>SJXQ01007109.1:104530-124832 GCA_006408695.1 Aepyceros melampus | reverse complement strand
TGGCCCGGGCGCCGGCACTGCCAGGGCAAGGCCACCAAGGCCGCTCCTGGGAGGGCATCAGGGTGGTGACTTCCTTTAACTTGGTCACTTATTTTTCCAGGAGGAAAATGTCTCCTCCTCAAGATTCCCGAGGCCTCGCAGCTGTCTTGCGGCTGTTGGGCTATTTAAGAGAGACTGGCAAGGTCCCCTGAGAAAGGCCTTTTGGATGGAACACAAATAGGCCGGAGCAAGTGTTTTTAGTCAAACCCCTTCCTCTTTTGGTGACCCCTTCACCTCACTTCCAAGCCCACTCATCTGGTTCTTTGAAAAAGACTTCTGGGTTTTTATCCCACTCCGATGTTTCTCTTAAGCACTGCGGCAGTCGGTCACTCGCTGCCGGCCGCGGAGGCTGCAGGGCTGCGTGTCTGCCTTTGGGACGCTGCCAGCCTCCAAGGGAGTGAAGCTCCAGAGGAGAAAGCTCTGGGCGAGGGGAAAGAAGACCCTAGGTCTGTATGCAACTGGAAGCAGTCAAACTGCTGAACCTGGCTTCCACAAAACAGGTAGGAAAGAAGACGAACTCAAGCAGCAAGGCCACGGGGCAAAAGCCAGCCGTGTCTCCCCAGGGCAAAATGCCATGATGGCCACTGCTGGCCCTTACAATCTGGAGGGCCACCATACTTCCCTCAGATCTCAGTCCAACAAGCTCTGTTTAATTATCATTACCCCTCCCCCCTCAAAAAAAAAAAAAAGAGAGAGAGAGATTTATTTTAAACCCCCATTGGCAAAATGCTAGAGGTTCGTCCAAGGAAAGGCCACCACCTCAAAATCCAGGTCTCGGATTGCATTCCTCTCAGGCCCGCCCGACTGGGAGCCAGACCCACAATTTATTCTCTAGAATCGCAGGACGGCCCCAGCACAGTGAGGCGCGCCCAGAACCAGGCTGCACAGAGGCACCTTTGAGGTCCACCAATTAACACCCTCCGCTAGATCCTGCCTTTCACAAGTTAGTTCTAAAGCTTCTCGCTAATGAGAGAGAAAGGGTCCATTAGCATTCCCAGCAGCCCCGACAGTAAATTCAGCCCCACCCCCACACAGCTGCAGCGTCTCCAGGTCAGAGAATGGGACTCCGGGACCCCGCAGAGAGGCTGAGAAGGAGGCCTTCGAGCAGGCCCTTCAGGCACTGTCCTTGCCCAAGATTGGGGGCCTTCGGCTGCAGGACTTTGAGCCTCTACACTTCAGTGTCTTCATCTGTAAGGGGCAGGCTGATAATATTGTCACCCTGAGACTACAACTGAATACAAACGTACAAAGCAACTGAGCAAGTCACGTGAATTTTTTTTCTGCTTCCCAATGCATATCAAAGTTGTTTACACTATTCTGTACTCTGTTAATTGGAGAAGGAAATGGCGACCCACTCCAAGGTTCTTGCCTGGAGAATCCCAGGGACAGCAGAGCCTGGTGGGCTGCCGTCTATGGGGTCGCACAGAGTCAGACAAGACTGAAGTGACTTAGCAGCAGCGGCAGCAGTACCCTGTTAAGTATGCAATCGTATTATGTCAAAAAGACAATATGTATACCAGGTGGCACTGGTGGTAAAGAACCCGCCTGCCAATGCAGGAAGTATACAACACGCAGGTTCAATCCCTGGGTCGGGAAGATCCCCTGGAGGAGGGCATGGTAACCCACTCCAGTATTCTTGCCTGGAGAATCCCATGGACAGGGCAGCCTGGTGGGCTACAGTCCATGGGGTCACAATGATTCAGACACGACTGAGCAACTAAGCACTAGCACTGGGATACGAGGTGGGAGGGAGGGTCAGGATGGGGAGCACACGTACACCCGTGGCTGATTCATGTGAATGCATGGCCAAAACTACCACAATATTGTAAAGTAATCCTGTTAAGTATGCAATCGTATTAGTCAAAAAGACAATATGTATACCAGGTGGCACTGGTGGTAAAGAACCCGCCTGCCAATGCAGGAAGTATACAACACGCAGGTTCAATCCCTGGGTCGGGAAGATCCCCTGGAGGAGGGCATGGTAACCCACTCCAGTATTCTTGCCTGGAGAATCCCATGGACAGGGCAGCCTGGTGGGCTACAGTCCATGGGGTCACAATGATTCAGACACGACTGAGCAACTAAGCACTAGCACTGGGATACGAGGTGGGAGGGAGGGTCAGGATGGGGAGCACACGTACACCCGTGGCTGATTCATGTGAATGCATGGCCAAAACTACCACAATATTGTAAAGTAATTCACCTCCAATTAAAAAACAAAAACGAAAATACTTTGTTGCTAAAAAATGCTAACCATTGAGTGAGCCTTCAGTGAGTCAGGAATCTCTTTGCAAGAGTAACATCAAAGATCACTAATGACCTAACAAATGTAACAGTAAAGAAAAAGGTTGAAGGACTGAGAGAGTTACCAAATGAGACACAGAGGCACAAAGTCTGTGAAGCAAATGTTTTTGGAAGAATGGCATCGATAAACTTACTGGATGCAGGGTGGTCAAAGACCTTCAGTTTTTTTTTTTTTTTAAGAAAGCAGTATCTGTGAAGTGCAATAATATGAGGTGTGCCTGTACAATCCGGGAGGGACACTGGGCCATGGACGCGCCCCAGCATTCCTGCTGGGGCCTGGCTGCCATTTGGGGAGGAGATCCAATTCCTACAGCATAAGGGCATCATTTGGGCAGGGGACACAAAGGGCTTCCTTCTCACAAGGAGAGATGTGTGAGGCTGAATTTGGACATCGTTAAAGTAGAGATTTGGCTTTCACACAGCGAAGACTATGAAGAGAAATCCAGCCACAAATAGAGCAATATGGGGTTGTGTTGACCTTCAGGAATCTGTCTATACTGGCCAAACCAACCAGCTTATTATTGACAACTCCCTGGCTTTCTGCAAAAATAAGAAATTCTTGAAATGTTGGGTTTGGAACTCACCAGTCCGTTTGCCATAGAAATTCACTTAACTCTGCGTGTAGCTGACTCAAGACTATCAGCTATCGTCACCTTCTGACCACTTCTGCGTTTTCCCTGGAGACTCTGTCATGCTTTGGCTCCCTTTCCCTCAGTCTGGCTGTGGAGGTGCCCCTACTGAACCATCATCCCTCCGTCTCTCCCTTTCCCTTGGGGGGCCGTGGTGCTGTGTGATGCATGGGCAGAGGGCTCCTGGAAGGCAAGGTCTACATAAGGTTGAAGCCCTCCTGGGACAGGGACTTCTGGCTCCCCCAGCCTCTGGGGTATGAACAGGGTTCTCAAGTCCAGGGCCTGAGTCATTGGTTAAAAAATACATCTTTAGGACTAGTGTATGCTAGTCCCTGGGGCACAAAGCAATCAATAAGAGAACGCCTGTCTTCTGAACTGCTGGTAGAAACAGATATTAGAGTAAGGTGAAGGGAGAAAGCAGAGGTCAGAAGTGAACAGCTGACTACCTGGGGAAGGCTTGACCCAAAATCTTGCGAGGTGTCTTCAAAGATTCATTTTCGGTAAGAATGATAGTAACAGGGGCTTCCCTGGTGGCTCAGTGGTAAATAATCCACCTGCCAGTGCAGGAGACACAGGTTCGATCCTTGATTTGAGAAGATCCCACATGCCTCAGAACAATTTTAAGCCCGCAGGCCACAACGACTGAGCCCATGCTCTAGAGCCTGAGCTCTGCAACAAGAGAAGCTGCTGCAAGGAGAGGCCTGTGCACTGCTACTAGAGAGCAGCCCCTGCTTGCCACAACCAGAGAAGAGGCTACGCAGCAGCAAGGACTCAGCACAGCCAAGTAAATAAATACAATTTAGAAGAGAATGATAATCATAATGGCTTATGCTTCAATGTGCTCTCACATCATGTCAGGTGCCGGCTAAGTGTATTATGTTTCTAGACACTTTACGCTAAAGTAGGTTCTATTATTATCCCCATTTTGCAGATGAAGAAACTGAGCCTGGATGAACTTAAGTACTCACCCGTTACCAGCTAATAAACTGCAGAGCCAAGCACACCAAACCCCATCCCTGACATGTATGTGTCTTTCATGCTAATCATGCAAGTCCACACTGGGCTTAAAGTCAAGGCAAGACAGATAAACTTAACAATCTCTTTCAAGAAGGAATAACAGACTCTGACAGGGAGGCCCAGAACATAGGCACCGAGGGCCTCCAGCCCAGTCTAGGCTGCAGCGTGGGAAGTCTTCCCAGTGTGGGTGTGTGACAGGGGAAGGTGGTGGGCAAGGGAGGAGCACAGGGCAGGGCTTCCAGGTAGAAGGAAAGATACCATTTACCAAGGTGTGGCTTGTCTGAGGAGCTGGAAGATCTTGATGAAGGCTATAGGAGAAAGAGGTGAGGCTACAGAGAGGACGAGCCTGGGAAAGCCTCTGCAAGGCCAGCATGTGCTCTGCGAGGGCGTGCATCTTTAGAGACCAGGAGCCCCACCCAAAGCCTCCTGAAGAAGAGGGATTTATTCCTTTGGGAGACCATCTCAGGGGACTTGACAATAATACAGATGCCCCGGTGCCACTCAGGGCTTCCCGGGTGGTGCTAGTGGTAAAGGATCTGCCTGCCAAAGCAGGAGACTTAGGAGACGCAGGTTTTGATACCTGGGTCGGGAAGATCCTCTGGAGGAGGGCATGGCAACCCACTCCAGTGTTCTTGCCTGGAGAAACCCATGTAGCCTGGCGGGCTACAGTCCACAGGGTCACAAAGAGTCAGACACGACTGAAGCGACTTAGCACGCAGGTGCCACTTGGAGCATCTGAATTTGAATCTCAGGAGGTAAAGCCTTGGGTGTCTGCATTTTTAATGAGCTCTCCCAGGTGACAAATGTGTAGGGACTTGTAAGTTTTAAGTTCCGTCACCCTCCATCAACCTTGGGTGCACATAAGACCCAGGTTGAGTCAATCATCCGTTATCATCAAGAGGATAACCCTGTTCATCCTCTTGGAGTTAAAGTCCAGGCAAGACAGAGAACCCAATGACCGCTTTCACTAAAGCAAGACTGGCATGTGACTCAAGCTGACCAATCAGAACCTGTCCTGAGACTGTTGCCATGAGGAAGTGCCCAGTTGTGATCTCTGAGTCCTCCGTAAGATGGATCTGGGGAGAGTAATCTGACAGGAAGGTGAGTGTTGATGAGTGCTGTGGGTTGAAGCTGTATCTGCAGAGTTGGCATATATATATCTTTACTGTTAAACTTGAACTGTGTCTGGTGAGCTTTTCAGAAACTGATGGAGATTTTCAGGGCTAACCATCCCCATACCACTCTTTAGCATGTGATTCTCCCTGAAGCTTTGTCTTAGCTCCTTGGAGCCACCAAGAGTCTGTTCCAGCTATGGGAGCCAACAAAGTCCTAGTTTTGCTGAAGCTGGTTTGATTTTGGGTCTTCTCATGTCTAGGCAGATTCCTGACCAATCAGGAGAAAGCTAAGGTCCAACACTGGTCCCAGGAAGTAGTTTTGCCATCCTCAGAAGTGCAGGGATGTGTTGTCAGTTCAGCTCAGTTGCTCAGTTGTATCTGACTCTTTGTGACCTCACAGACTGCAGCACGCCAGGCCTTCCTGTCCTTCACCAACTTCTGGAGCTTGCTCAAACTCATGTCCATTGAGTCGGTGATGCCATCCAACCATCTCATCCTCTGTCATCCCCTTCTCCTCCTGCCTTCAATCTTTCCCAGAATCAGGGTCATTTCCAAGGAGTCAGTTCTTTGCAACAGGTGGCCGAAGTACTGCAGTTTCAGCTTCAGCATAAGTCCTTCCAATGAATATTCAGGACTGATTTCCTTTAGGATTGTCTGGTTAGATCTCCTTGCAGTCCAAGGGACTCTCCAGAATCCTCTCCAACACCACAGTGCAAATGCATCAATTCTTCGGTGCTCAGCTTTCTTTATAGTCCAACTCTCACATCTATGCATGACTGCTGGAAAAACCATAGTTTTGACTAGACGTACCTTTGTTGGCAAAGTACTGTCTCTGCTTTTTAATATGCTGTGTAGGTTGGCCATAGCTTTTCTTCCAAGGAGAGGAGTCTTTGAATTTCATGGCTGCAGTGATTTTGGAGCCCAAGAAAATAGTCTGTCACTGTTTCCATTGTTGTGCTGTCAATGGCTCTTAATCCACTGGACTTCCCAGGTGGCGCTGGTGGTAATGGATCCGCCTGCCAATGCAGGAGGCGCAGGAAATGCAAGAGTTGAGGGGTAGATCTCTGGGTCAGAAAGATCCCCCTGGAGTGGGAAATGGCACTCTCTCTCTCTCTCTCTTTTTTTTTTTTGGCTGGAAAAACTCATTTACTGGCAAAATTTCTTGAGCCTCCTCCACTCCTCACATTTAAATTGTCCCTGTACCACACTTTGAGGAAATCAGTTGTTTAGGGGGACCCAATCTTCTTTTGTAATTATCTTTAAAATTCCTCTTTTTTAAAAAATAGTTTTAATTGGAGGATAATTACTTTATAATATTGTGTTGGTTTCTGCCATACATCAACATGAACTGGCTATGGGTGTACATAGGTCCCCTCCGTCTTGAACCTTCCTGCCACCTCCCACCCCATGCCACCCCTCTAAGTTGTCAGAGAACACTGGATTTAAATTCCCTGCATCATACAGCTCAAATTCCTCTTTCAGACTTCAAGGACTACACTGAGTCTGGCCATCTCAGATTTGATGAACTAGACCTGCTCAATCTGTACGTAACCTTTAAGGTTTTATAGACTTTTGATCATATCACCTTTCTGGTTTTATCTTTTCACGCTGACATCCTTCAAGAACGAAGCACACCAGCTTCCTGGGAAAGCCTTCTGTTTGGGCGATTACTTACCTTCCTACAGTTCTGAGATATTTTTCTCTAGGAGAAAGTCATAAAACTGCCAGGTTTGGGTAGAGCCCAGGGAGAGCACTATTTTTGACTTAAGTGTCCAATACCATTTCTGAATGCTTGGTCTTGCATGGCCTTTAGCAAACAAACATTTTGCAAAGACCCTCAAAATTCCTTGGGAGCTATAAACAGCCTGGACACAGTCTGTTATTTTTGTAATTTGGATTATGTTTCCTAAATGCATTGGATGAGGCTTGCCCCTGCGAAAGCTTAATATGCATCTTCTTGTAAACTCATAAACTGGTCCTGCAGTTAATCACCATTTGTTTGCCATCTCTCCATAGAGTCTGGAACCATTTCATCTGCAGGCCTGGAACCATTCATTCCTCCAGATGATCTATGGACATTTAAACAAAGTCTGGGAGCACCGGCAATCCTTGGGGATCCCCACTGTTTATAATTCCTCATTTAGAAAAGTACCTGTTTAGCATATTTTTTGTTTCCTATCTCTAAGGACAATTCTGATTCATAGCGATTTCCCCCTGCATTCTGGAGGAACTTACTGTTGGAAATGACCTTTGGGGTGGAACTTTGTCAGAAGGAATTTTAAATGTCTAAACATAATTCTTCCCTGTGTTTCTCCAGGCCTATTTCTACCTCCTCAAGGAATGCTAATAGATGATTGGTCCAGTTTCATGTTCTCTTTTCAGAAAGTGTGTTGTGCTTTGGCCAGTTAATTAGGACTTTACAAAGTGCCTGCTGACACTACTTTTTTAGTATCTGTTCCACCAAAGTGACTATTAAATGTGACCCTTCCTGGATGGGTGGGCTTCCTTTGTGGGCAGCAGGCCCGGCAATGTACGCCCTTGGGCGAGGGCCAGTGTGGAAGGAAAGTTGCCTTTTTTGGCCACCGAGATATGACTGCCATCTTTAATTGCCACTTCTCCCTTTCCTCCAGATGGTCCTGGGGTAGAGGGCCACAGGCTTTCCTTGACCTGTTTGTTTCCATGACGACTTAGGAATCTCCCTGCTTCTCTTCTTCCAAAGTGTGGTTCTCACTGTCCTTACTCTGGCATCAAGAAACCTCTTTAACGTTGATTCTGGAAAGCCTTAGAGTGTGTTCCCGTTTTGGCTTATCTTGTTGGTTTTTTTTTTTTTCTCCTTTGCTTCAGGCTTCCTTTCTCTCTGTGTGCACACTGCTTTCTTGGTCTGAGCTCTGTCCCTCACCCCGAGGGATGCTTATTTGTACTAATTAAACACGCAGGTTTTTTTTTTTTTTTTACAATATTTTAATGGATTTTGGAAACACACCTTTCCCTGACATTCCAATGGCTCTCTTTAGAAACTGAATAAATATTTCACTTTCTCTTTGAAACCTCTCAATGGATTTAACACATTAGCAGATTTTATTTGCTCTTGGACATGTCTTTTGCCTGCCCGATGGCTCAGATGGTGAAGAATCCGCCTATGATGCAAGAGACCCGGGTTCAATCCCTGGGTGGGGAAGATGCCCTGGAAAAGGGAATGGCAGCCCACTCCAGTATTCTTGCCTAGAGAATCCCATGGACAGAGGAGCCTGGTGGGCTATGGTCCATGGGGTCGCAAAGAGTTGGACACAACTGAGCAACTAATACTCCTCACATGTCTCTGATCAGGTTAGTAAGATCCCTCCACTGCTACAAGGCAGACTCTTTTAAGCAGTTTTTCTGTTTCATTCATTCAACAAACATTCACTGAGTACTGGGCTCTGAGCAGGTTTTGGGGTTTCTCAGATAAGCAGCAGACAGTTCGGCAACCCCCTCCTGGAACCCTGAGGAGGGGCAGTCAGATGTGGAGATGAAGAATTCTAGTTTTGAGGACTCTTGAGAGGGGTGTTTGTGTGATGTCTCAGGAGCCTCATATTTATTTCCCATTCAGTTGCCACAAATCAACTTGGGACTTAACAAGGCTGAGGAGTCTTTCAGAACTGGGGTCTCTGTCAATAGCTTCTTTAAGGAACTGGACCACTGACTGCAGAGCAAGACATCATTAGCACCAGGTATGGTGACAGCTACGTCACTGTTGGTCTCAAGACTGGAACATCACGTGCCAAAATTCCACCTTGTGGACAAAGCACATCGGACTGCCCCGTGGGGTGGCACCCCTGCTCAGGGGTTGGCATGGGACAACTGCCCCAGAACCTTCCAGAAGCACACCCCTGCTGGTAGACATGTATGTGCATATTCATGGTGCTGGAAAGATATAAAAAGGATTAAACAAACAAACAAAAAAAAAACGAGAGCAAATTTCCTGGACTTTCTGTTTTCTTCAATCTAACATCAAATTTATTTCAAGAAATTGGAACAGTATTATATACACATATTAAAAAAAGTCAATTTCCTGTTAAATGAAATCAGTTCACTATCCCTGGAGGTCATGACTATTTATGGTTTCATGTGTATCTTTCTAGATATTTCCATATGCATGTAAGCACACATAAAATCAATCAATCAATCGATTTCTCTAGCTAGCTAGCTATCATTTTACCAAAAAGTATTAGCAAGCCCCCAAATGCTCCCTCCCCAGTGGGTATTTCCTATTTCATTCTGTCTCTTAGTGAAATAGCCCTGTAAGTCTCTCCACTCATGGCAGGAGCTGAAGAGATTAAGAACTGAGCTCCCCAGCCAAAGGGGATATATGTCCGTAGAGAGAGATTTAAATATAAAACAGTCCATGTGAATAAAGAAGCAGGCTCAGATTTACAGAGAGCCAACTAAGGGCTACCTATGGGGAGAAGGGAGTGGGGTGGGGCACGACAGGGCTAAGGAATTAAGAGATACAACTTATTAAGCATTAAAAAGCTTCAAGGTATATTGTACAACATGGGCGATATAGCCAATATTCTGTAATAAGTGTAGATGGAGGATCACGTGCACAAATTGTGAATCACTATATTTACACCTGTAACATATAATACACTGCGCCAGCTATGCTGCTGTTGTTGTTCAGTTGCCAAGCTGTGTCCGACTCTTTGCGACCCCAGGGACTGCAGCACGCCGGGCCTCCCTGTCCCTCACCATCTCTCAAAGTTTGCCCAAGCTCATGTCCATTGCATCAGGGATGAGTTGGCTGTTTGCAAAAGGTGACCAAAACACTGGAGCTTCACCTTCAGCATCAGTCTCCTTCCAGTGAGCAGTCAGGGTTGATTTCTTTTAAGATTGACTGGTTTGAGTTCCTTGCTGTCCAAGGGAGTTTCAGGAGTCTTCTCCAGCACCACAGTTTGAAGGCATCAGTTCTTCGGTGCTCAGCCTTCTTTATATCCAGCTCTCACAACTGTATGTGACCGGGAAGACCATAGCCTTGACTCTATGGACCTATGTTGGCAGAGTCAGCTATACCCCACTTTAAAAATAAATGAAAATAAATAAAATAGTCCATGTGAGGAATGCAAACTGCCTTTAAAACATTACATCTTCTTTTTCTCCTGGACTTCATTCCCATTTTCAAAAACACGTATTCTGTCTTCTCTCATCTGTAAGTTAGTAAATCCACATTTACCCCAACTCAGGTGGAAGGTAGGAAATCTGCGTCAGGCTGTCCAGCTGGCTGAGTGGGGTTTGGGCAGGTCTGGGTGATTCCCAGCCATCACCTGCCACCTCTGACGAGCTCACTGGCTCCTGCCCAGGCACAGAGATGGTGGGTTTTCTGTCTGCCTCTACTGACCCTTGTCCATCTATTAATACGTGCTCATCTTACTCAGGACAGAAGGAAGGATTCCCTTTGAGATGCCCCAGTCTCATCTCTGGCTGAGCTGGAGGCCTCCAGATGATCTGCTTCTGGGGTCACATTTCCATAATGTAAGCCCCTCCTTTCATCTACTTGTACCTCTCCTTAAGCTCCTGGAGTAGCTTCATTCATTTTGCTACATATTCCCTTTCTCCCTAGATGGGATTGTCAACTAGTATCTAGTTGGAGTTTCATTTATGAAAGTCTTCCTCACTTTCCTCTCCAGTTCTTGTCCGTGACTCCAGCACCCACCGACTAGTTGGTCTACAGCTGCCAATTCTGCCTGCAAAGGTCAGCACGGAGTAATAGCATCTGTGAATTGCTTACTCGTCAGGGTTGAGATTGAGAGTTTTTATTTATTTTCTTTTTTTGTGCGGCATGCGGGATCTTAGCTTCTTTACTAGGGATCGAACCTGCGCCCCCTGCAGTGGAAGTGTGGAGTCGTAACCACTGGACTGCCAGGGAAGTCCGAGATTGAGTTTTTAGACACTGAAGTGGATATGGAGAAAGAGCGAGACCTGGGGTTTGGGGCAGTTCTACGGCTAGCTGTGTGGCCCTGTCCCATCCTGTCTCTGGACCCGCAGCTTCTCAGTCTACAGAATCATGACCTGGGTGCCCCACTCCCCTGGGGGGTGGCGTCTCCCCGCTTCACAGTCTGGTATCTCTAGGGATTCAGTGACAAGGTATCAGCTCTGTAACTAAATGGCCTTGCCCACACCTGACTCCGAGGTGCCACTCTGGGGCCCCATCTAGACCGTTTCTGGGTTCCCCCAAGCAAAATGCTGATGAGCAAGTAGGAAATGTTATTTGAAAAGTGCCATTTGTATGTTTTAGTGCCAGCATGAAATTCTTCAGCAATCATTCCCAGCAATATGACCGTATACCTGAAACCACACCTTGAAAACACTTAGTAGCGTCTTGTTTTAAAACAACTTTTGGGTGCCTATACTAAGATGCCCCAGGTTCCTATAAGGGAGAACAGACCACCCAGTATGTTCCTCTTCTCATTCCAAAAGTTCTTGGGAGAAGAACCAGCTTGGACCCATTTCTCCACCAAATGGCAACTGTTTGAACTGACAGTGCGTCTGCATCTCTCCCAGCCAGCAGAAGGCCACGGTATTTGGATTAATGAACAAGCTGGTGCCAAGCACAAATACCATAGGCATTTAGCAATAGGAACAGATAACCAAGTTATTCATCAAATTCAAAACTGTTTAGAATGGCTAAGCAAGGCTGAAATAAAGAAGACCCCCAGCTGATGGGTGGCGGGGAAGGGCGCCAATCTAGCAAAAAGCCAGTGGATTGCTTCACGTGACATTTTCTCTACCATCATGGTTTTCTTTTCTTAATTTGTTGGAGGCTGAGGGAATGTCTTCACTTTTCCATTAGAGAGTCAGCATAGCACGTTGGCCGAGAACATAAAGTCTGAACAGACACTCTAAACCTCAGTTATCCCAACTGAAAAATGAGGATATACTCTGGCTGCCTCATAGGATTATTGTGAAGATTAAATGAGTTAACACAGTGATAGACCACTTAGAACAGATGCTAGGAATAGAGTAAGTGTTGATAAGTAATGCCAATGTTAGTCTTATATTACCAATAAGAACCATTGTTTTGATTGTAACAAAATATCTACTATGGGTTACCAGCCTTTGGATGTGTGGGAATTGGGGGGAAATCCACAGAATTCCCCCCAAGGACTTCTGTTTTTTAAATTAAAAAATTACTTTTTATATAATTTTTAAAGGTCACACTCCGTTTACAATTATTACAAAATATTGGCTCTATTTCTCATGTTGCACAAATACATCCTTACAGCCTCACACCCAGCGCTTTGTACCTCCCCTCCCCCACCTCGTCGGTTTGTTCTCTATACCTGTGAGTCTGCTTCTTGTTTTGTTACATTCACTAGTCTGTTGTATCTTTAAACTTCCACATATAAGTGGTGTGATGCACTATTTGTCTTTCTCTGTCTGATGTAGTTCACTTAGCACAATGCCCTCCAAGTCCATCTGTGCTGCTGCAAATGCTTTGACATCTTGGCAATTGTAAGTAATGCTGCTATGAATATTGGGGTACATGTTATCTTTCTGAATTAGTGCCCACGGACTTTTAGATAACCTTGACCTCTGGGTGGGTTCTAAGTGCATTATCAGTTATACTCAAGTTTTGTTGAGCAACCACTATAAGACAAAGTCTCCCACCTACCTGTAGGGTCATTTCAACAATGTGATGGACACAGCTGTTTCAAAATGAGGAGACTGAGACTCAAGGAGATTAAGTGACTTGTCCAAGGTCACTGAGAATATAAGTGGCAGGGAGAGGTTCAAACCCAGGTCTTGCGGTGCCAAGTCCAGTGTACTTCCCACCAAATCATACTTACTTCTCATTTTACAGTCCACGGGGTCGAAAAGAGTCAGGCACGACTGAGTGACTTCACTCACTCACTCACTCACTTTTTCCTGTTAGTCAAATAATACGCTCCATATATATAATGATGGCTCATGATTAGAGATGCGCATGTTTAGAGATATACTGTTTTCCATAAACAGACAAAGATATTAAAATGTTTTAAGAAAAGAAAAAATTTCCTGAACATCTCCCCTACTCTATCCCCACAAAAACTTAGGAAGTTGAAATAGAGAATTTTTTTCTTTCTTTTAGGTATTTTTAGGTCAAGTTTTCATAGAGTTTTCATAGAGTACTTGCTGCTGCTGCTGCTGCTGCTAAGTCACTTCAGTCGTGTCCGACTCTGTTCGACCCCATAGACAGCAGCCCACCAGGCTCCCCCGTCCCTGGGATTCTCCAGGCAAGAATATTGGAGTGGGTTGCCATTTCCTTCTCCAATGCATGAAAGTGAAAAGAGAAAGTGACGTCGCTCAGTCATGTCCGACTCTTCGCGACCCCATGGACTGCAGCCTACCAGGCTCTTCCGTCCCTAGGATTCTCCAGCCAAGAATACTGGAGTGGGGTGCCATTTATACCTCCAGGGGATCTTTCCTGATCCAAGGACTGAACCCTCACCTCCTGTCTGCGTCTCCTGCATTGGCAGGAGGGTTCTTTACCACTTGAGCCACCTGCAAAGCCGACAGCCTCTGACCAACAGGTAAATATTACACAACAAGATGTTTAGGGAATGCTATCTACAATATCAATTCATTGCAGTCCCTTGAGACCTCAAGCCATTCAGAGCCTGTCTTAAATTCAAAATCAGATGGGCTTCCATCTAGAGATTGGTCACTGACCCAGAAAGGGAAGGGCGCCATCTTGGTTTGGTTTGGGTGTCGTCTTGGCTTGGGTTTGCTTTACCCTCATTGACTCTTGGCCCAAGTGTGTACATGTAGGGAGCAATATGTTCTCTAGCAATGCACCCCTGAAGTCAGCAGACTCTGCCAATAGCATCTATCTGCTCATGAAGAAACCAGATGCTTGGAGTTTAGGAATCTCTTTTTTCAAAATGCTTGTAGCAGAGAAAAATCAAAGCAATGTAAAACCTCACCACATGGAAGAGGGTTGCATCAAGCTTTTCCTTACCACATGACCTTGAGATACCCAAGGACACAAAACCAAGGATAGTACGGGGAGCACTTTGAAACTGGCATTCAGAAATTTGATTTTAAACTCTTTTAGCTGTACTGACTGATGTAAAACAACATAAACTCCCATGAACTCCTTGTTCTGTGGCAGAAATGACCTACCAAACCTAGCAGAGATTATTAGCAGGTCTGGACCTGTGAGGGAAGCGATCATGGACCTCCTCATGTCTACAGGCGAGCTAGTCCTCAAGCTCTACAGTTTCAAGTTTTAAATTTTGGCCACACCACGAAGGTTGCAGGATCTCAGTTCCTTGACCAGGGATTGAACCTGGACCACAGCAGTGAAAATACCAAATCCTAACCACGAGACCCCCTGGGAACTCCTATAAGCACTGTATTTCTTTGTGCTTGCATAAATGGAAGCCCATGTGAGAAAACATAGTTGTATTAAAAATCTGTTTATTATTTATATTTTACCTCTTTTCCATAAAGGCTATTAAATTAAATGTGGCTCAGATGGTAAGAATCTACCTGCAATAAGGGAGACCTGGGTTTGATCCCTGGACTGGGAAGATCCCCTGGAGGAGGGCATGGCACTCGACTCCAGTATTCTTGCCAGGAGAATCCCATGGACGAAGGAGCCTGGCGGGCTACAGTCCATGGGGTCTCAAAGGGTCGGACACGACTGAGTGACTAAGTACAGCTCAGCACACAAATGAAAGTTATGTACCCAAACTTCCAAACAAACACGAATTCTCACTCTCTTCAAGGTACCCGCTGTTCTGAGGAAACGTGGTAGCTGTTACGACTCTGTGAATGAAACTCGCACTCCCACGTGCTTTTGTGCGAGGATCTGTCAAATCCCGACTCTGATGCGGGGTGTATCCACTGTCGATGACGTGCCAGCTGCCAGGTGGGAAGCCACGGTTCACCACGGGACAAACTGAAATAAGGACGTGACCACTCACAGGTCCTGCAGGACGGACCTGCTGTAGCTCAAAGGGCCACACGGGGAGGTCACGGCCAAGGGCGAACAGAGAGACAGGACTCGGGGCACACGCCTTTAGGGGCCGGGGGTAGAGGGTGCCGGGGTTCCTGATCTAAGCCAGATTGCTCAATTCAAGCCAAAAAAGTGGGCTTCTAGTGAGCCAGAAGGGGGTCTCAGCTAAGGAGGTGCACAAGCAGTCCTGGGGAGAAGGAGAGACTGTGGATCACGACCCCTGGCTGCTATTTAGGGCGTGCACTTGCATGAGGGGGTGGTGTCAGTTTAAGCTCCCCACAGCCCTCCTGGCCAAACAAAACAGATGCAGAGGCAGCGATACCGTGGGGTAGCCTAGCTAAACCCTCAGCAGCCCAGGGATTTGTTCCTGTGCGTGCGGGCATGCTCAGTCGCTCAGTCGCGTCCCACGCTTTGCACCTCCAGGGACTGCAGCCCGCCAGGCTCCTCTGTCCACGGGATTCTCCAGGCAAGAGTAATGGAGTAGGTTGCCGTGCCCTCCCCCCAGGGGATCGTCCCGACCCGGGAACTGAACTCAAGTTTCTTTGGTCTCCTGCATTGGCAGGTGGGTTCTTTACCACTTGCGCCACCTGGGAAGCCCACAAGATGCCCTAGTGAGACAGAAGTGGACGTGTATACGCTCATCCTGCTACGTGTCCTGTGAAGGACAGAATCTAAAAGACTTAGCTGTATTTTACCAGATTGTTGACAGAATCTTTTGTTTTTAATTTTCTGCCAGATTTTCAGACTCTGACAAACCCAGGATCCTGATTCCTAAAAGCTCTTCATCTTGGAGTGTTGCTTTAAACAAAACAATCGAAAAAAAAAGTAAACTCAACTGGCAATTTTATCATAGTTTTCTGCATAAACAGTGTCTGCAGCACTTTCATTCTTTACTGTAGTAAATCTGGATATAATAATTTTATAAGGTATGTAGCACACGGAGAAGGCAATGGCACCCCACTCCAGTACTCTTGTCTGGAAAATCTCATGGATGGAAGAGCCTGGTAGGCTGCAGTCCATGGGGTCGCACAGAGTTGGACATGACTGAGTGACTTCACTTTCACTTTTCACTTTGATGCATTGGAGAAAGAAATGGCAACTCACTCCAGTGTTCTTGCCTGGAGAACCCAGGGGCAGGGGAGCCTGGTAGGCTGCAGTCCATTGTGTCACACAGAGTCGGACACGACTGAAGCGACTTAGCAGCAGCAGCAGCAGCAGCACGCGCTTATGTTGTCAAGTAGCAGTGACTTCTAATCTTTTGGTGGTGGTGGTTTAGTTGCTATGTCGTGTCCAACTCCTGCAACTCCATGGACTGGAGCCTACCAGGCTCCTCTGTCCATGGGATTATCCAGGCAAGAATACTGGAGTGGGTTGTCATTTCTTTTTCCAAAATGGTTGCAGAATTGATGGAAACTGTTAGCCATTCAATCATGTCCGACTCTCTACGACCCTGTGGACTGTAGCCCTTTGTCCGTGGAATTCTCCAGGCAAGAATCCTGGAGTGGGCAGCCATTCCCTTCTCCAGAGGATCTTGCCGACCCAGGGATCAAACCCGAGTCTCTCACACTGTGGGCAGATTCTTTAGCCTCTAAGCTGCAGAGACAAATTCTTAAATCTTTCAAAGGGGGCTATAAAAGATATTTGCATTTGCCCCCCCCCCTCCAATTTCTGCCCAAATCACAAAACTTCTTTTTCCTCTGGCCCTTAGAATTATAAAGTTTCACACCTCAGTGGGCATTCTTGCCTCCTGATACTTAGGCTCTAATGTGATATAGCATTTTCTCCTTATGGGTCAGATCTGGCTCAGAAACTGTCATCCTTTTAAAAGATGTTCATTTTTTCACCAAGGAAACTGACTTTGGACTGACTTTGTCTGCACACTTGGGCAAGGCAGTCCTTAATTTTTCCCATCGTCCTGTTCATCGCTCTTCAGAGCAACGTTGCAAGGGAAGGGAGGCTGAAACTGTCACTCAGTCAAAATGCGGAAAGAAGAGGCCTGTCATCTGAAAGGCTCGATCTCCCCTCTTTAAGTCAAGTCTCTGTTAAGTTTGTTGAATGAATAAACAATGAATGTTGTTTGAAAAGCAAAGCCATTCTCCTTGGGAGCCACAAGGACACTGCAGACACTTAAAAGCTGGGTGAACTTACCTTGATGTTATAAGTCAAGTTCTAGAACAGTGATCTTTAAGGAGGGGTGCCCTTTCGTTTCATGGAAGAGATGCCAATAAGCCTGCACTCTAGGATCAGCTTAATTTGGGTATATCCTGCCTCTCTTCCTGGGTGGCAGACTTTGGGAGAGAGTATCCCTCTAAGACATTACTTAATTTGGGGACTATACTGGGGCTTCCCTGGTGGCTCAGAGGTTAAAGCATCTGCCTGGAATGCGGGAGACTCGGGTTTCATCCCTGGGTTGGGAAGATCCCCTGGAGAAGGAAATGGCAACCCACTCCAGTACTTTTGCCTGGAGAATCCCATGGAGGGAGGAGCCTGGTAGGCTATAGTCCATGGGGTCGCAAAGAGTCGGACACGACTGAGCAATGAACTATTACTACTGCTGCTGCTGCTGCTGCTAAGTTGCTTCAGTCGTGTCTGACTCTGTGTGACCTCAGAGACGGCAGCCCACCAGGCTCCCCCGTCCCTAGGATTCTCCAGGCAAGAACACTGGAGTGGGTTGCCATTAAGCAAGTGCTTGAGTTTAATTCACTTGGACGCAAGGCTGAAGGGAACAAAGCCCTTTAAACTTGCAGAACCTTGGCTACACCTCTCTAGGCATCAGTTTTTGGAGGCGGAAATGCCAGCACCTCTTCCTGACCGCTTCCCTAGAAGCAGTGAGCATCACTGTGAGAGCCCTGAAGCCCACCACCCTGTCCCTGTGTTAGGAACGCTCCGTGCCTAATAATTTTGTTTCACATCTCCTCACCTAAGGACTCCTCTATCTGGCCCCCACAGGCTGGTTTAAAAGCCAAGTCAAGGGGCGTGTGAGCTAGGGGCTTCTCATCCTCCACTGTGCATTGTTACACACACTGGGGAAGGATTCAATCAGGTCTCAGGCTTGGAAGGAGAGAAAGCAGACAGAGATTTCCTAGTGAAGGTCACAGAAGCCCTCTTTGAATAAAGATGCCAGATTACGGCAAGACCCTTTTGGTCCTAAATCTAGTTATTAACTAAACCCCTCAAAGGGGGACACAGTTTGCGATAGCGTGGGGAGTGAGCGGAGAAGCCGCCTCTCATCTGGAATGTCTGTTCAGAGCATAAGCACCTGTCTACCACCTGAGAGGGAAAGGATGGGAGCAGGGTTATTGAAAAAGGGTGCTGGGGATCTCCCTCACTATCACCACAGCTCAGAGGCTCTCAAGGGGCAAGGACCCTCTCCACAAGGAGAGCACCACACCGCTCTAAAAGGAACCGGCTGACCCTTCAGAACAGGGAGAGTCCAGCTCATTGCTAATATCATCTGGCCTGGAAGGTGGCAGCAAAAACCAGGCTTGGAGAGACCGTGGAGCCTGCCTGGCTGTGTGGGTGCCCCACCCACAGCCTTTGTCCGCTCTGTTTGCCATCCAACAAAGTCTGCCCCAGTTTCTAATTGGGAATCATATCTCTTATAAAGGAGGCCTGCTTGTTGCCTGCCCTGGTAGTGGAACAGCAGGACATCTCTGCGCAAAAAAAAAAAAAAAGCCATTTTTGTATATTATACCTCTCCTGGATGGATTTGTGCCAGACTCTCTTCCAATTCTTCAGCTGCCCTCCAGAGCACAGCCCATCTCTCTTCTAGGGGGTCAGGGCTCAAGGCTTCCTGACAAATGCCTTGTGTCTGTGATGCACAGGAGAAGGCCATCGTCCATGCCCAGGTTGTGCCAGTTTCTGCGGCACGCGTCCAGAGAACGGGCGCGAGCTCACCGCTGGCAACATTCTAGGTCATGTTTGTGCTGTGTGTGCTCAGTCGCCAAGTCACGGCCCACGCTTTGCGACCCCACGTACTCTAGCCGGCCAGGCTCCTCTGTCCATGGGATTGCCCAGGCAAGAACACTGGAGTGGGTGGCCATTTCCTCCTCTAGGGGATCTTCCCCACCCAGGGGTGGAACTCGGGTCTCCTGCGTCTCCAGCATTGGCAGGTGGGTTCTTTACTACTGAGCCACTCGGGAAGCCCTGTGCTTGTGAGAGAGGACCCTAAAGCCAGAAGGAGAAGGTGACGACCTCCAGGTGAAAGCCTGCCACTCAGTGCGACCTGCGATTCTGAGCCGTAAGCTGGGCGCGCGGAGCTCTGTCGTCGCTGCGCTTCAGCTCAGCCGCAAGGTAAATAAATACAGCGGGGAAAACTCGTCCCTGGGTTAGCTCCTGCCTCCCAGAGAGACGCCCACTTTGCGTCTCCCACTTTGAGAACATCCAACTTCGAGGCCTAAAAGAAACGCGCGGCTCATCATTTCCGCTAGATGGCGCGATGTCCCCTAATCCATCCGCAAGACACCCGATTTATAAAAATAAATACAATCCGACGCCTTCCGAAACCACATCACATAATAGCAGCTCGCAGGCTCCCATCAGAAAGAAAAAAAGAAAAATCTAAATCTGGGGGAACTGACTCTACGTCCGAGCGAATCTAACGCAATCACATTAACAGGCTGCAATCAAGAATTGCACGGGGGCGCCCCCTTCATCGGCCCTCCCCCTGGGTACACCTGTCCCCTGCCCCAGTGCTTCCCCTGGGATGGGCTACGGCTGGAACCACGCGCGGAGCCTTCTCTGCTCGGAGCTCGCCGGGTCCACCTGTCCGCTTAGGACCACCAGGGCCCCCCAGGATCCTACTCCTTAAGCACTCAGCCCAAGCCCCCTCATCTTCCTGCGCACCTGCCCTTCCAGGCAAGGGACAGCTCGGACCCGAGCCCACACGGAGCGCCGCGTCTACGCCCCGGCTCGGGCGAGTCCGGCCAGTGAAGGCTCACGGCGGGACAGCCGGGTGGCCCGCTCGGTCCCAGGCCCCGCGGGCCGATCGGAAGGGCCGCCCAAGGAGGAAGGAGGTGGCCGCGCGGGAGAAACGGAGCTCCCAGCACGCGCACAGTGGTACAGACGGTCGCCGGGTGTGCCCAACCGCGCGCGCTGCGGGGGAGAGCATTTTAGGGAAAAAAAAGAACAAATACCAAACCACAAAAACTTTACTGCTGCCAAGAGCTCAAGCGATCGAGGCGCAGCAAAGCTCCAAATCTGGGCAAGATGAAAGCAAGAGG
>SJXQ01007109.1:76657-92452 GCA_006408695.1 Aepyceros melampus | reverse complement strand
GGCGAGAGGGGCCGGGGGAGGGGGGGCGGTCCCCGGAAAGAGAGCAGGTGGGAAACTGCCGTCAGGAAAATGTCCAGGGGACCCGAAAGCCAGCACTTTGGAGCCCAGACTCCTTGACCCTGGGAAGACCAACTGGCCGGAAGTCATGGCCGCTTCTCAAGGATGAAACATTTTGCATGCTTTCACACGGGGTTTAGCAGTTTTATTATGTGGATGAAAAGCACTCATACTGGGACAAAAAAATCTATAAATAAAAATTCGTTAATGAATGTGTGAAATCATAACCAAACCTATATATTAATACAAGTTAAAAACTCAGGTGTGTGAGGCGCGTCACGTGGTATGGAAAATGCTTGTCTACAGGGGCCCCTGCAGCGCCCCAGACACCTGGGGACGAGGCCTACAGGGGACCCAGTAGAAGAGCGGTTTAAAACATCAGGCCCCTCCCGCCAGTAATCTTAGCGATGAGGGGCCACCGAGTTTCCAATTCTGTATCTTCAGCCCAGATTGTACCCTGACTTTGAGCGCTCATATCCAGATGGTTTGGGCCACGTGGATATCTTGCAGGCAAAACTCATTTCCAGACTGAATTTTCTCCGTCTGAGTTAGAAACCCAGAAGTTATCCTGATTTCCTCCCTCTCTTTCAGTGATGCCCTGCCCTGTTTCACTGGTGGCCATATTTGGTCAACTTTGCTTCCTAAAGCTCCTCTGTGCCCCTACTCCACCCATCTCTGTCCTTGACGATCCTGGCCTGGCTCAGGCCCGCAGTGGTCCTTATCAGGTTCAATAGAAACCACTTCCACAAAAACCTTTCAAAACTGCCAGTTTGCCATACCACCCTGGTGCTTAACAGTTCACCCGGTGAAGATGGTCAATATGAGTAGTCATGAGAGAAATGCAATCACCCTGAGACACCACTACACACCATTTAGAGAAGCTAAAATAAAAAATAGTGGCAACACCAAATGCTGGTGATGATGCGGGGGAATTGTATCATTCATCTGTTGCTGGTGGGAATTTAAAATGGTCCAACTCTGGAAACCCTTACGGCAGAAAGCGAAGAAGAACTAAAGAGCCTCTTGATGAAAGTGAAAGAGGAGAGTGAAAAAGTTGGCTTAAAACTCAACATTCAGAAAACTAAGATCATGGCATCTGGTCCCATCACTTCATAGCAAATAGATGGGAAAACAGTAGAAACAGTGACAGATTTTATTTTTCGGGGCTCCAAAATCATTGCAGATGGTGACTGCAGCCATGAAATTAAATGATGCTTGCTCCTTGGAAGAAAAGTTATGACCAACCTAGACAGCATATTCAAAGCAGAGACATTACTTTACCAATAAAGGTCCATCTAGTCAAAGCTATGGTTTTTCTGGTAGTCATGAATGGATGTGAGAGTTGGACTATAAAGAAAGCTGAGTGCCGAAGAATTGATGCTTTTGACCTGTGGTGTTGGAGAAGACTCTTGAGAGTCCCTTGGACTGCAAGGAGATCCAACCAGTCCATCCTAAAGGAAATCAGTCCTGAATATTCATTGGAAGGACTGATGCTGAAGCTGAAACTCCAATACTTTGGCCACCTGATGTGAAGAACTGACTCATTTGAAAAGACCTTGAAGCTGGGAAAGATTGAAGGTGGGAGGAGAAGGGGACGATAGAGGATGAGATGGTTGGACAGCATCACCGACACAATGGACATGAGTCTGAGTAAACTTTGGGAGTTGGTGATGGACAATAAACCCTTACGGCAGAAAGCGAAGAAGAACTAAAGAGCCTCTTGATGAAAGTGAAAGAGGAGAGTGAAAAAGTTGGCTTAAAACTCAACATTCAGAAAACTAAGATCATGGCATCTGGTCCCATCACTTCATAGCAAATAGATGGGAAAACAGTAGAAACAGTGACAGATTTTATTTTTCGGGGCTCCAAAATCATTGCAGATGGTGACTGCAGCCATGAAATTAAATGATGCTTGCTCCTTGGAAGAAAAGTTATGACCAACCTAGACAGCATATTCAAAGCAGAGACATTACTTTACCAATAAAGGTCCATCTAGTCAAAGCTATGGTTTTTCTGGTAGTCATGAATGGATGTGAGAGTTGGACTATAAAGAAAGCTGAGTGCCGAAGAATTGATGCTTTTGACCTGTGGTGTTGGAGAAGACTCTTGAGAGTCCCTTGGACTGCAAGGAGATCCAACCAGTCCATCCTAAAGGAAATCAGTCCTGAATATTCATTGGAAGGACTGATGCTGAAGCTGAAACTCCAATACTTTGGCCACCTGATGTGAAGAACTGACTCATTTGAAAAGACCTTGAAGCTGGGAAAGATTGAAGGTGGGAGGAGAAGGGGACGATAGAGGATGAGATGGTTGGACAGCATCACCGACACAATGGACATGAGTCTGAGTAAACTTTGGGAGTTGGTGATGGACAAGGAGGCCTGGTATGCTGCAGACCATGGAGTCGCAAAGAGTCAGACATGACTGAGCGACTGAACTGAACTGAACTCTGAAAACACACTTTGGAAAATTGCTTGACAGTGTCTTAAAAAAAGCCTAGCATGCAATTACCATCAGTTCAGTTCAGTCACGCAGTCGTGTCCGACTCTTTGCGACCCCATGAATCGCAGTACGCCAGGCCTCCCTGTCCATCACCAACTCCCGGAGTTCACTCAGACTCACGTCCATTGAGTCTGTGATGCCATCCAGCCATCTCATCCTCGGTCGTCCCTTTCTCCTCCTGCCCCCAATCCCTCCCAGCATCAGGGTCTTTTCCAATGAGTCAACTCTTCGCATGAGGTGCCCAAAGTACTGGAGCTTCAGTTTGAGCATCATTCCTTCTGCAATTACCATGGAACCAGTAAATACACTCCTGAGCAATTATGTTCAGGCAAAAACCTATACATGAAGGTTCACAGCAATTTTATTATAATACCTCAAAACTGTCCTTCCATACTCCAGGTATCATCCAATAGGTGAATGGTTAAGCAAACGCTGATACAGCTATACCATGAAATAGTATCCAGCAGCAACAAGGACCAAACTATTGAGAGATGTAACAAATTAGATGAATCTCCAGGAAATAATACTGAGGGTAAAAGGTCAAACCAAGAAGGAATGGATGATAGGAATGTACAATTCCATTTATATAACATTCTTCAAGTGATAACATTTTGTTTCATTTTTTGTCATTGTCCTTGGAGGACAGGGGTTTGGGATGGGGTGGCGAGAACAGAAGGGAGTTAGGTGTGATTATAAAAAGGCACCATGAAGGACACTTTTGGTTGAACTGTTGAGTAGTTAGTTTGACTGCAGGGGTGGATACCCAAACCTGCAGAGGGGACAAAATTGTTTAACATATACATACACGCACACAAGCTCGAGTAAAACTGAGAAATCTGAATAAGATGGGTGTAGATTGTATTAGTGCTAGCATCCTAGTTGTACTGCAAAATATTACCATGGGAGAAATTGGGTAAAGTGTAAAAGACTTTTCTGTATTATTTCTTACAACTGCTTGTGAGTCTGCAATGACTCAATATTTTCTGTTAAAAATTTTGTGGTAAACTATACGTAACATAATTTACCATCTTACCATTTATGAATGTTCAGTTCCAAGGCATTAATGCCACGGAAGTAATTAATGGTTGTGATTAATGGTACAACCATCACACCTGTTTTTTGCCAGAACTTTTTCATCTTCAGCAACGTAAACTCTGTACCTATTACTTACTAACTCCCCATTCTTCCTTCCCTTCATTCTTCTTTTTTTAATCTGGAAAAAAACAAAACAAAACACAACCTTCCTTGAAACGGAGCAGGACTGTCTGGGCCTTGCCCCCCACAGAGTCCTCTGCCGGTCTCTGTGGAAAACTTTAGTCAAAGAATAAGTTTAAGAGAAGTGAGAAATGCGGAAACAAAGGAAAACAGTCAAAGGAGACCAAATAATAATAATGTAGCCATTTAGCTTAGTCAAGGACCTTTAGTTCTTCCTCAAGGGCTATAGATAATACTCTGAGCCACATCAGGTGAGCTGTCTTGTAGCTACTGAAACTCAGGTGGAAGAAGTGACCTGCAGGATGACCAGACTGTACCCGGGACACGAGCTGCTGCAATTCCGAGAACTGGCCTCAGAGGAATGGAAGCAAACCACCCTGGCACTGAAGGCTAACTGTACCTAAGACAATCAAGACGATGCTGTTTGGACCACCGATGACCAATCTGGAGATGACTGTCAGAGCTGACTGTGGTTTCTGCATGTATCTCCCCCCATCAATCTGTCTATAAAAGCTCTCACCCCGGTTTGTCAGGGCAGGGGAGTCAGCGTGTGGACAGATGTCTGCCACCCTTCCTCCCCCTGTTGCTGGCACCTGAAATAAAGCTAACTTTCCTTCCCACCAACCTGCGCTGTTTATTGGCTTTTGAGCAGCAAGCAGGTGGAGCTCACACACACGCGCTCCTTTCAGTAACATCCTGAGCGTCTCCGTGGCCACAGGGCAGGCTCTCTCAGTATCCTGAGCTGCCCATGTCCTGCTCTTGCTGTGTACTGGCCTCACGGAACCTTGTCTGGCCTTGTCAGTTCCCTGGGAATTTTGTTGCTGTCATCTCCTTGTTGGGACACTCAACTTCTCTCTGTCTTGTGGATTCAGTGTCAGGTCCCTTCCGCAGCCCTGGAAGGGCTACTAGCAATGTGTTCACAAGGCCATAAGCTTTTTTAAAATTGAAGTATAGTTGATTTACAATATTTCAGGGGTGCTTATATATGTATGGGCTTCCCAGGTGGCACTAGTGGTAAAGAAACTGCCTGCCAGTGCAGGAGATGTAAGAGAGGTGGGTTTGACTCCTGGGTTGGAAAGATCCCCTGGAGGAGGGCATGGCAACCTGCTCCAGTATTCTTGTCTGGACAATCCCATGAACAGAGGAGCTTGGTGGGCTACGATCCATAGGGTTGAAAAGAGTCGGACGGTGACTTGGCAGGCACACACATATATATACATATACATATACATATTTTTTCTGATTCTTTTCCATTGCAGATTATTATAAGATATTGGATATAGTTCCATGTGCTATACAGTAGGTCCTTGTTAATCTATTTTATATCCAGTAGTGTGTATATGTTAACTCCAAACTCCTAATTTATTCCTCCCCTCAAGCCATACGTTTTTGTAAATTTGCAAAAATAAAATATTTTATCTGCAATCGGGTATGACCTTGGGCATTTTCTTTCCTGGTCCCCCTGCTGCCTCTACCGTGCCTAAAATTGTTGACTTTTGGTATGTTGGTATGTTCTATGGTTTTTTCCCAGGTTGGCCAAGCATGGATTTTTCTTTCAGGAATTTAAGTGTCATGAGAAGATCTGCCCATTATGAAACCATGTGAGCCTTGTAACATGGAATATGTCGAGTACTCTAAAATATATTTCTGAAGATTTGGGAGAAGAGCCTAAACATAATTAAGAAGAAAAAGCTTATTGAAAAAGTTGATAAGCCTTGAATATGCATTTTTCTTGGCATTTGGAAAGAGATTTTGGAACATTTCAATAGAAGAAGTGGGAAATTACAAGCTCTTAATTTGGTGTAGATGAAAGAGAATCTATTTTTGTCATCTTTAAATTAGTTTGTTTATTTGAAAGCCAACAGATAAACTTAATGGACTATGAAAAAACATTAAAATAAACCAAGAAATAAATACAAATTATTCATACCTTAAAAAATTGTAAGAGAAATTTTTTCAATATTTCAACGGCAGAAATTCACCAAGAGAAAGATATTCTCTTGCTAATAGACGGGCTGACTAAATTCTTGGATTTTTTTGATAAGCCAGTTAATTAAGAGGAGTGAATCATATGAACACAGTGGGAAAAGGCTTAAGTTTCTTGCTGGTTTGCTCCAGAATACTGACACTGACAACTTAATTTAAACTTATAATACACACTATAATAAGAAAATCAACACCAGACTGGCTAATGACATTCATCAGTTCAATGAATTTGAAGAATCTCATAGTCACTGCCTAAGAAAATTTGAAATACCTGAACATTTCACAGCTTATATATAAACCTTGAGAGGTTCTCTTGGTTTTGACAACAATCTTACAATTTCCACGAACAAATCAGAAGTTAGTTGGGAAGTGGAAAGAATTCCTTCTAAACTGTTAAGAATAAAAATAAAATTTCTATCAATCATGTTAGGAGAAGAACTGAATGATCTATTTTCCCTGCAGAAAAAAATTACATTTTTAGAGGCAGGGCAATCAGAGAATGTGCAGGACAAATGTGTAGGGATGAAAGTATTGCTGAGATGGATTAGGCAGTGAATAAAAATATAGGTTTTTGGATAGCGTAATGTTTGTGATAGTTGATCAGTTTTGCAAATTTGCAGTTTGTTGAGTTTTTCCTTATTCTAAGTGTATATTCATTTTTGCACCTGATTTTGTATTTATAGCTTCATATTTTGAAGGAAAGCCCTCAGATTGAATTAGCCCCACAAAATCTGGCTCTATCTCTCCCCCAGGTCTCACCTCACCTCTCTAAGTTGCATGACTCCCTGGGACACTCTAAGACCTTGTGTCATATCATCCCTCCCAACACGTTAAAAAACAAAACCAAAAAAACCTTTGCTTATACTTTCATCTTCCTGACCATGAGGGACAATCATGTAACAGACAAGAGCAGATACCGAGATGGCCAAAAAATCTGTTCATGTTTTTCCATGCTATCTTCTGGAAGAATCCAAATGATCTTTTTGGCCAATCCCATACTTGAGAGCAAGGCTACCTGGCTTTGAATTCCACCACTCTGGCCTGGTTGCCTTGTGACCTCAGGCAAACTTATGCTCCCAATGCCTCCATGTTTTTTTCTATAAAACAGGGATGATAACAGTATACACTGTAAAGTGTCATTGTGAGGATTAAATGACTTCAGTCCATGAAGTGCTTTACAAAAGCCTGGCCTGTGTTCCCAGGACCTAGCAAGGGGTCTGGCAGAAAGTCTGGCATGTGGTAGGTACTCAGCAAAGGTTGGGTTGACATGAGTGAGTGGCTTGCTTGCGGAGAAGGGTCAAGGCATATGGTTTACCAGGCTACAGCCTTCAGTGCATCGATCTTTTGGGTCTTGAATTTGTTTCCCCATAAAACAGCGGTCTCACATTTAAGTCCTTCATAGTTCTAAAATCCTATGAGTTAGAGGAGACACAATAATATGTAATTGTATTACTCATTAGAGTGAACATTCCCGGAAGCTCAATAACTTTAGTTCTCTTGACTCTGATTCTTCAAATATTTTCTGTAAGCAAGCAGGATAAAAATAGTAACATATCCCAACTCTAGACTTTGTGATTACAAGTTCATACTCATTGCTAATAGTTTTCAGTCTTGAACATCCTTATTTTTCTTCTCTTTGGTAGTATCCATAGTAACTTGTATTTTTATACATCTCTAGATTTTGGAGGTATGTGCTTGCGATGGTGAATTTCATGTGTCAACTTGGCTAGGTTACGGTGCCCATTTGGTCAAACATTTGTCTTGATGTTGCTGTGAAGGCCTGTCCAGACACGATTAACATTTACAATCAGTTGACTCTAAATAAAGCATTTTATTTTCCATAACGTGGATGGGCCTCACCAATCAGTTGAAGGCCTTAAAAGCAAAGACTGAGGTTTACAAAGAGGAGGAAATTCTGTTTCAACATTGGAAAATTGAAAGCTTGCCTGAGTTTCCAGCCTGCTGGCTTGCCCAGCAAATATGTTGCCAGTCCCACAATCGTGGGAGCTGAGAGGAGAGAGATTTAAGATCACTCTCTCTATCATATGTCTACACGTATATCTTAAACATATGTTCTGTCTCTCTGGAGAACCTAGACTCACACAGCACTCCAATAGGTCAACTCAAGATGCATACAAAGTATGCATGCATGCATTCATTTTGTCGCCTCATCAGTAAGAAGTTACTGAGATAAACATATATGTGGCACCATAAACGGGATTGAACATGATCTGTAAAATATCACAGTAAGTCTGATGGACTCACACTGTGGCTTCCTGAAAATATCCAGTAGCATCTTATTAAACAACAAAATGGTAATCATTAAGGGCTTCTCTGATGGCTCATTGGTAATGAATCTGCCTGCCAGTGCAGGAGTCTTGGGTTTAATCCCTAGTCCAGGATGATCCTCTGGAGAAGGGAATGGCAACCCATTCCAGTATTCTTGCCTGGCAAATCCCAAGGACAGAGGAGCCTGGCGGGCTACAGTCCATGGGGTCACAAAGAATTGGATACGACTTGGTGACTAAACCACCACCACCACCAGTAATTATTATAGGACCTCAGAGGTACACTTAGTTTGGTTTGACAAAGGGCATTTTCTCTGGGACCTCTAGAGTCTAAACTTTAATGACTGGAAGATGAGAAAGTTAACAGAATTTTCTCCAAAACAAGATCCTTTTTTTCTTCCTAGGTTTTTGATGGTACTCATCTTCAAATCCTGATGTTTTTAACATTAATTTGTTTTTTGGTTTTTTACTATGCTGTGTCTTTGTTGCTGTGCTTAGGCTTTCTCCGGCTGCAGTGAGCAGGGAATAACCTTCACTGTTGCACGGGCTTCTCACTGCAGTGTCTTCTCTTGCTGTAGAGCATGGGGCTCTAGGCTTGGGCTTGGCAGTTGTAGCCCTCCAGCTTACTTGCTCCACCACACATGAGATCCCATGTACCCCTCATTCGCAGGCAGATTCTCATCCGTTGTACCACCAGAGAATTCCTAACATTTTTAATCTGTGAAATGTTTTGATGGGGCCAAAAGGCTTTGGGACTGTTTTGGAGCTGGAAGGTGGGAAGAGGGAATGAGAGGGCAGAGTGAGAGGGACAAGGCATCATGACCAGGACAGAGGGATCTGGTTACCAGTCTTGGCTCTGGCATCAGCTGGGTACACCGCAGAGCTTCCCTAACTCTCATGTTCACATTTGTAAAGTGGGGGAGAATCTGTCCTTGAAGGGCGATTAGAGGATTCGCTAAGATCACACGTATCGGATGCCAAGAACAGGATCTTTTTGCTTCCCAGCCAGCATCCATCACTAGGTCGCCCCTCCCACCTTGCCGCCCATGTGCCTGTGCCTGCGCCAACAGGCGCTTGAATCCTGTGGTGGGAATGTAGCAGAAGGCAGCGAGCCTTTCCCTGTCCATTCATCTTCTTTGCAGCTTTGCATTAAAGACAGAGAGAAGCTGACCTACTGGTTTAAAGCTCGAACACGTGCCATGCGCACCGTTTCCAAACTGTGGACGACACCTTTTGGGGAATGAAGCAGCGTCTCATAGTTCGAGGGTCTGCTCTACAGCAGCGCCCATGGGGTGCAGCCCTTTTCTCTCCTGTTACAGTAAGTCCCTCCATACAAACCTTCCAACTGCGAACTTGAAATTCGCATGTCCAATCATGTAAGTTAGCTCTATTTGAGGAGACACTGCCAGTTTTTGAGGTGCAGGACCTGAACGTGAAATGGTGCATGCAGTTTGTAGCAGCTATTCAGAACGCAATCCAGTGCCACCGTGTCATCCATGACAAGAAGAAAAGAGCTGCTACCCAGATATCACTGGATTGGTTCTTCAAGAGGGTGTTGCTGCTGCTGCTGCTAAGTGGCTTCAGTTGTGTCCGACTCTGTGCGACCCCATAGACGCAGCCCACCAGGCTCCACCGTCCCTGGGATTCTCCAGGCAAGAACACTGGAGTGGCTTGCCAGTTCCTTCTCCAATGCATGGAAGTGAAAAGTGAAAGTGAAGTCGCTCAGTCGTGTCCTACTCTTAGTGACCCCATGGACTGCAGCCTACCAGGCTCCTCTGTCCATGGGATTTTCCAGGAGGCAAGAGTCCTGGTAGATAGACTTAAATCCATCAAGGAAGCAGAACACTTGCTACCAATGCCAGGTGTGAGTGAACTCTTATCTTGCCCTCTGTCTCCTACTGCTGATGACTCTTCGGCTCTACTGTCTCCCACCTCCTCTCCCTCCTCCATCAGGAACTCTTCTGGCCTGTTCACTCCATGCCAGCCCCTGTATGCCAGTATGTACTGTACTGTTCAAGGTACTGCACTGTAAGACCGAAAAAGCTTTCTTAACTTTTTTGTGTTTGTCTTTGATGTTGTATTTGTGTGAAAAGTATTGTAAACCTATTACAGTGCAGTACTATATAGCTGACTGTGCTAGCTGGGTACCTAGGTTAACTATGTTGGACTTAATAACAAACTGGACTTAGGAATGCACTCTCGGAATAGAACTTGCTCATACCTAGGGGACTTACTGTCCTCTTATCCTGTGGTGTTGGATGGCATCTTGAGTGACCCAGAAGAGCTGCCACCTGCTTAGAGGAGTCAGAGCAGCTTAGTCTGTGAGCCTAATAGCATGGCGTTTGGATGAGAGAGATGAGCTTGAATCCTGGTTCCTGGTCTCCCTCTTTTAGGACAGGCAGATGTTCCCTGTTCAGGCTCTTGGAGCTGACATTTACAATATGGAAGCTATTTTTACTTTCACTGGGGTGGGATTACTACAGAACCCATCTGACCACAGAGGAACTGCAAAGAGGACTCCAGACTGGGGTCAACTCAGTTTGTTTGGGATCTAGTTCCTTGTTTCCCAGACCTGGTCTGGCATTGGAATCAGCTGAGGGGGAAGGTCTTGTTAAAAAACTAGGTTTCCAGGACTCATCCAGAGCTAGTGAAATAAAATTTCTGCTGGGGATATGTGTTTATAAAAAAGGGACTTCATGGGTAGTGCTAGTGGTAAAGAACCCGCCTGCCAGTGCAGGAGATGCTGGAGACATGGGTTTGATCCCTGGGTTGGGAAGATCCCCTGGAGTATGGGAATGGCAACCCACTCCAGTATTCTTGCCTGGAGAATCTCAGATGTTTGTACACCCCATATTCAAAGCAGCACTATTCACAATAGCCAAAAGGTGGAAACAACCGTGAGAGCATTCATGGACAGAGGAAAGGAAGAAACAAAATGTATTCTACACAAACAATGGAATATTATTCAGCCTTAAAAAGGAAGGGCATTTTGACACCTGCTACAACCTAGATGGACCTTGATGACGTTATGCTAAGTGAAATAAGCCAATCATGAAAGACAAATACTGTGTAATTCCACTTAAACGAGGTACCTAGAATAGTCCTATTCTCACAAATGGAAAGAAACAGTGGTTGCCAAGGGCTGGAAAGAGAAGAAATGGGGGATTATTTTTGAATGGGCACAGAGTTTCAGCTTAGGATGATGACAAAGTTCTGGAGATGGATGGTGGTGATGGATGCACAAAAGCATGAATGTGCTTAAGGCCACTGAAGTGTACACTTTAAAATATTTAAAATGGTAAATTTAATGTCAGGAATTTCACCACACACATACGCAAGCAGCACAGGCTTTTCTATCATAATGAGTCCGGGAAGTTACAATTAAGAGTCCTTTGCCATTCCAGGATAAAGAAGTTGTGGTACAGAGATAGACAATGGAATATTACTCAGCCGTTAAAAGGAGCAACTTTGAGTCAGTTGATGTGAGGTGGTTGAAATTGGAGCCTGTTATACAGAGTGATGTAAGTCAGGAGGAGAAAAACAATGATTAAATATTAATGCATAGCAGATAGAATCTATAAGAATGGTACTGATGAACCTGTTTGCAGGGCAGGAATAGAGATGCACACACAGAGAACAGACTTTTGGACACAGAGCGGAAGGAGAGGGTGCGATGAAGTGAGCGAGTTGCGTCGACATATATACACACTACCACGTGTGAAACAGCTGGTGGGAAGTTTCTGTAAAACGCTGGGAGCTCAGCTCAGTGCTCTGGGACAACCCAGAGTTGTGCGATGGCCGTGGGGTAGGCGGGGGGCTCGACAGGGAAGGGATATGTATACTTACGACTGATTCTGTTGGCAGAAACCAACACATCATTGCAAAGCAACTATTTTCCAGTTACAAATAAATGAAAAAAAAAATAAAGCGAATAGGAAGAAATCACAAAAAAGAGCATCCTTTGCTGTTCCACATGGCTTCCTTTCTGTTCTTTCACCCAGTTTATCCTGTACCCTTCCTCCGGGCATCGCCACCCCAAGGCATCCTTTTAGATAAGGAAGCAGCTGAGCGGGGTGACTGGGCTGGGAGGCAGAAGGTTCAGCTGGAGGAGCTGTGGAGGGATTTCCTGTCGAGCCACAATCAAGCCACTGCTGCTGTCCCATCCTCTCTACCTTCTGTTTGCTTTGCAGTGTGAGGACAGGCGGGCTTGGGGGAGGTGAGCGCCAGACCTGCCTAGGTCCTAGGGACCACTCTTGGCTCAGCCTTCTCCCCATCACTAAGCTGCTGCGTCTGACGTCAAGCAGCCAGGATGACTGACCCGGGGCATCTCACCCTCACCTCCTCGGAGGGTTAGGGGGAGTGAGAGCCTGCAGCCTTCCTCCTGGGAGACAAAATCCGGTGGCTGTGGGAGTTGAAGGGTCAAGAAGGAAGGGAAGGGCAGGTTCCCAGGGACCTGCTGTTCCCCCAGCAGCCATCTGCTGCTGCCTGGGGTCAGAGCCACATTTTCCTACATGCTTCTCGCTTCTCCCAACTCAAATGTTGCCCTTGAATCAAGATTGTGGTTAAATAGCGCTAAATAATTAATCGCACTCTTGAACTGGTGTTCTTGGCCTGCTTATGCTTTTCTGGTTGCTTCTGCTGGTCTCTCTTTTTAATTCAGAAGGGGTATTAATAATTTATGGCACGTCCGTGGTCACACATACCCAGCACCCGCCGTCACTCTGCGAGTCAGAATCGATACTGGGGAAGTTACAGCCTCCAACCTCAGGCTGTCTCTTTCCTGCTCTTTTTGGAACAGAAATGAGGGTCAAGTCTATGTATAGAGAACTGGCCTGGATCAGGCTCAAGAGCTTTTTATTCTGTTCAACGACTTTGACAGGCGCTGGGTCCTGACAGACTTTAAATAGATGTACGTTCTGTGACAAAGAGCACCCAGGGAGAGAAATTAGAAAATGGAAATTGGAGCACTGCTGTTTATTCAGCCAGGGGGACTTCAAAAAAGGGGGAGTAGAGGTATCTGATAAGCTGATTCCAGGAGGCAGAGTTGCAGGAGGAGAAGGTTGTGGAAGGTTTGGGATCCTTATTATGGAAGTAAGCGGCCCCCGCCAAAATGGGAAACAGAAGCAGGACTGGGACCTGGTGTAGGAGAGCTCTGCGGTGCATTTCAGGTTGGCGGATAAAGGATGTCCTAAAGGAACCAAGAGGGAAATTGAGCACACAGAATGTCCCCGGGCTTGCCTGTGGCTCAGCGGTAAAGAATCCATCTGCCAGTGCAGGAGAGGCAGGAGATGTGTGTTCGATTCCTGGGCCAGGAAGATCCCTTGGAGAAGGAAATGGCAGCCCACTCCAGTATTCTTGCCTGGAAAATTCCATGGGCAGAGGAGCCTGGCAGGCTACAGTCTGTGGAGTTCCAAAGATTCAGACACAACTTAGCTACTAAACAACAACAGACTGTCCTCGATTACAGAATGTCTGCAGAGGACAAATGAGGACACTCTAAATATAGGATTGCTCCAGAAGGGGGTCAGGGATGGGGGTGGGGTAGGTGGGAGATTCATTTTTACTGAGTATGTTCCAGAATCTTAAAAAATTTTGCCATTTGTAAGTATTCTTCTTTGGAGGAATCAGGAACCGAATCCATGAGGACACCAACTGGAGGCAGGTTCAAAAAGGCTTATTTGTGGTGAACAAAAAGAAATCAGAACACGTAGACTGAGAGCGGGCTTTTTTCCTGGCTTGTAAATATTTTTGTTAGGTCCTGTAAAGATGTAAAACACAGTTAAATGAGGTTGCACTATGCAAAATGACTTTATTGGTATTCAATAGGTCAGACATGGTATATATTGGCAATTTTACATAGGTCAACCCAGAGCTTTTCAACCTTGGCACTGTTGACATTTTGATAATTGTATGGTGGTTGTCGGGGGGATGTTTTGTGTGTTATGGGTTGTTTAGCGCCAGAGGCCAACAGCGCCTCCTCTAGTCGTGACAATCTTTGATATTTTCCATGTCTCCAGCAGGAGTAGCAACATAATTTTGGGGTCCAGTGCAAAATAAAAATGCCCCTTATATAAAAATTATTAAGAATTTCAAGAGAGTGACAGCAGAAAATTAAATCAAGCACGGGCCTGGGGCCCTTCTAAGTGTGGTACCCCATTCCACTATACAATTTACAGACCCACAGAGCTGATCTTGGTATCCAGAAGCTGCCCAATGTGGAAACCAACCACTGGTTTAATCTAATACAATTGGATTGGCATATACACATGTTCAGAGTTACAGAGAGAGTCCATCATTTTTTTTTTTTTTTAAATAAGGTTGCAGGAGGTCTTAAGAAACGCTATAGCTGGACTCCAAGTACCTGGAGGTTTGGATGGCAGCCAAATCTGGCCTGCCACCTGTTCTTGTAAATAAAGTTTTATTGGCACACAACCATGCTCCTCTGTTTACATATTGTCTTTGGCTGCTTCCCACTATGGCTGCAGCATTGAGAAATTCCAACAGAGGCTGTAAGTCCAGCAAAGCCTGAAATATTTATTACTGGCTTTTTACAGGAAAAGTTTGCTGACCCTGTTCTTGATGATTGAGTTTGCAACCAGTGCTGGTGGTGATGGTTGTGGAACAGATGGAATTAGCTAGAAGCCCTTGGGTATTTGGTCCTCTAGACCTTGCTATCCACACAAGCTAGAACATTTAGTGTTCTTGTGGGGAGGGGATAGAAAACTCCCTGGACTTATTTAAGCAGAGGTGAAATTTATAGGAAGGATATTGGGGGTATTCAGAATCAGTGGGTGGCTTAATTAATGCATGTGTGGACTGCATAAGATGTAATGCCTTGGATTCTCTTCATTCACCTTCCAGGCTCATTTGGTAACCTGAGTGCGTGTAAGAGAAAAATGAACAAGATAGAAGCTCTTTGAGCGTTAACAGTTGTAGGATGAGCAAAGGTAGTGTCTATGAGAGTTTTTATTGTATCCAAACAGGTTTATTTTATTCCTAATATTCTTTAACATGGCAGTTACTTTTCTTTTCCTTTCATTTTTTAAAAAATATCACATTGCTCAGGAGACATGTTTGGCAAAAGCAGTTGAAAGGAAAGACGTCTGATGGAAACTCAAGTGGTTTTGCATGAGCAATAATAATTATTATGATGATAGGTTTCCTGCCTAAGCCTTCTCGGTGGGTAGTATTTGCAAATTAAACACACCATGAAATATTCAGCCCCTTGCCACACATCTTGGTTGATTTGCATAATCCCCCTGCACGGGCTCTGGGGTGAGCTACTCCCTAATTAATTATTAAATTCCCATCTGTACAGTGTGAACAGGATAATGAAATTCCAGCAGGCCCTGAGAAAGGCCAAGCACTGCCTCCTGGAAGAAGGGTCTTGGCTTTCCTGGGCTTGGGTCCTTCTTCTGGCCAAGGGTCCCTTCCTGGGCACCTCCCCCAAGGACTAATTGTAGATCTGGCCTCTGACTGAAGCAGTTCCAACCTTCTTATAACCCAGGATTCCATGGTTCTGGTCTCAGCCCCTTACCACCCACGGCTCGGCCACCGAGGACTCGCCATGTGACTTTATAAGGACATTTTCAAAACAATCTTCTTAGGCTTGCTTTATGGACAGCCCCTAAGGTTCATTGCTATTCCCCTATTACTTCATTTCTGGGTGCGTTTTTCCATGTGGCGAAAGATCAGTTTTCCTCTAATTGTTCAGCACAGAGGTTGAAAGCCATGACGCCCTCTCTAC
>SJXQ01007109.1:0-67597 GCA_006408695.1 Aepyceros melampus | reverse complement strand
CCCTCCCATGTGTCACTCCAGCATCCTCTCCACCATAGCATCCTGCATCCCTCAGGCTCTGCTCCTCGGCTCCTGCGAGCAGAGCTCTCACTTTCACACCCCGCAGGGAAAGTTCTGGTTTTGCACATATTGCAACTGCCAGAATTGACAGAAGTGACATTTATTATAAAACATGTATTTCGCTTTATCGCATCTCCCCGACGACTAACTATGACATTCCTACCAACCCCCAAACAAATCTAGAAATAGAATGAGTTCAGCAAGCAGTTTCTGGGAGAAGCATTTCTTGATTAGTGACTACTCTCTTATGACAGGGGAGTGACTCTTATTTCAATAATTGAATTAATAGGCAGCATTTAGAACTGATCAGTATCTCAGCCTACCCCCCTCTTTACAACAAGAATAAGAGAGCTTCAGTATACTTAATACACGCATATATCTAAAACAGCTTTCGTGAGCTATCATTCACATACCATGCAACTTACCCAGTTAAAGTATATCCTTTGGAATTCCCTGGCCACCCAGTGCTTAGGACTCACTGCCTTCACTGCCAAGGGCCCAGGTTCGACCCCTGGTCAAGGAAGTAAAACCCTGCAAGCTGTGTGGAGCAACCAAAAAATAAAAAAGAGAAAAGTATACCGTCTAAGCCATCCGGTTCGCTCAGACGGTAAAGCCTGAGACTCACAGTACACAGTTCAGTGGTTTTTAGTATATTCTGAGAGTCACGCAGCCATCACTACTCTCAGTTTAGAATATTTTCATCTTTCCCTAAACAAACTCTGAGCCCTTTATTCATCCCCACCCCCAATTCCCTCTTGCCCCGTAGCCCTAGGTAACCATGAATCCACTTTCTGTCTCCATGGATTTATCTCTTCCAGACATTTCAATTATTTCATTAAATGCACTTCTTCAATATACAGTCTTCTGTAAATGGCTGATTTCCCTTAGCATAGTGTTCATCCATCTTGTAGTGTGAATTGAAACTTTATTCCTTCTTTTTGGCCAAATCTCAGCACCGTTTTCCTTCCTGACTCCCTCCTCTTCACTCTATCACTTCTTAGGTTGGATTTTAGCTCCAGACTGTTGTGTGTGTGTTTATTTTTAAGACTCAAGAGTTATTTACATTTAGTTTCATCATCAGCATCCTTTCCCCTTTTTCTCACCTCTGCTTCTCCTTCTTCTTCCCCCCTCCCTCCCCCTAGGTGGGAAGCAGATTCTTGCACTGAGAGATTTTCGAGCAGTGAAAATAATTTTAATAGCATAGTTTAACTCAATATACATAAAATATTATTTAAACACATAATCAATATTCCAAATTATTAATATTTTATATTCTTTTATTCATACAAGATCTTTGAAATCCAGTGTGTATTTTACACTTACAGCACATCTCAATTTCGATGCAGAATCTGCACTAGAAATACTTGGCTTGCATTTGAATTTCATTAAGCTTACTGTCAAATTTTTTTCACTGAGTAGTAGCTCCCATATTGCACTATTTATCTAAAGTAAAAAATAAGCACTTGCAATTTTTCAAATTTTGAATCAACACATTTTTGATATTATTTGAAAGGTCTTACATTCTACAGGCAATGGTTTGGATCTTAATTGGAGATCTTTCCCTCCTGCAAAATACATTAAAAATTTTTCTCTTCATCATTTTAAGCAAAACTTCCATAGCTGAAATAACAATTTCTTTTACCATCTTTCCATCTAAAAAATTTTTTTTGTGTGTGTGCAGGAATCTAAATCATTTTATAGCTGGCCGAAGTTATAAACTCAGATTTGTTCGAATTTGTTTAAAAATCTCTGTTAGACACAATTCTGATATATGATGACTGATTTTCTTGATTCTTTTCTGGCCATTGACAAGAAACTTCTTATAGAATTCTCTGTGTACTTGTTGAACACAGAACAAACTTGTTGTCTCTTAATAGTATCCACTTAATTGTCCTAATTTTTTGTTACACAATAGATTCTCAGTTTACTCTGCTGCAATAAGTTGCATTTACCATTTGTTGTGAAATTTGCAGTATGCTTTCTTTTAGCTTCTTATTTTTTTCTCCAAAAAATATTCATAAGCAAATTACAATGTCACATCACTGTGTAACAAAATAATTAGAACTGAGTTAGTCCATGATGCTGAGAAGATTGGTGAAGAGTTTAGTGCTTGAAACAACACAAGCAGTTTGAATCTTGTTGCTGGGCTTATGAAACCAAGCCCTATCAAGTGACTTTGTTAAGCGTTTCCCTCTTGCCTACAACATGGGCTTCCTTTGTGGCTCAGACGGTAAAGAATCTGCCTTCAATGCATGAGACCTGGGTTCCATCCCTGGGTTGGGGAGATCCCCTGGAGAATGGAATGGCAACCCACTCCAGTATTCTTGTCTGGAGAGTTCCACGGACAGAGGTGGGTTCTTGCTTGGAGAATTCTGTGGACAGAGGTGGGCTACAGTTCTTGGGTCCCAGAGTCAGACACGCCTGAGCGACCATCACTTTCACTTCGCTTGCCTGTGACGCAGATCGTAGCACACAAGACGGTGCTCTGTGGGTCTCGACCGCCTCCATCACAAAGAGGCATTTCCCTTTCCTTCCAAAAAGGAGTCTGCACGTCGTCAGCGCAGCGTGGGTCCCTGACGCTCCTCGCAGGGACTGAGAGGGGGCGGTGGCCTGAGATCGTGTGCCTTTGAAGACCTCTGCCATGCATTCTGCCGCCATTCCTCACTCATGCTGGCCTCTCCAGCCTTATGGAAGTTTCTTTTTTTAATATTTATTTTTATTTATTTAGTTGGCTGTGCCAAGTCTTAATTGTGGCACACAGGATCTTTGACCTTCGTTATGGCATGTGGATCCTTAGTTGTGGCCTGTGGGATCTATTTCCCTGACCAGGGATTGAACCCAGGCCCCCTGCACTTGGAGCACTGAGTGTTAACCATTGGACACCAGGGAAGTCCCCTATGGATGAGTTTCATGATATAAGAACTTTTTCAATACACCTGAGTATGGCCCGCAACCCAGCACTGCACTGGCCCAAGGGTGTAAACACAAGATTGATTTGATTTGGGCTCCAAGATGAGGCATTAAGGAGACTACAGCCGCACCATTGGGAGGAAGACTCACTTCACAGAGATCCTGAGGCTTAAACAGGTACAGTGACTTGTCTGAGGCCACAGGGAACACGGGCAGGACCAGGGTTGGGGGCGGTTCTACTGATGAATGGTTTGTCCACCTTCCCGCATATAGGAAACTTCGAATTTATTGCAGCTGCTTCCTTTCCTTCAATACCCTTTCTTACTTTTACCCTGAAACAAGCCTGCCTAAGTGCAAACCCTGGGGGTCATTCCATTGTGTGTACTTCCTTTTGGGATCGATGCCATCACATTTCTGTTCCACAGAAAGTTTCTTTCTGGTTCCAGCTGAGATTGGAACCGCCCCCTTCCCCCACTCCAGCCTCCAATTCCGGCCCTCGAGCTGCAGATTGCATCGTTTTTTCCTTGCATTTTACCTTAATTTTTATTTTTTTCCTTTGAATCATTCTATTTTTATTCATTATTGGAGTCTAGCTGCTTTTCAATGTTGTGTTAATCGCAGTACAGCACTGTACATCCACTGTGAATCAGTGACTCAGCTGTACGTACGCATATCTTCCCTCTTCCTTGGATTTCCTTCCCATTTAGGTCACCACAGACCACTGAGTAGAGTCCCCTGTGCTATACAATAGGTTCTCATTAGCTACCTATTTGTACATAATAGTGTTTATATGTCAATTCCAATCTCCCAGTGCATCTCACACTCCTCCCCTTCCCCCTTGGCATCCATGCATTTGTTCTCCACATCTGTATCTCTATTTCTGTTTTGCAAATAAGTTCCCCTGTACCATTTTCCTAGATTCCACATATATATTAATATACGATAGTTATTTTTCTCTTTCTGACTTATTTCACTCTGTATAACAGACTCTAGTCCATCCCTGTCTCTACAAATGGCACAATTTCATTCCTTTTTATGGCTAATATTTCATTGTATGTATGTGCTGGAGAAGACTCTTGAGAGTCCCTTTGGACTTCAAGGAGATCAAATCAGTCAATCCTAAAAGAAATCAGTCCTGAATATCCATTGAAAGGACTGATGCTGAAGCTGAAACTCCAATAGTTTGGCCACCTGATGCAAAGAACCAACTCACTGGAAAAGACCCTGATGCTGGGAAAGATTGAAGGCAGGAGGAGACGGGGGCAACAGAGGATGAGATGGTTGGATGGCATCACCGACTCTATGGACATGAATTTGAGCAGTCCCTGGGAGACGGTGAAGGACAGGAAAGCCTGGAGTGCTGCAGTCCATGGGGTCCCATGCAAAGAGTGGGACACGACTTAGTGACCGAACAACATCATATGCACCACATTTTCTTTACCCATTCCTCTGTTGATGGACATATGGATGGCCAATAAACTCACGAAAAGATGCTCAACATCACCAATTATTAGAGAAATGGAAATCAAAACCACCTGCTTCTTAACATCGCTACACAGATGTCTCAAGATGTCCAACACAAGACTCTGATTGTCCATTCCCTACCAATGGTTCCTCCCCATGCTCAGCCTTTTCCATCACATAAATGGCATCACAGTTCCTTCACTGCCTAAGGGAAGAATCAAGGAGACCTCCCTCACTAGTCTTTCTTTCATCCCCCACATTGGTGGACCCCAAAGGCACACTGGAAATCCATTCCCAGACTGTCACCTCCAAGAGCTACCCCAGTCTAAGGCTCTTCCTAAGTTGCTGGATCTACTACAGTAGATCTTAGCTTGATCCTATAAAGGATTGGGTGTATCCTAAAAACCCATTCTTTCCTTAACTGCTAGATGGCCCGTTCAGAGTATGAACAAGAAAATGCCACTTTCTAGCTTCAGTGCCCGTGATGGACTCTGGCTGTCTCTAGAATGAAATCCAGGCTCCTTTTAGCTGTAAAGCACTTCCCAGTCTTTCCAGGTCTGTCACCTCTCAGGAGAACAAGAGCTCTTCAGGCAGGGACTGTTCTGTCCTGTCTGCCACTGATCCCATGAGTCCAGCACACGGTGGGAACCTAGTAACTGTTGATTGTCTAACTGGTTCTACTCCTGCCTTGGCCTTTTTGCTTCCTTGTCTGACCACTGGACCCCAGATCCATCACTGACCTTGGGATTCCAGTGCTCAGATCAAAGGCTGATCTGAGCCGGTGCAGTGATTTTTGTGATGAATACACTCATTTAAAAATATCAATTCAAGGTTTGTCTGTTACGATACCTTCCAAGGAACTATCACGTGGTAAAGTTTGGAATTTGTTGGGAAGAGTGGATTCTTCTCCTTCACTCCATCGCTCATTCTCATCTGAAAGCTCTGTTGTTCTCTGATTGGGGTCCTTTGAGCTTCGAAGACCACATACTGTGTTTTGTCCAGAGGTCAGGCTGCAGCTCTTGAAGAAACCCCCACCTCCACCCCCACCCCGGGTAGATTACTTTAAGGTGAACCGAGCCTGGGAATGAAGAATGCTCTTCACGGTAGGAAGCCACTAACATTTCTGCATTTGAGAAGAAGAGTAAGCATCAAACCATTAAAACGCTCCTGGCTAATGAAACAGAAGGAAAAAGAGCTGTGAGAGCGGCATTCTCTACACTCGTAAATACCAAGCAGTGTTCCTAGGTGACAGAGAAAATGCCTGGGGGGCCCAGAGACCTTTTCGGGGCATAGTGGGTTCAGCAGGGAGGGAAGGGTTCTGTGCCATTTCCCTCTTCCCCTAAAGGGCAGGCTCCGGGGTTGCAAACTTTTGGGGGAATGGTCCTTTAGCCCAGCCTTCTGATCTGCCCCTTGGGTTCTTGTCCACAGGGCTCTGCACACCCAGACTGGCTGCATTCTGAGGCTGGTCAGGGACTGTCCTGCGCAGAAGGGAAACATCTTTGATGAGGCAGGAACTCCTTCAAATTCTTAGTGAGAAGGGATTTTCTGAAAGCTGCTTAGATGCTGGGACTCGCCAGGGGTAAAACGGGGATCTCACACTCTTAATGAGTGAGACCTGACTTAAGTCCTTAACAAGCGAAGGACTACAGGCATCTGATGAGTGCCGCTTTAAAGCAAAGCTCAAATGGTAGGGACACAGAGGATGGAGAGATCAACACGGAGGGCAGGGAAAGGAGTCAGACAAGGGGCCCAGGTGAGCAGACAGCCTGAGTGAGGGCCTGGGGCTGGGAAGCATCTTGGCGAGCTGCAGACAGATTTGTCTGGCTGAAGCATCAGGTTTGGAAGCAAAGTTTACACTGGAACGTCAGTGCTGGGTTGGTCAGTGCAGGATCGGGTCTGCATTTTAGAAAAGATCACTCTGGCCCCAAGGTGGAAAGCAGATTGGAGAGGAAATGAGGGATCAGAAGATATGTCCATCCCTGGTGTCCACTGCAGCACTATTTACAAAAGCTAAGACATGGACGTGACCTAAATGTCCATCACCAGGGGAATGGATGAAGAAGATGTGGTGTGTGTATATACACACACAAAGGAATACTACTCAGCCATAAAAGGATGAAAGAAAGCCATTCGCAGCAACATGGATGGGCCCAGAGATGATCATACTGGGTGAATTACGTCAGACAGAGACAAAAACCACATGATACCACTTGCATCTGGGCTTCTCAGGTGGCTGAGTGGTAAACAATCTACCTGCCAATGTAGGAGACACAGGTTCGATCCCTGGGTCGGGGAGTTTCCCTGGAGGAGGAAATGGCAACTCACTTCAGTGTTCTTGCCTGGAAAATCCCGCAAACAGAGGAGCCTGATGGGCTACGGTCCATGGGGTCGCAAAGAGTCGGATGTGCCTGAGCACACACGCACCACTTACAGGTGAATCTAAAAAGAAAATACAAATGAACATATTTGAGAACAAACCTATGGTTACCAAAGGGGAAATGTGGGGAGGGCTAAATGGAGAGTTTGGGATTAACATATACACACTAGATAAGACAGATAATTAACAAGGACCTACTGTATAGCACAGGGAACTAACTCAATATTCTGTAATAACCTACTTGGGAAAAGAATGAAAAAGAGTAGACATATGTATATGTATACCCGAACCGCATTGCTCTACACTTGAATCTAACCCAGCCGTGTAAATCAACTATACCCCCAATATAAAAGACAAAGTTAAGTTAAAAAAGAAGACTGATGGTCTAACCCGGCCGAGGCTGCAGTGGGGTATAGAGGGGTGGATGACAGAGGTATCAAGCATTCGGAATCAGCAGGTGGTGGTGGGTTGGTTATAGGAAGAGTTGAGAATAATTTTCATGAACATGGCATATCAGTTCAGTTCAGTTCAGTTCAGTCACTCAGTCGTGTCCGACTCTTTGTGACCCCATGAATCGCAGCACACCAGGCCTCCCTGTCCATCACCAACTCCCGGAGTTCACTCAGACTCACGTCCATCGAGTCTGTGATGCCATCCAGCCATCTCATCCTCGGTCGTCCCCTTCTCCTCCTGCCCCTAATCCCTCCCAGCATCAGGGTCTTTTCCAATGAAACTCTTCGCATGAGGTGGCCAAAGTACTGGAGCTTCAGCTTTAGCATCATTCCTTCCAAAGAAATCCCAGGGTTGATCTCCCTCATAATGGACTGGTTGGATCTCCTTGCAGTCCAAGGGACTCTCAAGAGTCTTCTCCAACACCACAGTTCAAAAGCATCAATTCTTCGGTACTCAGCCTTCTTCACAGTCCAACTCTCACATCCATACATGACCACAGGAAAAACCATAGCCTTGACTAGACGGACCTTAGTCGGCAAAGTAATGTCTCTGCTTTTGAATATACTATCTAGGTTGGTCATAATTTTTCTTCCAAGGAGTAAGTGTCTTTTAATTTCATGGCTGCAGTCACCATCTGCAGTGATTTGGGAGCCCCAAAAAACAAAGTCTGACACTGTTTCTACTGTTTCCCCATCTATTTCCCATGAAGTGATGGGACTGGATGCCATGATCTTCATTTTCTGAATGTTGAGCTTTAAGCCAACTTTTTCACTCTCCTCTTTCACTTTCATCAAGAGGCTGTTGAGTTCCTCTTCACTTTCTGCCATAAAGGTGGTGTCATCTGCATATCTGAGGTTCTTTAGCACCTCTCAATTTCTACCATTAGAGTGGTATCATCTATATATCTGAGGTTGTTGATATTTCTCCTAGCAATCCAGATTCCAGCTTGTGATTCAGCCAGCTTGGCATTTCACATGGTGTATTCTGTATAGAATTAAATAAGCAGGTTGACAGTATATAGCCCTAACATACTCCTTTCCCAATGTGAACCAGTCAGTTGTTCTATCTCTGGTTCTAACTGTTACTTCTTGACTTGCAAACAGGTTTCTTAGGACACAGGTAAGGTGGTCTGGTACTCCAATCTCTTTAAGAATTTTCCAAAGTTTGTTGTGATCCACAGTCAAAGGCTTTAGCATAGTCAATGAACCAGAAGTAAATGTTTTCCTGGAATTCCCTTGCTTTCTCTCTGATCAAACGAATGTTGGCAATTTGATCTCTAGTTCCTCTGCCATTCCGTTTCCAGCTTGTTCACCTGGAAGTTCTTGGTTCATGTACTGCTGAAGCCTAGCTTAAAGGATTTTGAGCATTACCTTGGTCTCATGTGAGATGAGTGCAATTTCGTGGTAGTTTGAACATTCTTTGACACTGTTCTTCTTTGGGATTGCAATGAAAGCTGATGGTTTCCAGTCCTGTGGCCCCTGCTGATTTTTCTGAATATGCTGACATATTGAGTGTAGCATTTCAACCGCATCATCTTTTAGGATTTGAAATAGCTCAGCTGGAATTCCATCACCTCCACTAACTTTATTTGTAGTAATTCTTCCTAAGGCCGACTTGACTTCACACTCCAAGATATCTGGCTTTAGGGGAGTGACCACAGCATCATTTTGAACATTCTTTGACACTGTTCTTCTTTGGGATTGCAATGAAAGCTGATGGTTTCCAGTCCTGTGGCCCCTGCTGATTTTTCTGAATATGCTGACATATTGAGTGTAGCATTTCAACCGCATCATCTTTTAGGATTTGAAATAGCTCAGCTGGAATTCCATCACCTCCACTAACTTTATTTGTAGTAATTCTTCCTAAGGCCGACTTGACTTCACACTCCAAGATATCTGGCTTTAGGGGAGTGACCACAGCATCATGGTTATCTGGGTCATTAAGATCTTTTTTGTTTAGTTCTTTTGCGTATTCTTGTGACCTCTTTTTAATCTCTTCTGCTTCTGTTCAATTCTTACCATTTCTTCCTTTATCATGCCCATCTTTGCACGAAATGTTCCCTTGATATCTCCAAATTTTTTTTGAAGAGATCTATAGTTTTTCCCAGGAGAAGGCAATGGCACCCCACTCCAGTACTCTTGCCTGGAAAATCCCATGGACTGGTAAGCTGGTAGGCTGCAGTCCATGGGGTCGCTAAGAGTCAGACACGACTGAGTGACTTCACTTTCACTTTTCACTTTCATGCATTGGAGAAGGAAATGGCAATCCACTCCAGTGTTCTTGCCTGGAGAATCCCAGGGACAGGGGAGCCTGGTGGGCTGCCATCTCTGGGGTCGCACAAAAATGGACACGACTGAAGCGACTTAGCACACCAGCAGCATAGTCTTTCCCATTCATTCAAGAAAACCTTTTTATCTCTCCTTGCTATTCTCTGAAACTCTTCATTCAGTTGGGTTATTTTTCCCATTCTCCTTTGCCTTTCATTTCTCTTCTTTCCTTTCCTCAGCTATTTGTAAGGCCTCCTCAATCAACCACTTTGACTTCTTGCATTTCTTTTCCTTTGGGATGGTTTTGATGACTGCCTCATGTACAATATTATGAACCTCCATCCATAGTTCTTCAGGCACTCTGTTTACCAGATCTAATCCCTTAAATAGAATTCATAGCCTCCACTGTGTAATCACAATGGATTTGATTTAGGTCATACCTGAATGACTTAGTGGTTTTCCCTATCTTCTTCAATTTAAATCTGAATTTTGCAGTAAGAAGCTCATGGTCTGAGCCACAGTCAGCTCTAGGTCTTATTGCTGACTGTACAGAGCACCTCCTACTTCCACTGCAATATATTGTTTAGTGGTGTTTGGTTTTGAGCCTTCTGAAAATAACATAAAATTTTAAGTAGTCTTTTTATTTTTTGCCAATTAAATAATCTGTTTCTAATATTCATCCATGCTGTTTTGGGTAAATTTTATGTTTTTTTTATTACTATATGATATGTCATGTGAATATATCCAAATTTAAAAATTTTCTTTTTAATGACCTTTTTTTAGTTAATATTATTTTCCTCCTTTGCTTTCAAGATTTCCTTTTTTATTTTTACCAGTTAAATTATGTTGTGTGATTATTTTTCAGTTTACCATACTTAGAATTCATTAAACTTCTTGGAGGTGAAGATTAATGTTTTCCATTATATTTGGGAAGTCTTCAGTCATTATTTCCTCAAATACTTTTCTGCCCTTTTATCAGTCTCTTTGCCTCCTGGTTCTCCCATTATGCCTGTGTTGGCATGCTTGATGTTGTTCCATGTCTCAGAAGCTGTTCCTTCTCATCTTTCTATTTCACAGATGGAATAATCTTTATTAACTATCTTCAATTTAGTAATTCATTTTTCGCCAATTCAAATCTATCATTGGGTCCCTCTGGTGAAATTTTCATTTCAGTTATGTTTTCAAACTACAGAATTTCCATTTGAAATTTTTATTTACATTTCTTCATTAAAATTCTCTTCTTGGAGAGATGAAGTTGCCATACATTCCTTTATTTTTAAAACATATTTCCTTTAGTATGTTGAAAATATTTGTAATAGCTGATTTATAGTCTTGATGCTTTCAAAATGTGGTCCTGGAGAAGACTCTTGGGAATCCCCTGGACAGCAAGATCAAACCAGTCAGCCCTAAAGGAAATCAACTCTGAATATTCATTGGGAGGACTGATGCTGAAGCTCAGGCTCCAATACTTCAGCCACCTGATGTGACAGCTGACTCTTTGGAACAGACCCTGATAGAGGGAAAGATTGAGGGCAGGAGAAGAAGGGGATGACAGAGGATGAGATGGTTGGATGGCATCATCAACTCAATGGACATGAGTTTGAGCAAACTCTCGGAGACAGTGAATGTCAGGGAAGCCTGGTGTGCTGCAGGCCATGGGGTCGCAAAGAGTTAGACATGACTGACTGCACAACAAATAGTCTCTGTATACCAAGTTCAGCATTTGCCTTTCCTCAAGTACATTTTCTACTGGCTCTCTTTCCCCCGGCATATGGATACACTCTTCTGTTTCTATTTTAGTTTTCTGGGACTGTAAAAATAAAGTACCATAGCCTGAGTGACTTAGAAATGTGTTTTTTTACAGTTCTAGAGGCTAGAAGTCCAAGATCAAGGTGCTGGCAGGGTGAGTTTCTTCTGCAATCTCTCTCCTGGGGTCATAAATGGTGTTCTTGTCCTTGTGCTTTCACATGGTCTTTCCTCTATGTATGTATATCCGTGTCCTTATTGTTTCTCAGCCTTTGGCTAAGATGATATGTAGATGACACCACCCTTATGGCAGAAAGTGAGGAGGAACTCAACAGCCTCTTGATGAAAGTGAAAGAGGAGAGTGAAAAAGTTGGCTTAAAGCTCAACATTCAGAAAATGAAGATCATGGCATCCAGTCCCATCACTTCATGGGAAATAGATGGGGAAAAAGTGGAAACAGTGTCAGACTTTATTTTTTTGGGCACCAAAATCACTGCAGATGGTGATTGCAGCCATGAAATTAAAAGACGCTTACTCCTTGGAAGANAAAAGTTGGCTTAAAGCTCAACATTCAGAAAACGAAGATCATGGCATCTGGCCCCATCACTTCATGGGAAGTAGATGGGGAAACAGTAGAAACAGTGTCAGACTTTGTTTTTGGGGCCTCCAAAATCACTGCAGATGGTGACTGCAGCCATGAAATTAAAAGATGCTTACTCCTTGGAAGAAAAGTTATGACCAACCTAGACAGTATATTCAAAAGCAGAGACATTACTTTGCCGACTAAGGTCCGTCTAGTCAAGGCTATGGTTTTTCCTGTGGTCATGTATGGATGTGAGAGTTGGACTGTGAAGAAAGCTGAGTGCCAAAGAATTGATGCTTTTGAACTGTGGTGTTGGAGAAGACTCTTGAGAGTCCCTTGGACTGCAGGGAGATCCAACCAGTCCATTCTGAAGGAGGTCAACCCTAGGATTTCTTTGGAAGAACTGATGCTAAAACTGAAACTCCAGTACTTCGGCCACCTCATGCGAAGAGTTGACTCATTGGAAAAGACTCTGATGCTGGGAGAGATTGGGGGCAGGAGGAGAAGGGGACGACAGAGGATGAGATGGCTGGATGGCATCACTGACTTGAGGGAAGTGAGTCTGAGTGAACTCCAGGAGTTGGTGATGGACAGGGAGGCTTGGCGTGCTGTGATTCATGGGTTCGCAAAGAGTCGGACACGACTGAGCGACTGAACTGAACTTGCTTTCTATTTAAGAATATTCATTTTCTGGTTTGCCTGTCTTATACAACAAAGTGCAGTGTCTTTCATAACACCTCCATAGGTTCTTATGTTTGAATACTTGGCACCGATTAAAATGAACACATACTACTCTTTTGCTAGTGAAATGTAGTATTGAGGAAGCAGAGGTTTTAAGTTTGTGGGTTTGGGCAACTTAAAATTTTCCTTTCTTGTTCTTAATTTCTTTTCTAATTTGTGGGTAAAATAAAGTTACTTGGGGCTGGAAGCTCTAAAAAAGGGCTCTTCTTATCATTAATGCTATTTTATACATGCTCCAACCCTGAGACACTCCTTCTCAGAACCTTTATGAGGATGGAGAATATTCCTAATTGCAAGGTTGCCTCTCTTCCCTGGGAATTAACCCCAACGCCTCTACAAACATACAAAAAATTCTGGAGGAGTGGCACTCCTGAATGCTCTTCGCAACTTCCCCTTCAACCTCCTCCTCCCAGTTAGCATAGTTCAATGTCCACAGATCCATTTGACCCCAATTTCTCTCTAGTGGGCAATGGGCAAGGGGTAGGAAGTCATTTAAAGACCTCATAGGACTGACCCCAGTATTACCTTCTGCCTGTTCCTGTAATACCTCTTGGGCCCTCAAGAGCGTAGAATTCTACTACTGGAATTTTTTCCTTTAGCTGAATTCTGATTGTTCCTAAAAGACCAGACCGCTTTGATAGCAGCCGTCAGGACCTGTCACAGGTGGCAAGATACATTTGGATCTTGAATTCCCCTTCTGTTGCTGGCATAGCTGCTCCCTGCCTTTAACTTTCAAATTAGAAATGTTTATTTATGGTGAAAGTGAAAGTGGCACAGTGGTGTCCAACTGTTTGCGACCCCGTAAACTATATAGTCCATGAAATTCTCCAGGCCAGAATCCTGGCGTGGATAGCTGTTCCCTTCTCCAGGGGATCTTCTCAACCCAGGGATTGAACTCACGTCTCCTGCATTGCAGGTGGATTCTTACCCAGCTGAGCCACCAGGTAAGTGGAAAATAGTGTAGGTTATAGTCAGCAGAGGTGGGAGAACTCATTTAAAAAAAAAAAGTGTCAACCAAAACACAGTATTAAAAAAAAAAAATTAAAAATTAAAAAAACTGAGAGCCAGGGAAAAAGGCCCCTCAAGAGAAGAAACATACACTGTGATGTTTTCTGCCCTTTTTGTTTTTGCCCCATGATATGAGGTCATCTTTTGTGAAGGTCATCTCTTACGAAAATCAATAACTTTAACAACTGATGTTAGGAGGTCTCACGAGGCATCATGAGATAATACAGTAAGTAACAGTGGGCACTTACAGAATTAAAGGAAGGGCTCATTCAAAAGTGAAATTAGCCCAGCACAGAAGCTCCTTTTAATCACACTCCTTAGTCTCTTTAGGGCTCACGTTTTTGGCCTGGACTTTCTTAAGATATGAGAGTTGAACCTCATTTTCTCTCATTTCTAATTTTAGAAAATCCATTTATTCCTTTTGTCAATCATCAGGACTAGACCCAGAAAATGTTAAGAATTGCATGTGGATAATAATTACGAATATTATATGGTTACTTGTGGTTTGCAAAGCACGTTTTCATGCGTTGCGGCACTTACTAAACTTCCAATCACCCTGTGAAGTAGTCATTATTATTATTATGATCACAATTTTGCAACTGAAACAGAAGCTTAAAGAGATGATGTGATTTATCTAAAATCATAGAGAAAGGGAATGGGTCTAAACTCGGGTTTTCTCACCCAAGTCCTGTTTGCTCCGCAGTTCATACTGATTCTTGGACATGCCACTTGTCCACCATGCACCCCTCACTCTGACATTATTACCAAGAACAGTGGCTGACATTTGGGGTAGTCCCAGGATGCAGGCACATCTTATTTAATCCTTGTACTAATCCTATGATACAGACTTTATAATTAAACTAATTTGACAGTTCAGTAAACTGATGCTCAGAGAGGTTAGGTCTATTATTCCAGGTGCATAGCTAGTAAGTGATGGACACAGGCTTTAACCCCAGACCTGTTTCATTCCCCTTAATCACGAGGCTCTTAATCACTACACTCTATGACCTTGCTGCATCTTTCAAGGCTTCCAGCTCCTTCCAGATGTTTGATTCGACAGAGCAGGAGCAAATGGGGTGCTTTCAAGGGCAAAGAACTGAACTACAGGCTGATGGAGGATACAGAATGAACCATGGGTCCTCTAGGACTTGTTCTGGTCATAATTGATGACATGTAGAACAGACAGGAAAGTGGGGCTGACCAGTGCATGCTGAGGTATTAAGTCCCCACTAAGGGACTCCACTCCAGTGTCCTTACCTGGAGAATCCCAGGGACGGAGGAGCCTGGTGGGCTTCCATCTATGGGGTCGCACAGAGTCGGACACGACTGAAGTGACTTAGCAGCAGCAGCAACAAGGGACTTACTGTGGATCCTCTATACTGAATTGTTTGTATTTTGTACTATTCTTGCCTGGAGAATTCCACAGACAGGAGTCTGGTGGGCTATAGTCCATGGGATCACAAAAGTTGGACATGACTAAGTGAGACACCTATATGCAGGTTAGGAAGCAACAGTTAGAACTGGACATGGAACAACAGACTGGTTCCAAATAGGAAAAGGAGTACATCAAGGCTGTATATTGTCACCCTGCTTATTTAACTTATATGCAGAGTACATCAGGAGAAACGCTGGGCTGGAAGAAGCACAAACTGGAATCAAGATTGCCGGGAGAAATATCAATAACCTCAGATATGCAGATGACACCACCCTTATGGCAGAAAGTGAAAAGGAACTAAAAGCCTCTTGTTGAAAGTGAAAGAGGAGAGTGAAAAGGTTGGCTTAAAGCTCAACATTCAGAAAACTAAGATCATGGCATCTGGTCCCACTCATCACTTCATGGGAAATAGATGGAGAAACAGTGAAACAGTGTCAGACTTTATTTTTGGGGGCTTAATCACTGCAGATGGTGACTGCAGCCATGAAATTAAAAGATGCTTATTCCTTGGAAGGAAAGTTATGACCAACCTAGATAACATATTCAAAAGCAGAGACATTCCTTTGCCAAAAGAGGTCCATCTAGTCAAGGCTATGGTTTTTCCAGTGGTCATGTATAGATGTGAGAGTTGGACTGTGGAAGAAAGCTGAGCACTGAAGAGTTGATGCTTTTGAACTGTGGTGTTGGAGAAGACTCTTGAGAGTCCCTTGGACTGCAAGGAGATCCAACCAGTCCATTCTAAAGGAGATCAGTCCTGGGTGTTCTTTGGAAGGAATGATGCTAAAGCTGAAACTCCAGTATTTTGGCCACCTCATGTGAAGAGTTGACTCATTGGCAAAGACCCTGATGCTGGGAGGGACTGGGGGCAGGAGGAGAAGGGGACGACAGAGAATGAGATGGCTGGATGGCATCATGGACTCGATGAACGTGAGTCTGAGTGAACTCTAGGAGTTGGTGATGGACAGGGAGGCCTGGCGTGCTGCAATTCATGGGGTTGCAAAGAGTTGGACACGACTGAGTGACTGAACTAAACTGGTGACTAGAACACACACACACACAGGTGGATGGGGGGGCGGGTGCTTCCCAGGTGCTCAGTGTGTAAAGAATCTGCCTGCAATGCCAGAGTGTCGGGTTTGATCCCTGGGTCAGAAGATCTCCTAGAAGAGCACAGCAACCCATTTCAGCATTCTTGCCTGGAGAAACCCACAGACAGAAGAGCCTATCAGGCTACAGTCCATAGTGTCACAAAGAGTTGGACATGAATAAATCAACTGAGCATGCATGCCCCCACACACCCCTTACTAAGGACCTATGGCTCAGCAGAGGCTGCATATCCCCAGCCAGGTGTGAAGGCAGCAGCCTGTTGTGAACACAGTAGCACAGACTAAGGATTGTAGGACCCTCTGGTTGGTTACAAATGCTCCTGTGCTGTGCTAAGTCGCTTCAGTCGTGTCTGACTCTTTGCAACCCCATGGACTGTAGCCCACCAGGCTCCTCTGTCCATAGGGTTCTCCAGGCAAGAATACTGGAGTGAGCTGCCATTTCTTCAAATGTTCCAGTGCTAAATAATCCTTGAAAGATAAACTTCTTGGAGGTAAAGGCTGTAATATCCTTAAACGTAATTTAGAAGGTTGCTCCAGTTAAAAACCATGAAGAGTTACCAGCCACCTTTTGAAGGAATTTAGCTTATTCCTTTGCTGAACAATGCTGGCAGAGGGGTGGAGACGTTAGTGAGAGAAAATCTGGGAATGAGACAATATGTCCAACCGCATGAAAGGAAATCCTTTGCAGATGTGGAGGAGGTGGGAGCACCCATGTGTTTTCCATCTGCCTCCATCCCCTAGGGATGCAGTAGAGCACCTCTGCTCCCCATCATGGCTCATGGTTCTCAACCCTGGCTGTACATTGCAATCACCTAGTGGGGAGGCTTTTAAAATCTACCTGTGTTAGGCTACCCTGGTGGTCCAGTGGTTAAGAATCCACTCTGCCATGCAGAGGACACAGGTTTGATCCCTGGTCCAGAAAGATCTCACATGCCATGGGGCAACTAGTGAGCCTGCACTCTGCAGCCTGCAGGCCACAGCTACTGAACCCACGTGCTGCAATTATGGAGCCTGTATGCCTAGAGGCTGTACTCTGCAATGAGAAGCCACCACAATGAGAAGTCTGCGCCCCGTAGCTAGACTGTAGCCCCTGCTTGCCACAACTAGAGAAAAGTTTAGCAACAAAGACACAGCACAGTCAAAAATAAATAAATAAATATTAAAATAACACTGCTGCTGCTGCTGCTAAGTCGTTTCAGTCATGTCCAACTCTGTGCGACCCCATAGATGGCAGCCCACCAGGCTCCCCCGTCCCTGGGATTCTCCAGGCAAGAACACTGGAGTGGGTTGCCATTTCCTTCTCCAGTGCATGAAAGTGAAAAGTGAAAGGGAAGTCGCTCAATCGTGTCCGACTTTTAGCGACCCCATGGACTACAGCCTACCAGGCTCCTGCGTCCATGGGATTTTCCAGGCAAGAGTACTGGAGTGGGGTGCCATTGCCTTCTCCTGCTGCTTAGTGGCTTCAGTCATGACCGACTCTGTGCGACCCCATAGACGGCAGCCCACCAGGCTCTGCCATCCCTGGGATTCTCCAGGCAAGAACACTGGAGTGGGTTGCCATTTCCTTCTCCAGTGCATGAAAGTGAAAAGTGAAAGGGAAGTCGCTCAGTCGTGTCCGACTTTTAGCGACCCCATGGACTACAGCCTACCAGGCTCCTGCGTCCATGGGATTTTCCAGGCAAGAGTACTGGAGTGGGGTGCCATTGCCTTCTCCTGCTGCTTAGTGGCTTCAGTCATGACCGACTCTGTGCGACCCCATAGACGGCAGCCCACCAGGCTCTGCCATCCCTGGGATTCTCCAGGCAAGAACACTGGAGTGGGTTGCCATTTCCTTCTCCAGTGCATGAAAGTGAAAAGTGAAAGGGAAGTCGCTCAGTCGTGTCCGACTTTTAGCGACCCCATGGACTACAGCCTACCAGGCTCCTGCGTCCATGGGATTTTCCAGGCAAGAGTACTGGAGTGGGATGCCATTGCCTTCTCCTAAATAACACTAAATCTACCTGTGCCTCGGACCCAGCACTCAAGAATCTCTGGTATTGTAATCCCAGGTACTTGTAATTCTTACAAACTCCCCAGGTGATTGAAGCACTGAAGGTACTACTGCTCTAGAATTTCACAACCAGAAACAAAGAACTGACACAGCCTCCAATTAAACTTTCCGCCATTTCGGAGAGTTTGAAAAGGAAAGAAGTGTTACAGACCAATTTCAAAGAAGGGAAGAGAGGCACAAGGAGGAGAAGCAGTTTTCCAAGGCCAGAGGACCGTTGAGGGCAAGAGGGCGGTGGGATTGGAGAGAACCTCTTTTCTTTTGGTTCACCTACATCCTTTTTTCTGGCAGCATATCTCAGTATCAGCTGTACTGATGGCTTAGTTTTACACCAGGGGTGAGAGTTCTTTTCTTTTTCTGGGACAGTCTTTCCAATTAGACCCATGATCCTGTTTTCGTGTGTTTTCTGGTATGGAAGCCCAAATCTTTCTTTTGTAATTCTTACCTCTTTGCCAGCCCGAGCAGTGGGTTATCTGTTTAGAAGAAGTCAGGGGCTCCAAGTTTGGTGTGTTCTGTTCGGAGTATCTCAGGTGCATGTGCGGTGAAAACTCATCAATGAGGGTGGAATTCACACCTAACTCAATCTCAGCTTTCAAGCCACTGGATCTACAACAGTTAATTCTCTTTGAACACAGAGCTAAATCCCCGAGGAGGCCTGGCCTGGAGAGGCCACCTGAATTGCTGCCTGCTTAAAGGTGGACTCGTGTTTCTTGATTTAACTGGGTCAGTACGTATGTTTATTTTTGCCATTTGACTTCAGGGCAGGGCTGGTTGCCATGTGCTGGCAATTCCCAGTGAGGGCAGGCTCTGAGTGACTGGGGCAGGTGTGCAGGAACCCTCGGCGACTATTATTTCATTTGGTTCGGCAGCCTCATGGTTTATGTATGTTATGTGACCGAGTCCTTTTTTAAGCTGCGAACATGTTCTGTTTGACTGGAATCATGTTCTTTAGCCACTGCATTATGCAAGCTGGCTCCAAAGTTTGCAGGAAGTGCTAAACTCAACTGTGACAATTCCCAGCCATAGACACGGAGCCCCCCTCCCCACCCCCCTCTGCCCCTCACAGTGAAGCAAACAGCATATTTACTCATTGCACGATAGAGTTGCAGTTGTGTTTAATAACTGTCGTTGCTACCTGAGGAGAAAGCTATGTCTGGCCACTTTGATCAGCTTCTCTCATCTTGTCTCCTCTTTAATCCCAGAATAAATCCTGTGGGCCTTGGGGGAGGGCATTAAAAAGCCTTCTGGCAAAGATTAAGCCTGAAACCAGTGCTAATGAGGCACAAGCAGTGTAATGCTCATTGTGGTGTATGCTCAGGCCGTGAGTGGGAGAGAAGATGGGTTTCGATGGAGGGCATCTGGTTGAGAAGTACCTCTGATGTAGTGTTCCAGCCAAGCCATTTACTACCCTAAAATGAGTACCTTAGACAAGTCCACTGGTTGGTTCTCAGGTTTTTCGTTGGGGTGAGAACAGAGAAGTGTCTTTCAAGAACTGCACAGAGCTGGGATCTTTTCCTCTGACTTCTGGAGGACTAGCATCTGGCTTATCCAAGGTGACCCAGAGAAGGGGTGGAGCTAGCACTTTCTGGAGGGTGAAAGTTGGTGGCAAGCAACAGAAACCAATTCTTTAATAAGAGTTCACCTACTTAAGAAGAAAAGGGTTTATCAGAAAATAAGTTCCATGGCACAGAGGCCAGCTTGTTCTCTGCTGCTTCCTCAGTAGGAGAGTACCTTGAGTATATAGTAGGCATTGACCATTGCATATAGTATGTAAATGTTTGTGGAACTAAAAAAGATACAGATTGGATCAAAAAATTGTTAGCAAGACTGAGAATCAGTTTTTGAAAACGATAAAAATGAAAATATCTCTGGAGGGGTTTAGGTAGCAGGAACTCAGTCCCTGACAGTCCTATCGCTGCTGGAATGAATGCCCTCCAAGTATATTTATGTTTTTGAGTGCCTGTACATATGCAACTCTTGAGAGTCCCTTGGACTGCAAGGAGATCCATCCAATCCATTCTGAAGGAGATCAGCCCTGGGATTTCTTTGGAAGGAATGATGCTGAAGCTGAAACTCCAGTACTTTGGCCACCTCATGAGAAGAGTTGACTCATTGGAAAAGACTCTGATGCTGGAAGGGATTGGGGGCAGAGGAGAAGGGGACAACAGAGGATGAGATGACTGGATGGCATCACCAACTCAATGGACGTGAGTTTGAGTGAATTCCTGGAGTTGGTGATGGACAGGGAGGCCTGGTGTGCTGCGATTCATGGGGTCGCAAAGAGTCAGACACGACTGAGCGACTGAACTGAACTGAACTGACATATGCAACAAAATCCAGGGGCAAAGAGTATTAGAGTTTTCGAGAAGAAAACAGAACCAATAGGATCTATCTAGAAACAAAAAGAGATTGACTTTCAATAAGGAATTGACTCACATGATTATGGAGGCTGGCAACCAATCTGCAGGGTGGCTGGCAGGTCAGAGTTGAGGACTCAGGAAGAGCTGATGTTTCAGTTCAAAGGCTGTTAGGCAGGAAGAGCGAAGTTGGAGATGAAGCTGAGAAGCTGGCTGTTACATGGGGATGGACGGTCTTTCGTTCTGTTCAGGAGGATCTCAGCTACATATGAGAGCAATCTGTTTTACTCCAACTGTTTGAATGTTAACCTCACCCCAAAAGACCCTTGCAGAAACACCCAGAATCATATCTGGCCAAACATCTGGGCAGCCCACGGCCCAGTCAAGTTGACACATAACATTACTCGCTACAGAGAGGACTGGGGAGGCCCTACTGGCCTGGTTGGAATCACGTCAGCACTCCTCTGGCCAGCACGAGGCAGGGTGTTTTGTTGGGCAGTTCTGGAGACTTTGCACAAGGGGCAGATTTTATTTCCCAAACGGGAAGTAGGAGCTGTTACCAGGAGAAAGGAAAAGGGATACCAGGGAGCAGCTGGGCCTTTTCTCCAGAGAGTCTCACTTGATCACTTGCTTCAGCTGGCAACCAATCTGCAGGGTGGCTGGCAGGTCAGAGTTGAGGACTCAGGAAGAGCTGATGTTTCAGTTCAAAGGCTGTTAGGCAGGAAGAGCGAAGTTGGAGATGAAGCTGAGAAGCTGGCTGTTACATGGGGATGGACGGTCTTTCGTTCTGTTCAGGAGGATCTCAGCTACATATGAGAGCAATCTGTTTTACTCCAACTGTTTGAATGTTAACCTCACCCCAAAAGACCCTTGCAGAAACACCCAGAATCATATCTGGCCAAACATCTGGGCAGCCCACGGCCCAGTCAAGTTGACACATAACATTACTCACTACAGAGAGGACTGGGGAGGCCCTACTGGCCTGGTTGGAATCACGTCAGCACTCCTCTGGCCAGCACGAGGCAGGGTGTTTTGTTGGGCAGTTCTGGAGACTTTGCACAAGGGGCAGATTTTATTTCCCAAACGGGAAGTAGGAGCTGTTACCAGGAGAAAGGAAAAGGGATACCAGGGAGCAGCTGGGCCTTTTCTCCAGAGAGTCTCACTTGATCACTTGCTTCTATGGGGTTAACATCAAGATACAGCTCTCTGCTTTGACTTCCTCTTTGGGCTCTTCTCTGTGTGAAAGGGGAGCAGTCAGAATGAGGAAAGAAATAATTTCTGTGCTTTTGCCCCTTCTCTTCCAGTCATCAGTAGAGGTGACTTTTGAGGGCAGACCCATGGAGACTTGTGCTCATAACTGAGCACTCAAACTCTGGCTCATTCTGAAAAGGTTCACCCCTACACCCCCCGCCCCACTGTAAAGGCTGCTCACAAGATTCCTCTGCCTCAGAAGAGTTTTAATCCACTGTATTCTGTGTATTTCCCTTCCTCTCTATTCTTTACCTACTAGAAGTGTCATTTAGCTATGGCTGCTGCTAACCTATGCGCTTTACTCAAAATACTTCACATTCATTGGTCGAAACTGTTGTAATGTTAGAATAAGATGCTGCTTCCCTGGTAGCTCATACGGTCAACAATCTGCCTGAGATGCAGGAGTCCCAAGTTCAATCCCTGGGTGTGGAAGATCTCCTGGAGTAGGAAATGGCAACCATTCCAGTATTCTTGCCTGGAGAATTCCATGGACAGAGGAGCCTGGCAGGGTGCAGTCCTGGGGGTCGCAAAGAGTTTGACAGGACTGAGCAACCAACACTTTCATCTGAAGGAAAATTGACATAATAAATATGTCTACTATATTTACTCTGTGAATAATACCACCTTACCTAGGCCCCTTGTGCAGTGTACAATTTGTTCACCTGTCCATGGCAGGTCTGATTACCAAGGAAGAGGGAGACAACCAGAAGCCGGGGAAGCACAGCTGTTCAATGCTCTTGTGAATGATGTGTGTGCATGTGCAGGGTCAGGGGTGATGGTGTGTTCCCTTTCTTTGAGTTCTGACCAGTAGCTGAGCCCAATGCTCAGATTTAAGACTATGAATCCAAGACTCCTCTAGCATGGTAAGTCCACCATACACCCCCAAAAAACTGTCTTCGAGGAATTAGGAACCACTGCTCTCCTCTTGGGTGAATTCCCGAAACACGCAGAGCTCAGATCAGACAAGCAGGGAGAGGCAGTGGGCAGGTTTTGCCACTTGAAAGCACATGTGTTATGCCATTCTCTTCAGAGATTTGTAAGTCTGACTTCTAACTAGCACATTATATAGGACTGACTCACTGCAAATTCCATGGATCCATGGTGAAGTAGACCAAGATCAACCATCTAATATGAAAACAGATAATATAAAAAGAAATAAAAATTCCAATTTTTTTCACATAGCTCAATGAATCATGTTATACACATCTTGGGGTAAGCACAGCCCACTTTGTAGACAATTGATCTAGAACCTGTTACTCTCCTTACACATCTGTGCAAACAAAGCTAATTGATTACAACCCTCCCCCTGAGCCTGGAGGCACCTTGATACTCCATTATAACACAGTGGTGCTAGATGGGGCAGGTTGGCAAACTATGGTGGGAAGGCCTTATCCTGCCTGCTGCTTGTTTTTATAAAGTTTTATTGGGACACAGCCACACTCACTTGATTACGGATTGTCTGTGACCACTTTCCCACTCCAGTGGCAGAGTTGAGTAACTGCCACAGAGACCATAGAGTCCAAAAGCCTAATATCCTTATTATCTGACCCTGTATGGAAATGCGGGAAAGCTGATCCCTGTTTTAGGAAGCCAGTATCAATCACTGTGTGTTGGTAATGAAAGGTAGACTGGCGTGCCATCCCAGCTCAAGAAATGGGCTAGAGTTTGGAGAATAGCTCATTCATTGTGCTCAGGAGGCCATGCTTGGCTTTTCTTTCTTCCATAGGTACTTAATCTTTGCTACCTCTCTTAGAAATTGAATCCATTGGTCACAAGGACACAGAAAAGTGAGTGTGAGTAAAACCGGTCACCTGAAGTCCATGTCCAACACCTTACCCTCAGCAGTGTCCACTTCACTTTCTGCTACTTGCCTCCTGCCCCTCAGCACAGGTAACAAGAACAGTGAGGAGACCTCCACTGCTAGAGGGCTGCAAAGACGCTGCATACCACTTGGGGGCTGTGGGAATCTTTGCTGAAATGTTTAAATTTCCCAAGAAGAAATTTTTAAAATTCAAGAGTTGAGGTGGCAATTGGGAAAGGAACCGAAATGGTTTGTTTCCACTAGCCCTGAAAGTTTCCAAGTCTGACAGTACTTCCCTACCCCTTCCTTTTTGGTTTCAGCCATTTCAAGTAGGAAAGAGAAGAGAATCAGTAAGAGCTGATAAAAGAGGGGAAGCAAAAAAGAAGGCAGAACAAGAGAGATTATTATGTTCTGAAACATTAAAATTGTTTCTATACACTAACGTGGTTGAATTTGAACCTAAATAAAGTCCACCACTGACACATTTTGGCAACTCTCAAAATCTGTAAGGTACGAACCTGAGTCATTGTGTGTGTGCCCGCATTCTCAGTCACTCAGTCATGACTCTTTGAGCCCCATGGACTTAGCCTGCCAGCCTCCTCTGTCCATGGGAATACTGTAGTGGGTTGTCATTTTCTCCTCCAGAGGATTGTCTGGTCCAGGGATCGAACCCGCGTCTCCTGCATTGGAGGCCCACAGAGGCTAAGAAATTTCCCAGGAGAGAAACATCCTTAGGGCAGAGTGCTGCAAACGAGCTAAGCCTGGAGAGACCACTCACAATCAGTGCAGAGTGTGGCCACCTGGAGCTGAGCCGTGGAAGCCTTCTGCCCCCTCCCTTGCCCTGGGACCCCGCCCCTTGCCCTCTGTCCAGCCCCCAACCACACACAGCTTCTGAGTTTAATTTGGAGATGGAGAGAATTGGCAGTAAAATGGCCAAAGTTGCTCTTTGAAAGGAGTCCGACCCTGGATGATAGGAATGCTGTTTTGGTCAGAAACCCAAGGATAAAGGCTGGTGCTCCCTCTTCCCTGGTGGACGCCTGTGGCTTCCGACGTCGTATTTGAGCACTTCGGAGACTCTAGGGGTAGCGCTCACTTCTCTGTGGCCCCTGGAGGCAGCAGCAAGGCCATTCCCACAGCTTAGCAGGAGCAAAGGGAATGACAGAGGGTTTTCCTGGAGAGACTCACAGCAGAAATACAGCAGTCGACACTCCCATTTCCTGACGGCATCTGCAGTGTGCACACAAGAGGACAGTGGTTAAGGTAGGACCACATCTGATTCTGTTATGTTTTCGCGTTTGTTTATGCCTGCAAGCCCTCTTTTGGGAATTGCTACTTTCCTTTGCATAATAAGGTTCCAGTGGGGCTATTAATTAGGAGGCTTGGCTTTCTAGCCACAGAGGCGGTCACTGTTGGGACACAGGGTTCTCCCTGGTCTTCTTGGGCTCACACCCTGGGCTGTGTGTGCCCAGAATACAAAAACCTGACCAGTCTGTTACTTCAGCCATTTCTCAAGGTTGTTTATGTAGTTGGTAACATTGGGAGTCAAGATATTGTCTCCTCCTGGACAAAGAGCAGGCTTGCTTGCTATAAAACAGTGGTTCCCCAGGCTTAGTGACAGATACACCCGACTGCATGCGTGGTGTTCTTCTAGGTTAGGCCATCTTGGCTGCTCCGGTGAGAGTGGGGGAGGCCTGATGCAGCCTTGATGCTGAGGGTCTGCTGCCTGCTGTGCTGTAATGAGGTTTCTTATCTCTGTTCCCTCTCTTCTGGCAACATGAAACAAATAGCGACATTGGAAAAGACTCTGATGCAGGGAGGGATTGGGGGCAGGAGGAGAAGGGGACGACCGAGGATGAGATGGCTGGATGGCATCACCGACTCAATGCACATGAATTTGGGTAAACTCCGGGAGTTGGTGATGGACAGGGAGGCCTGGCGTGCTGTGATTCATGGGGTTGCAAAGAGTCGGACACGACTGAGCGACGTAAAATCTAATCAGAGAGGGTGGTCTTTTAATTTCCAGAAACAGACTAGGCTTCTCTGAAATCCTTTTTAGGGATTGATGTAGAATTTGGAGAGAAAATATCATGCACTTTCCTGAATTTGCGACTTATCTGGCAGCTATAAAAGTCAGAGTTGATTCATACTTTATAAATGCAGTTGCTGTGCCTGTTTTGCAGATCTTTCCCCATTAAGGCTTTGGAGTGGTCAAGTTGTGTGTAGGAAGAACGCTTATTCAAATGCTAACCTGCTGTGCACAACCCTCTCCCCACCTCACCCCCATTTCCACCTGTGTGCAATGAAAACCACTACCCACCCCTTGATATTTTTTCCCCCTATTGTCAATTGATGCTGACCAAAATGTAAAAGTGAATGCCACAGCAGAGCTAACAGTTCTGTAACCTGGGGCCTGCACAAGCTATGGTACACGTCCACAGGCACTGAAACTGCCAAGCCATTGAACTTGGCACCTGCGTCTGAGGGGACACCTGCCACATTCCCCTCTCCCCACACTCCCAACTTGAGAGTGAACTTTCTGAGCCTGTCTGATGGATTGCCTAAGTTTTGCCAATAAATGAACCTCTGAATATTTAATTTCCAGAAGTCAGTGTGAGTTTGGGCTGGTGGTCCTTTTAATTTCAGAATTTAGGTGCTAGGCTTCATATAATGCAGATTTCAGTACTACAAGAAAAACTCCTGAGGTTCATTGGAGATGTCTTGACTACTTTGGTGAGTCTGGTAGATACAGCTATAAAACCAGATTTTGTTAGTGGGGTGTCTTTCAATAAACTGTTTGTCTGGGGTTGAGTGAGTCCTGTTACTCTTCATCTGCTCAGTAGGACAACTGTTTGTACCTTACACAAAGGCATCATATATCCTAATGCTGGCCCTGATTTGGGGCCATGAAGAAAAGGTCTGGAAGATGGTAGTGGTATCCCCTCCTCCCCCAATCACTGACTCTACACCAACCACCACTTACCTGAAGATTGATTGTTAAAGAAAGTGAAAACCTCACTGGCTCTGTTGGGCTCTGTTACTCACAGCTGAATTAAATTCTGTAATAGTGAATGATTAAGGAAAATCTCCAAGGGCACAGAAACAGAGAAGCTTTCCTTCTAGAGCATGGATGATGTGCCTGGCCTGAGTTTGAGGTCCAGATCTGTTATCCTGCTCTGTGCACCTGTCACTGTACCCCAGGTGCCCAGTGTCCAGGCAGGACTACCTAGCTCTGAGCACCCCACCCTCTGCCATATGGTGATGTCTTCTAGGTTCTGCCTTGGGCTTCAGGTCCTGGGTGTAACAAATATGGGAGATTTTCATCCTCTCTTACAGAGCGTATACTGGAGGAATGAGAATTACCTCTCTGGTAGGATGGGCACAATTCTGCAAGAAAAAAATTAGCTTATTTCCTGGACACCAAAGCTCAAAGTCTGGTGACAGCTGACCATTCCTTCTTCAGCAAGGTCAATGGAAAGGTTTTCCTTGGAGGAGCCCAGAGACCTATGGTTTCATTTCAGATGCCATCTTCCCCCAGGTAAACAGGGTTCGGAGGAGTCCTGTCCAATAACACTAAGGGATTTGGGGCCAGGTTTTAATTTTTCTACAGATAGTTTTTGCCATTTATTTTAAATCTCTCCTTTGTGAGCTATAGCAGTCATAGAGAAAAGTNAAAGGTCTGGAAGATGGTAGTGGTATCCCCTCCTCCCCCAATCACTGACTCTACACCAACCACCACTTACCTGAAGATTGATTGTTAAAGAAAGTGAAAACCTCACTGGCTCTGTTGGGCTCTGTTACTCACAGCTGAATTAAATTCTGTAATAGTGAATGATTAAGGAAAATCTCCAAGGGCACAGAAACAGAGAAGCTTTCCTTCTAGAGCATGGATGATGTGCCTGGCCTGAGTTTGAGGTCCAGATCTGTTATCCTGCTCTGTGCACCTGTCACTGTACCCCAGGTGCCCAGTGTCCAGGCAGGACTACCTAGCTCTGAGCACCCCACCCTCTGCCATATGGTGATGTCTTCTAGGTTCTGCCTTGGGCTTCAGGTCCTGGGTGTAACAAATATGGGAGATTTTCATCCTCTCTTACAGAGCGTATACTGGAGGAATGAGAATTACCTCTCTGGTAGGATGGGCACAATTCTGCAAGAAAAAAATTAGCTTATTTCCTGGACACCAAAGCTCAAAGTCTGGTGACAGCTGACCATTCCTTCTTCAGCAAGGTCAATGGAAAGGTTTTCCTTGGAGGAGCCCAGAGACCTATGGTTTCATTTCAGATGCCATCTTCCCCCAGGTAAACAGGGTTCGGAGGAGTCCTGTCCAATAACACTAAGGGATTTGGGGCCAGGTTTTAATTTTTCTACAGATAGTTTTTGCCATTTATTTTAAATCTCTCCTTTGTGAGCTATAGCAGTCATAGAGAAAAGTGTATAGGACATAATACACAATTTTTCTGCAAAGTAAATGCATCAGGTCAAGAAGTAAAACACTGTTATCCCTGCTTCCCCCGTCCCTCCTATATATCCCTTCTCTGCTGCAGTTCCCCCTTTCAAAGATCATCGCTGTCCTGACTTTTATGGTCAGTCATGTCTTTGTTTTCCTTTAAAATCTGACCTTATAAATAGACATCCATGGACAATGTTATTTGAGTTTTTATGTCAAAGTCTTTAAGTGTATGGAAGTGCATCCATACAGCATGTGTTCTTTGGGTCTGGCTGCTTTCATCGACACAGCGTATGTGAGGTTCCTGCACGTTGTTGCACACAGCTGTAGTTAATTGTCACTCTAATATAGTATTTGGCAATCAACAGGTGTTTACACATCCACCTAGCTTGTTACCTGTTTGGGGATTTGATGACTACATCAGCTCTGAGCATTCTCATCTGTGTCTCCCTGTATTCAAGTACACACATTTGAGTAGGCTGGATACCTTGGAGTAGAATGACCAGGTCATAGGTTATGTTCCTTTAAAGTTACTGGTTGATGACAAGGTAACTCTGTTGATTTATACTCCCATCAGCTGTGTGTGGGAGGTCTCAGCACCTCACGTTCTCTTTGATGCTTGGTAATGTCAGTCTTTGCAAGTTTAGCTTTTATTTTGATGTGCATTGCTATATAACTGTGTGTGGACATGAGATTTTTTTCTAGCCTAAATTTATTATCAGATTAACTCAATTTTTATTACAAATTTCAAATGTGCAAGGAATAATGTACACAGAATACCCACATACCTACCATTAAGTCAGCAATTAAATATTTTGGCATATTTATTCTTTACCTATTTTGTGTGTGTGAATCATATAAAAAATTATGATAACACTCTTAAATATGACCCTCTTAAGAAGATGGATATTTTACTGTTTAAACACAATAACCAAGAGAAGTAACAATAATTACATAGTATCATACAATATTTAGTCTATATTGAAATTTCCTCAATTGACCTGAAAATGTTTTTATATCTAGTTAGAAAGAATAAGGATCCATTCAGATACTTTGCATTTGGTTAGTACATGTTTAGTCTCTTGTTTTGATGACACTAACCAGGCCAGTTGTCTTGAAGAAACAGCACATTCTGCATTCGTCTGATGTTCCCTCTTTGTGTCTCACCTGTTCTCTGATACTTTTTGTAAATTGGAAGTTAGGTGTAAAGGCTTGATTAAACTAGTCTCATTGTGGTTTTAATTCACATCTGTTGGAGTTCCAGTAAGACTGAACACCTTTCCATATATTTGTTGGCCATTTAGATTTCTTGTGATGTGCTTATTCAATTCTCTGGTCTATTTTTCTACTCTGGTGTTTCTCCTTTCTGACTTATGGGAGGCCTTATTGTTGGTATGAGCTATGTCAACTGAAAAAAAGTACACAACCAAAAGGTTGAGAATTACCTTATTTGGTGGAAAAACTGAGGATTTTAGCCCAGGAGACAGTGTCTCAGATAGCTCTGAGGGACTGTTTCAAAGAGGTAAGGGAGGAGTCAGGATATTTAGGGGTGTTGCAACAAAAACCAGGTAGTTAGAACATCAAAAGATTGCTGTTAATTAAAAATAGACATCTCAAGTTAATGAATTTAGTACTTTTCTGTGCTGGGGAAGATTCAAGAGTCTATGCTCACTGATAAACTTTTTTTTTTTTTAATAAGAAACTTAACTATCTAGGTCCAATATCCTGTTTTATTTTTTCTCTCCCATCCTGCATCCCCTAAGGGTGCACTGTCTAGGCAGTGGTAGTGGCTGATGGCTTGATAGCCCTACTAATACGGCGGGTGACATTCTATGTCAACAGTTGAAAATATCTTCTCCCACTTGGTGGTTTGCCTTTTCACTTTTATAAGAATATCTTTTGGTGAGCTTAAGTTCTTATCTGTAATGTCCAGTTTATCAATGTATCTATATATCTATGACCTGTTTAAGGAACTTTTCATAACCTGACGTCTAAAACCTATTCTAGATTTTCTCCTCAGTTGCCTTTAGTCACTGGATGTAAAGTCCTCTGGGAAATGTTTTTACATATGGTGTGAGATACAGAAAAGGCTTCATTTCTTCCCCTGCAACATCAGGTTTATTAAAAAATGGTCCTGGGCTTCCCTGGTTGCTCAGTGGTAAAGAGTCCACCTGCCAGAGCAGGAGACTTGGGGTTCAATCTGTGATCCAGGAAGACCCCACATGCCGACGGCAACGAAGCTCTGTGCCACAACTATTGAGCCTGCACTCTCGAGCCCAAGAGCTGCAACTACTGAGCCCACACGCCCCAGAGCCTGTGTTCCACAAGAGAAGCCACCACAATGAGAAGCTCCACGACTAGAGAAAAACCTGTACAGCAACAAAGACCCAGCATAGCCAAAATAAACAAATAAAATAATAAATGTTAAAACATTGTCCTTCCCCATGAGCTACCTTCATCCCGAGCCAAAAGTCCCTATATGTGTGGGTTGAGAGATCTCCAGTATACACAGTGTTCTATTTTTCTATTCTTGTACCAACATGTTTTCTTAGTTACTGTACCTTTATACTAAATCTTGACATCCAGCTGTTCAAGTTCTTCCTCTGTATTACTTTAGGAATGCCTTGGCTCAGATTTTGACGTTTTATACAAGCTTCAAACCTAAGCTTCCCTTTTGGAATAAGGATTGTGGGGTTATTAGTCTTTCCTGGGCTATGTGTTCAGAAGTGATTTATCTAAATTCCTAGTTGGTCCTTTCCAGGGAATTTGCTATCCAAGGCTTAAATAAAGATCTGGTTTGAGCTCATGCAAGTCCAGTGTTTGGAATCCCCACAGTTGCTAAATTCTACTTCTCAGAACAGGCTGAGGTATAGAAATTGAATTTGAAATAGCTGGTGAATTTTTAGGACAAGTCACCTGACCTCTAGAAGTAGATAGCTGACAAGGAGGTCATCCTTCTCTGGGGACTGCACCTTGGAGATAGAATGAGCTCTGAAGTCAGGTTTAGGGGTTCAGTTCTCGGGTATACCAACTACTAGTCATGTGATGTTGGCCAAGTTAGTTAATTTCCCCATCCTCAATGTGTATCCGTGCTAAGTCACTTCAGTCATGTCCAACTTTTTGCAACCCAGTGGACTGTAGCTTTCCAGGCTCCTCTGTCCATGGGATTCTCCAGGCAAGAATACTGGAGTGGGTTGCCATGCCCTCCTCTAGGGGATCTTCCCAACCCAGGAATTGAACCCCCCTGCTTCTCTTAGCAGGCATGTTCTTTATCTCTAGCACCACCTGAGAAGTCCATCCTCGTCAGTAAAATGGGATAATAATAGTATCTACATCATGGGTGTTCATGAGAGTTATATGAGATAATATATGAAAAGTTCCTGGCATAGAATGAGTGCTTGGTAAATGTTAACCACTCTTCTTTTCTTCCTTTCAATATTTATTTTTAATTGATTGATTGGTTTGCAACATTGGTTTGATTTCTGTGATACATCAATATGAATTAACCATAGGTGTACATATGTTGCCTCCTTGAATCTCTCTCCTACCTCCCACCCATTTCCACCCCTTAGTTTATTACAGAGGCCCAGTTTGAGTTCCCTGAGTTGTACAGCAAATTCCCACTGGCTATATTTACATATGACGGTGTATATTCATCCATGCTACTCTCTCTGTTCATCTCACCCTTTCCCACTTCTCCCCTAGGCTTGTCCATAAGTCTGTTTTCTATGTCTGCATCTCCATTGCTGCTCTGTGAACAGATTTGTCAGTACCATCCTTCTAGATTCCATATGTATGTGTTAATATATGATATTTGTTTTTATCTTTCTGACTTACTTCACTCTGTATAATGGGCTCTAGATTCATCCACCTCATTAGAAGTGACTCAAATGCATTCCTTTTTAGGACTGAGCAGTATTCCATTGTGTATATGTACCATGACTTCTTCATCCATTCATCTGTCAGTGGACATCTAGGTTGCTTCCATAAAAATATGGAATGCTTCACGAATTTGTGTGTCATCGTTGCACAAAGGGCATGCTAATCTTCTCTGTATTGTTCCAATTTTAGTATATGTGCTGCCAAAGCGAGCATGCCATTATTCTTGAGAAGAATTCCTCTTCCCGCCCATGGCTTTGAGACCACCTGGGAAGATGGCAGATGGACATTCCTCCTGCATTTCTAGATGCACAGGGCTTTCCTCTGCACAGTCAGCAGCGGGGTGATCTAATATCATCTGCCCCTCAGCAGTACAGAGGGTAAAAATGGTTTATTTTCTTGGCTGAAAACTAGGGAATGAAAATGAAAGAGCCCCATGGAGCAGAGCAGTATGGTATCTGTAGAGACTGGATAGTGGTGAGACAGAGACAGAGAGAAAGACAGGGAGGAGTGAACGACTGAGTGTGTGTGTGTGTCTGCATGTATGTATATATGTATGTATAATGCCTGGAGCACACTGGATGGGGCTGAGGCCTGGAGGAGAGGAGAGATGTGATCCTGGGCAAGTTAAAAGCCTGGGTTGGGGGATGGTGTGGGGTAGTCACCCAGAACAGCCCACATGCCCTGGGACAGCCAGCCTGCCCCTCCCCCAAGGCTTGCCAGAGAAGTGGCTTTGGCTGTCCTGGCTTCAGGGCCATTCCCTGAAGGCTACCACTACCTCGGAAGCCCTTCTAGAAACGAGGAGGTGGCAGTATAGGAGGGACAGTCCTAGGTCCAGTACCTCGACAGAGGAGGCTGCACTTGTTGCACTAAAATGGAAATATGTTTGTGATGCGCTGAACTCAGTCCCAGTTACACAATCACACAAGTACAATGGCACAGTTACACCTCTGATCCCATCTGACAGTAAAGGCATGTGTGGGCAATTGTCTGTCTCAAAAGGTTTAAGAGGTTATTTCCATGGCATAAAAGTTATCATTTCTGGTTGGAATTATTTATGCTTTTTATGTCCCTCTGTTTTCTGCATTTGTATGTTGTATCTGCAGATTTTTCTGGTTGTATGAGTTTTTATATTACTTTTATAATTAGAATAAAAAGAGAAGGAACATCATTAGGATGTTTCCTTTAACTTGTCTGGAATGGGGGTAGATTCATGGGTTTCTGTTAGAGTCAGTATTTGGGATCAAGCGTCACTCGTATTATGCATGTAACAAGTATCGTACTTACACACCTGTTACAGGTTTACCTCCACATGTTGGCCTCTGATCAGCTGCTAAATGTGGGCCTCCTTCCAGTTTAAGGGTGAAACCCCACCCCCCACCTAAACCTTAAAGGTGTGGCTAAGGTTGTTTGCATGCAATATGGGAAAATAAAACTGGAAGATTCTGTCTCAATTGGGGAAACAGAAGCGGGCATCTTTTGTCTAGTTGTCCTCAGTGTCTGGTGGTGATGTTTGTGTAACATCAGTAGGTGTTGCCTTCTGCAGTTTACAGTGGGGACTGCCCAAGAAAATTAGGGGTTCATTTTCTAAGTAATAGATGGAAGGAAGAGTGGGGCTGGTATGGTGGCTCCAGAGGTCCTCAGTGACCAAGCTCTTCTTGTCTCTGCCTCAGTACTGGGCTCACAAGACCAGGTCTGGACCTTCAGCCATTGTGTCCCTGTTTAAGCTGGGACTGGATGAGGAGAGAACAGACATGGCTTCCAAGAGGCCTCACCTCAAAGCTTGTACTTGTATTTAGTGACATCTGATCTGCACAAGAGGCTCAGAGGTAGCAAAGTTGGTAAAGAACCTGCCTGCCAATGCAGGAGATGCTAGAGACTCGGGTTTGGTCCCTGGGCCAGGAGGATCCCCTGGAGGAGGAAATGGCAACCTACTCCAGTATTCTTGCCTGGGAAATCCCATGGACAGAGGAGCCTGGTGGGCTACAGCTCATGGGGTCACAAAGAGTCGGACATGACTAAGCACACACTGTACTGTAATCATCCACAAGCCTCATTCACAAGAGGCTCAGAGTAGTTAGCTAACTTATTTATATATACATAAATAGTTTTATTTAAATATTTATTTTTATAAACAAACAACCTGGCACATTGTCCAGGCGTCTGTTTCTAAAGAGGGGGGGAAGCTAGATCCCAGGCAGGCAATAAGCCATCTCAGATTTTCTAAAAGCTCTGCTTTTCACAGCAAAATCCATACTTCATAGTGTTTCAGAGACTTCAGGACCAAGGTAGACTTTTGAAAAACTGGAAAACTAAAGGTGTTACAGTGTCCTGGGAACTCTGCTCAACAAGATGGTTCTTTTGCTGCAGTTGGTCAGCCAGCGTCCTCCCCATGTTCACCCTCAGGGCAGAGTGCAGCAGGTGGGCTGGCATCTGTCAGTGCTCGGTGGTCTCTGCAGATGATCAAGGAAAGCCAGCACAGGAGCAGAAGGTGCGTATTTGTCATGCCCCTGTCGCCTCTGTCCGCAAATGGCTGGGCCCCTGAAATTCTTTTGACAGTGGCTAAAGTTGCAGATTTTGAGCATTACTTTACTAGCGTGTGAGATGAGTGAATTGTGCGGTAGTTTGAGCATTCTTTGGCATACTTCGCCAACAAATGTCCGTCTAGTCAAGGCTATAGTTTTTCCAGTGGTCATGTATGGATGTGAGAGTTGGACTGTGAAGAAAGCTGAGCGCCGAAGAATTGATGCTTTTGAACTGTGGTGTTGGAGAAGACTTGAGAGTCCCTTGGACTGCAAGGAGACCCAATCAGTCCATTCTAAGGGAGACCAGTCCTGGGTGTTCATTGGAAGGACTGATGCTGAAGCTGAAACTCCAATACTTTGGCCACCTAATGTGAAGAGTTGACTCATTGAAAAAGACCCTGATGCTTGGAGGGATTGGGGGCAGGAGGAGAAGGGGACGACAGAGGATGAGATGGCTGGATGGCATCACCAACTCAATGGACATGAGTTTGGGTAAACTCCGGGAGTTGATGGACAGGGAGGCCTGGAGTCCTGTGATTCATGGGGCCTCAAAGAGTTAGACACGACTGAGTGACTGAACTGAACTGAAAGTTGAAGATGGCTTCCCTGGTGGCTCAGCGGTAAAGAATCCACCTGTAATGTGGGAGATGTGGATTCAATCCCTGGGTCAGGAAGATCCTCTGGAGAAGGAAATGGCAACTTGCTCCAGTATTCTTGCTTGAAAATCCCATAGACAGAGTAGCCTGGCAGGGCTACAGTCCATGGGGTTGCAACAGTCAGACACGACTTAGTGACTAAATCACCACCAAAGTTGCAGATATTCTTGGCATTGCAGTTTCTAGAAGGAACCCGCTACACTTTTGTGGGGTGGGGTAAATCTTGAGCAGTGAGATCCAGGGACCCTCAATGACTAGAGATGGGCTTCTTATAAAAAACTCATCTTGTATGACAAATGATTAAGGTAGAACTGTCACAGAATCTCTCTTCTAAACATGTACTCCTTGAAATATGGAAAAATTGTGCTAGTACATTATTTGGGCCTGAAAATAATGATCTCTTTAAAAGCCCGGATGGGACAGCCTGTAACTGCAGAGAAACTGCTGACCAGATTAGGTAAGGCAGAGGGCAGTCCACGGGAGGAAATAAGGCTGCCTTAAGAGCTGGTCCCATTCTTAGAGAGCATGGGAGAAGCTGCCCCTGGGAGGAATTCCCAGGCAAAGGCAGCATTTAGAAGGGAAGTGGTTTCTCAGGAGGCAGATTTTGAGTCTACAAGTTGCTTCAGGATGTTACATAAGAGGAAACCGAGCCCTCTATTCCACCCCCACCTAGTCTGCATCGCTCTCAGTCTAAACTTTGAAAAAGAAATGATCACATTAGGGCTATGACTGCTTTGAGATATAAGAGGCTCGTGGAGTTTTCCAGTGTTGCTGGTTCCTTAGCTCTGGAAAACTTCTACCTTGAAATGGGGGATTCCCCTGGGTCTATGGGCTTCCCTGGTGGCTCAGAGGTTAAAGCGTCTGCCTCCAATGCGTGAGACCTGGGTTCGATCCCTGGGTCAGGAAGATCCCTTGGAGAAGGAAATGGCAACCCACTCCAGTATTCTTGCCTGGAGAATCCCATGGACTGAGGAGACTGGTGGGCTGCAGTCCATGGGGTCACAAAGAGTTGGACACGACTGAGTGACTTTACTTACCTGGGTCTATGTCCTGGTAGCTTAGTTGGGAAAGAATCTGCTTGCAATGCAGGAGACCAGGGTTTGATCCTTGGGTTGGGAAGATGCCCTGGAGACGGAAATAGCAACCCAGTGCAGTGTTCATGCCTGGAAAATCCCATGGACAGAGGAGCCTGGCGAGCTACAGTCCATGAGGCAGCAAGAGGTAGACACGACCTAGCGACCTAGCGGCTAAACCACCTGGGTCCACGTCCCTCAATTAGCTCACAAAGGCATCGTGTAGCCTCCCAGCAGGTCACTGCCCTTCTCTCGGCCCTCTTCTGCCCTCTGCTGGAAGGTTGCTGCCAGCACCACTAGAGGTAACAGCTTCCTAGAGCTTTTGGTGAATTCTTGATAACTTTGGACTATAGCTGAGAAACTGACATACAGATTTTTGTGACTTATAATTGAATACTAAGAAAATCAATGCTATGTTAACATAGAATGGGCATCTTCAGTGTTAACAAGCTACTGATGAAGACAGTTTCTTTTTAACTGAACTATCAACCAAGAAAAAAGATAGTAAATTTCTTGTACTAAAAAAAGAAAAGCTTATTGATGGCTATGCTGCTGCTGCTGAGTTGCTTCAGTCGTGTCTGACTCTGTGCGACTCCATAGATGGTAGCCCGCTCAGTCGTGTCTGACTCTTAGCACTGTATAAGATGTTGTGCTCATTCTTAAAGGGACACAGAATGAGTTATACAGCTTCTGTTTGCAGTGAGTTTATAATCACATGATCCAAAAGGAGGAGAGGCAATTACAAAACCAGACAATTCAAAATAAATTGCATGAGTACCAGACTATGATGGAACTCAGACGAGGGAGCGCTCAGGTTCAGGTAGAGATCAGAGAGGTCTCGGACAAGCAGCAAATGCACCTAGGTTGTGAAGAGGGGAGTGTTCCAGTGACAAATGAATTGCAGGAACAAGGTCTCCACAGAGGGGAGGATGGAGGAATGGACTATTTGAAACTGTAGAGTGGTCAAGTGTGTCCAGAGAATAGAGTACCAGACTGTGATATACTCTATTGTGGGAATGTACTTCTCTTTTCCCTCTTTATTCCATATTCAGGTGTTGTTTGATATTCATGGTTGATAAACTGAATCTACTTATTGTCACTCTTAACTATATAGACATACATCTAGATCAGGACTGGAAAAGGTCAGTTTTCATTCCAATCCCAAAGAAAGGCAATGCCAAAGAATGCTCCAACTACCGCACAATTGCACTCATCTCACATGCTAGTAAAGTAATGCTCAAAATTCTCCAAGCCAGACTTCAGCAATATGTGAACCGTGAACTCCCTGATGTTCAAGCTGGTTTTAGAAAAGGCAGAGGAACCAGAGATCAAATTGCCAACATCCGCTGGATCATGGAAAAAGCAAGAGAGTTCCAGAAAAACATCTATTTCTGCTTTATTGATTATGCCAAAGCCTTTGACTTGTGGATCACAGTAAACTGTGGAAAATTCTGAAAGAGATGGGAATACCAGACCACTTGACCTGCCTCTTGAGAAATCTGTATGCAGGTCAGGAAGCAACAGTTAGAACTGGACATGGAACAACAGACTGGTTCCAAATAGGAAAAGGAGTACGTCAAGGCTGTATATTGTCACCCTGCTTATTTAACTTCTATGCAGAGTACATCATGAGAAATGCTGGACTGGAAGAAACACAAGCTGGAATCAAGATTGCTGGGAGAAATATCAATAATCTCAGATATGCAGATGACACCACCCTTATGGCAGAAAGTGAGGAGGAGCTAAAAAGCCTCTTGTTGAAAGTGAAAGAGGAGAGTGGAAAAGTTGGCTTAAAGCTCAACATTCAGAAAACGAAGATCATGGCATCTGGCCCCATCACTTCATGGGAAATAGATGGGGAAACAGTAGAAACAGTGTCAGACTTTGTTTTTTTGGGCTCCAAAATCACTGCAGATGGTGACTGCAGCCATGAAATTAAAAGGCGCTTACTCCTTGGAAGAAAAGTTATGACCAACCTAGATAGTATATTCAAAAGCAGAGACATTACTTTGCCGACTAAGGTCCGTCTAGTCAAGGCTATGGTTTTTCCTGTGGTCATGTATGGATGTGAGAGTTGGACTGTGAAGAAGGCTGAGCGCCGAAGAATTGATGCTTTTGAACTGTGGTGTTGGAGAAGACTCTTGAGAGTCCCTTGGACTGCAAGGAGATCCAACCAGTCCATTCTGAAGGAGATCAACCCTGGGATTTCTTTGGAAGGAATGATGCTAAAACTGAAGCTCCAGTACTTTGGGCACCTTATGCGAAGAGTTGACTCATTGGAAAAGACCCTGATGCTGGGAGGGATTGGGGGCAGGAGGAGAAAGGGACGACCGAGGATGAGATGGCTGGATGGCATCACAGACTCAATGGACGTGAGTCTGAGTGAACTCCGGGAGTTGGTGATGGACAGGGAGGCCTGGCGTGCTGCAATTCATGGCGTCGCAAAGAGTCGGACACGACTGCGCGACTGAACTGAACTGAACTGAACATCTAGATATGTATACACAAGTATAAAATAGCTTATGTTTGTTTATGTACTCATGTGTTTATAAAATAGTGGGATGAGATTGTTTCAGGTTTCTTACAGACTAATCCTGAGATCTAGCAAATAGTTCATGTGGGGTTGGATCAATAAAGGCTATGCAATAAGATCGTGTTTTGACATAGGAATCATTCCCCCCTGCCATTTTATCTTTTTATTGTGAAATGAAACCAGATGCACAAAACTACAAGAGTCTAGCTTAGTGAATTATTTCAAAGTGAATATCCACCTTGTGTGAACAAACATCCAAACACAGCTACTTTCTGTAGCAATTACTTCCTCACATATGTCTCCTTTCTTTCTAGTTTGTTGTATAAGTGTGTAATTCTAGACACTGTCATTCAGTAGTATCTGCCCTTTGGAAGTTTATGTAGTATGTCAGGTCACTTTTAATCTACAGGTTCCCCCTCCATTCTTTTCTTTAAAATTTATTGATGGAAGAGCCTTGGCCATTTGACTTGTCATTTGGTTTGGGGGCTTTGTTTTTTGGGCCGCACTAAGTGGCATACGGGATCTTATTCATAATTCCGCAACCAGGGATGGAACCTGTGCCTCCTGCAATGGAATTGTGGAGTCCTAACCACTGGACGATCAGGGTTAGGACTTCAAGACTGGACCTCTCCCAGTCTTGATAGAGTAGTCTTATGAAGGAGATGAACCTTGTCAAGTGGCCTGGCCTATGCCCTGGGTTGTGTCTCAAACGTTTGAGATTGTCCAAATTTCCTTCTTATTCCTAGTGGCTCCCAGAAGTTAAGGGTGTGTCAAAACTCTCAAGTATCCCGAAGGGAAGACTGCAGTCAGCACCTAGATGCAGGTCAGTTGGAAGCTGGACTTTCAGGCAACAGCTTGGAAAATAAGTAGTTAGGCCCCTTCCAGGGAGAAACTGCAAAATAGGCATTTTTGTCTGTTCTTCTGCCCTAGGCCTTGATGTACAGGCCTGGAAGAGTATTTGGTATAGATCTCCGGGACTCGTGAATCAATCCCCATTGCTGTGAGAGACTGGCGATCTGGGGAGCTGTTTCTCAGGCAGTGGCAGCAAAAACTGGCGTACCAGACATGTGTACAAACTCCTTCCAGGGAGCTACTGGTGACCAGAGTGGGCAAGGGGAAAGGGCAAGGGAGGTTTCACATGATCTCTGTACATAATCACAGATGTGTGCAGAGTTAGAAGCCTGACCCTCAGGCAGCAGCTTTTGAAGTCTGCAAATTAGACCCCTTTCAGGGAAAGGTGCAGAAATGGCCCTTTCTGCCTTAAGCCCTGAGGGCATAGCTGTAGTGAGTGCTTGCACCTTTAATAATAGCTGCTTTGCTGGCTGTAGTCTTGTGGGTTTCATGCGTGCAAACCTTGTTGGTTGGCTTTCAGAGCTAGGTATCTTGGGGGACCTGTCCCTTTAGGTGAAGGACTTCCAATATGGGTTCCAAACTCTTCACTCCTCAGGGAGAAGCTGGGAGTTAGGGGTTCTCTCCAGTTGTATGGCACTGCAGAAGCGACTTAGCAGCAGCAGCAGCACTGTAGCAGGGTTTATGATGGGAGTGAGTCTCAGCCCTTCTTACATGTTTTGATGTGGCTATTTTCTTGTTTGCCCAGTGTGGAGGAGTTGCTTATGTGGTGGTGGTTTAGTCAATAAGTCATGTCTGACTCTTTTGTGACCCCATGGACTGTATCCCACCAGGCTCCTCTGTCCATGGGATTTGCCAGGCAAGAATACTGAAGAGGGTTGCCATTTCCTTCTCCAGGGGGTCTTCCCAATCAAGCATCAAACTTGTGTCTCCTGAATTGCAGGTGGATTCTTTACTGCTGAGCCACCAGGGAAGCCTGCAGTTGCTTAGGTAGATTCCAAATTTCTTTCAGAGGGAATTGCTCCATGTGTCCAGGGGGCGGTGGGATGGGAGGTGGTGCTCAGGATCCTTCCATGTCACCATCTTAAAAGATTGTCCTGATGATATGTACTCCTTTTCCTTCTTTCAATTTATGGGTAGGCACATCCAGTGAAAGAACCTAATTCACATTCAGGGAGTCTGAATATGAAGTATGGGAGAATGATATATGAAGCTTTATCTTTCCATGCTCTGGAGGGTTGGAAGGCAACTAGAAAGAGGTTTGGCATGGATGATGAATGCTAGTTTGCCAAACCCACTACAACTCATGGGTCAAAGGAAAAAAATCATAATGTAAATTTAAAATTAATTAGCACTGAAAACTAAAAGCGTGATATATTCAAACTTGTGAGGTACACTTAAAATTATACTCAGAAATCAATAGCTTATATCAGAAAAGAAAGGATCAACATCAATGAACTAAGATTCCAGCTTCAAAAATTTAAGAGTAAACCTAGCATATCATACCCAGTGAAAAATAGCAGTTTAGACATAAGAGCTTAATTCAATAATTATACATAGCAAATAAACAATAGAGAAAATGAAAACCAAGAATTGGTTCAGTTCAGGCAAAATTTATCCCATACAAAAAAAAAAAGAGCTATAGGTCAACAATAATAGGAATGAAAAGAGAAAAACAACTACAGATATGTATGCTGCTGCTAAGTTGCTTCAGTCGTGTCCAACTCTGTGCGACCCCATACATGGCAGACCACCAGGCTCCCCCGTCCCTGGGATTCTCCAGGCAAGAACACTGGAGTGGGTTGCCATTTCCTTCTTCAATGCATGAAAATGAAAAGTGAAAGTGAAGTCGCCCAGTCGTGTCCGACTCTTCACGACCCCATGGACTGCAGCCTTCCAGGCTCCTCAGTCCATGGAATTTTCCAGGCAAGAGACTGGAATGGGTGCTATTGCCTTCTCTGACAGATATGTGTAGATTGTGACAATAAAAGGATATTATGGACAACTTTCATTATATTTGAAGACAGTCTAAATAACTACATTCATAGAAATGTAGAAATGAATTGGTAGTTAACATCATCATTTTTCTTCAAAAAAAAATCACCAGGTTCAGGTTTTATAAGTGACTGCCAAACTTTCAAACAGGAGACAATTCTGATTATAAGCAAACCCTTTTAGAGAATTTACTTCAACAAGAGCTGGATTTTTAATATGAAGATCCCTATTTTTAAATGTTGGCAACTATTGAAACATTTGTGTCAGTGCAGGCAAAACAAAGTATGTCTGTAGGCTGGTTTGAGCCCACAGTCTGCCAGTTTGCAACCCTTGATCTAAACTTTACAGAGCTGATCCAAGTCATAGTGCAATTAAATTGAACAGTTGAAGTCTAATGGTAAGGAAACTTGCTTACCTTATGAAATTATGAAACATGGAATTATGTTCATAATTCCATATTCATAATTATGGAATTATGAAACATGGAGAGAATTTCCATAGGTGGTTGTAGAAATAGTCTCAGAAGATTAAAAATCACAGCTAACTGTAGTGTTCCTGATACGAGTGATACACAGCCCTACTTGCAAGCAGGAAGATGAACAGGATGACCTGTCTGGGTTGTTTAATGGATTGTCTAGCCTATCTAACAAATTCAGTTTTCTTAACACTTTCCTTGTGTGTTATCATATGACCCAATAATAAATGCAGTGATTTGATGCTTCATGGAGACATTCTGGCTTCAGAAAAAAAGCATTATAGTTCAGTTCAGTAGCTCAGTCATGTCCAACTCTTTGCGACCCATGGACTGCAGCACACCAGACCTCCTTGTCCATTACCAACTCCCAGAGCTTACCAAAACTCATGTCCCTTGAGTCGGTGATGCCATCCAACCATCTCATACTCTGTCGTCCCCTTCTCCTCCTGCCCTCAATCTTTCCCAGCATCAGGGTCTTTTCAAATAGTCAGCTCTTTGTATCAGGTGGCCAAAGTATTGGAGTTTCAGTTTCAGCAGCAGTCCTTCCAGGGAACACCCAGGACTGACTTCCTTTAGGATGGACTGGTTGGATCTCCTTGCAGTCCAAGGGACTCTCCAACACCACAGTTCAAAAGCATCAATTCTTCAGCACTCAGCTTTCTTTGTAGCCCAAGTCTTACATCCATATATGCCTACTGGAAAAACCATAGCCTTAACTAAACACACCTTTGTTGGCAAAGTAATAGCTCAGCTTTTTAATATGCTGTCTAGGTTGGTCATAACTTTCCTTCCAAGGAGCAAGTGTCTTTTAATTTCATGGCTGCAGTCTCCATCTGCAGTGATTTTGGAGCCCCGCAAAAAGTCTCACTGTTTTCACTGTTTCCCATCTATTTGCCATGAAGTGATGAGACTGGATGCCTTGATCTTAGTTTTCTGAATGTTGAGCTTTAAACCAATTTTCTTACTCTCCTCTTTCACTTTCATCAAGAGATTCTCTAGTTCTTCTTCATTTTCTGCCATAAGGGTGGTGTCATCTGCATATCTGAGGTTATTGATATTTCTCCCAGCAATCTTGATTCCAGCTTGTGCTTCATCCAGCCCAGAGTTTCTCATGATGTACTCTGCATATAAGTTAAATGAGCAGGCGGATAATATACAGCCTTGAAGTACTCCTTTTCCTATTTGGAACCAGTCTGTTCCGTGTCCAGTTCTATCTGTTGCTTCCTAACTTGCATACAGGTTTTTCAAGAGGCAGATCAGGTGGTCTGGTATTCCCATCTCTTTAAGAATTTTCCACAGTTTATTGTGATCCACACAGTCAAAGTCATTATAGTATTTAGTTCTAATTTAGGGGCCAGAATCTTCTATATTGTTAATTATTTGCATTTGTTAGGAGAGATGATATAATGTAGTGGTTAACAGCATGCACTTTAGGGGCAGACTCCTGGCTTTACCACTTCATATCTATGTGACCTCTCTGTGTCTCAGTTTCCTCACCAGTAAAATGGAACAAGACAGATTGGATCCCTATACTTATCTTTTTAATTTATTTAAGTATAGTTTACTTACAATGTTGTAAAGTGATTTAGTTATACATATAGGTACATTCTTTCTCATACCCTTTTCCATCATGGTTTGTCCCAGGATACTGAGTACAGTTCCCTGTGCTATACAGTAGGACCTTGGTGTTTATGCATCCTGTATATAATATTTTGCATCTGCTCGACCCAAGCTCCCTCCCTCCCCCCTCCCCCTTAGCAGCCGCAAGTCTGTTCTCTACATCTCTGACTCTTTCTCTTTTGTAGATAAGTTCATTTATGTTTTAGATTCCACATATAAAGTGATATCATAATATGGTGTTTGTCTTTCTCTTTCTGACTTATTTCCCTTTAGTATGATAATCTCTAGGTTCATCCATGTTGCTGCAAATGGCATGATTCCATTATTTTTTATGGCTGAGTAGTATTTCTTTGTATACGTGTATCACATGTTTATTCGTTTGCCTGTTGGACATTTAGGGGATCTTAGCATACGCACCTTCTAGTTGTGGGAGACATTAAAAAAAAAAAGACATATGTTAGCAGACTCTATTTCCACATCCTTGAATCTGGACTTGATTGTATAATTCTGCTTGGCTAATGCAATGAGGCAGAAGTGATGGAGCTCCAGTTCCAAGACTGGGCCTCGAGTCTTTGTCTATTTCCACTCATTTTCTTGTAATTCTGCTACTTTCAGGAAAGGGATGTGCCCTGCCTGGCTTGATAATCGCAGGAGGAAGCTGAAAAGATAGGGGCATCTCAGTTAAATTTAGCCTAGATTATGTGACCCCTAGCTAACTACTGGATGTGTGAGTGAAACCAGATGAGACCAGTGGAACCTTCCAGGCAAGCCTGGTCTAGATTAGCCAGCTCCCTAGCTGACTGGCAGATAGGTAGGAGTTAACAAATGGTTTCTGTTTTTACTTACTGAGTTTTGGGTGTTTTGTTACACTGCAGTAACCGACAGATAAAAATATTTATCAAATTCTACCTACATTCTTTTTGTCCAAGACTCCATTTAATTAGTACTTACTTAATTTAAAATTTAATGAAAAAAATTTATAGTGTAATAAAAAAATCAAAGTCTCAGTTTGTGTGAAAATTTTGAAATAAAGAAAAATCTGTGTCTCCTCTATGACCCAACAACCAAATTTTGCCAAGAATTGTATAACTTCAAGGTTGACTGGTTGAGTGCATTTGTAAACTATGCAGCTTGGCAATAGAATTGCTTGATATTCTTTATCTGGATCAATCTTAAATTACTGTCTTCCATAATATGAAGTCTCTGTTGAATCCTTCATAGAAAACACAACTACCTTGGGCTGTTATTGTGTCCGTTTTAACAGGTGAGGTAACGAAGGTGTAGAGAAAGTTTTAAGATTACACAGTGACTACTGACTTCCAGGGTGATGAGCAATAGGACTTTAGAAGAATCCTAACAACCTAAAATCTTTTTCTTTACCAAGGAACACAGTTGAGGAATGTATAGTAACTACAGGAGGTTGAAGTCAGTTCTTCACTCAGACTCAGACCCAGACCCAGAAGTGTGCGCTCTGCTTTCTGCACTCGGGATCTTAAAATTCTAATAGTTTCTGACCTTGTTTTTGCCTATTCTCCATGGCCCTTGATGTTTTCAACCCTACACTTAACCATTCTAGTAACACTGTTGTTCTCTGACCTCTGCATCCATGCTTTTTAAATGTTTTATACCTTGTAGTTTCTCTTTACTGCTTTGGATTAAACTTAAAAATTTTTCCAGCTCAGTCTTCATCAGTTCTTGTGAATAACGTTCTTACCTCTGCCCACTGGCTCACACAAACCAAGCTTCAATAGGACATGGGTTATTCTTACCCCCTCACTTCTTCCTTCAGTTCAGTTCAGTCACTCAGTTGTGTCCAGCTCTTTGCAACCCCATGGACTGCACCACACCAGGCCTCCCTGTCCATAACCAACTCCCAGAGCTTACTCAAACTCATGTCCATTGAGTCTGTGATACCATCCAACCATCTCATCTCTGTCATCCCCTTCTCCTCCCACCTTCAATCTTTTCCAGCATCAGGGTCTTTTCCAAGGAGTTAGTTCTTCACATCGGGTGGCCAAAGTATTGGAGTTTCAGCTTCAGTCCTTCCAATGAATATTCAGGACTGATTTCCTTTAGGATGGACTGGTTGGATCTCCTTGCAGTCAAAGGAACTCTCAAGACTCTTCTCCAACACCACAGTTCAAAAGCATCAATTCTTCAGCGCCCAGATTTCTTTATAGTCCAACTCTCACATCCATACATGACCACTGGAAAAATCATAGCCTTGACTAGACGGACCTTTGTTGGCAAAGTAATGTCTCTGCTTTTTAATATGCTGTCTAGGTCATAACTTTCCTTCCAAGGAGTAAGCGTCTTTTAATTTTATAACTGTAATCACCATCTGCAGTGATTTTGGAGCCCAGAAAAATAAAGTCAGCCATTGTTTCCACTGTTTCCCCATCTATTTCCCATGAAGTGATGGGACCAGATGCCATGATCTTCATTTTCTGAATGTGAGCTTTAAGCCAACTTTTTCACTCTCCTCTTTCACTTTCATCAAGAGGCTCTTTAGTTCTTCACTTTTTCCATAAGGGTGGTGTCATCTGCATATCTGAGGTTATTAATATTTCTCCTGGCAATCTTGATTCCAGCTTGTGTTTCTTCCAGCCCAGTGTTTCTCATGATGTACTCTGCATATAAGTTACATAAGCAGGGTGACAAGATACAGCTTTCATACTCCTTTCATAACATACTCCTTTCCCGATTTGGAACCAGTCTGTTGTTCCATGTCCAGTTCTAACTGTTGCTTCCTGACCTGCATCCTGACAGATTTCTCAAGAGGCAGGTCAGGTGGTCTGGTATTCCCATCTCTTTCAGAATTTTCCACACTTTGTTGTGATTCACACAGTCAAAGGCTTTGGCATAGTCAGTAAAGCAGAAGTAGATGTTTTTCTGGAAGTCTCTTGCTTTTTTAATGATCTAGTGGATGTTGGAAATTTGATCTCTGGTCCCTTGCCTGTTCTAAAACCAATTTGAACATCTGTAAGTTCACGGTTCACATGTTGCTGAAGCCTGGCTTGGAGAATTTTGAGCATCACTTTACTAGCATGTGAGATGAGTGCAATTGTGCGGTAGTTTGAGCATTCTTTGGCATTGCCTTTCTTTGAGATTGGAATGAAAACTGACCTTTTCCAGTCCTGTGGCCACTGCTGAGTTTTCCAATTTGCTGGCATATTGAGTGCAGCACTTTCACAGCATCATCTTTTAGGATTTGAAATAGCTCAACTGGAATTCTATCACCTTCACTAGCTTTGTTCGTAGTGATGCTTCCTAAGGCCCACTTGACTTCGCACTCCAGGATGTCTGGCTCTAGGTTGGTGATCACACCATCATGATTATCTGGGTCATGAAGATCTTTTTTGTATAGTTCTTCTGTGTATTCTTGCCACCTGTTCTTAATATCTTCTGTTTCTATTAGGTCCATACCATTTCTGTCCTTTATTGTGCCCATCTTTGCATAAAATATTCCCTTGGTATCTCTAATTTCCTTGAAGAGATCTCTAGTCTTTCCTGTTCTATTGTTTTCCTCTATTGCTTTGCATTGATCACTGAGGAAGGCTTTCTTATCTCTCCTTGCGATTCTTTGGAACTTTGCATGCAAATGGGTATATCTTTCCTTTTCTCTTTTGCCTTTCTCTTCATTTCATAGCTATTTGTAAGGCCTCCTCAGACAACCATTTTGACTTTTTGCATTTCTTTTTTGGGGAATGGCCTTGATCCCTGCCTCCTGTACAATGTCATGAACCCCTGTCCCTAGTTCTTCAGGCATTGTGTCTATCAGATCTAATCCTTGAATCTATTTGTCACTTGCACTGTATAATCATAAAGGATTTGATTTAGGTCATACTGATTGGTCTAGTGGTTTCCCCTACTTTCTTCAATTTAAGCCTGAATTTGGCAATGAGTTCATGATCTGAGCCACAGTCATCTCCTGGCCTTATTTTTGCTGACTGTAGAGACCTTCTCCATCTTGGCGCAAAAAATATAATCAGTCTGATTTCAGTATTGACCATCTGGTGATATCCATGTGTAGAGTCTTCTCTGTGTTGTTAGAAGAGGGTGTTTGGTATGATCAGTACGTTCTCTTGGCAAAACTCTACTAACCTTTGCCCTGCTTCATTCTGTACTCCAAGGCCAAATTTGCCTGTTACTCCAGGTATTTCTTGACTTCCTACTTTTGCATTCTAGTCCCCTATAATGAAAAGGACATCTTTTTTGGGTGTTAGTTCTAGAAGATCTTGTAGGTCTTCATAGAACTGTTCAACTTCAGCTTATTCAGCATTACTGGTCGGGGTATAGACTTGGATTACTGTGATGTAATGGTCATCTGAGTTAAATTCACCCAATCCAGTCCATTTTAGTTAGCTGATTTCCTAAAATGCTGACGTTCACTCTTGCCATCTCCTGTTTGACCACTTTCAATTTGCCTTGATGCATGGACCTGACATTCCAGGTTCCTATGCAATATTGCTTTTCATAGCATCAGACTTCTCTATCATTGGTCATATGCACAACTGGGTGTTGTTTTTGCTTTGGCTCTGTCTCTTCAGTCTTTCTGGAGTTATTTCGCCACTGATCTCTAGTAGCATACTGGGCACCTATTGACCTGGGGAGTTCCCCTTTCAGTGTCCTATTTTTTGCCTTTTCGTACTGTTCATGGGGTTCTCAAGGCAAGAATACTGAAATGGTTTGCCATTCCCTTCTCCAGTGGACCGCGTTTTGTCAGAACTCTCCACCATGACCCGTACATCTTGGATGGGCCTACTCTGCATGGCTCATAGTTTCACTGAATTAGACAAGGCTGTGGTCCATTTGCACTTCCTCCTTAGTTTTCAATAAGTCTCTGGCCCTTTTTTGCCCTCTAGTGGCCTCCTGAATTACTGCAGGTATATGATCCAGCCTGTATGCTGGGTGCAGTTGTTAAAACAAGGGTTTTAAAGGATATGTTTCATGATTGCATTTCATCTCTGACTGGATTCAGCTTCCTTCATAATATTAATTATGTATTTAAAGAAGGTACAGTTATTTAAATGAAATATTTGAAGCAACTTAATAAAAAGTACTTCAGATAATCCAAGGAAAGTCCTCCTCTAACGTCTTGATGTCCAGTTGATACCTCTTCTAATAGATCCTTTTCCTCAGTGTTAATGAGAAGTCAGCAAATAAGTCAGTCAACAGGCACTTACTGAATGCTTACAAGTACTGCACACTCTTCTAGATACTAGGATCCAGCTGGAAGAAAATGTCCTCCACTGTGTTCCAACAACTATTTCATTATCATTATTGACAACGAAATAAACGCACTCACACACAAACTTGCGTGACTTACACGGGGAGGAAAAGTTTGTGTTGTCCTTTCTAAGCCCAAGTGAATCTACACCACTTTCATAGTGCTAGCTTCGTTAATTGTAATGAGATCAGATAAGTCATAGATAAATAAGACGAGATTTATGGTAAACCAAATTGTCCATAACAAATGTACAATAGGTAAATTCAATTTTCTACAGCAAAAAGTTGAACAAGTGTCACAGTCTCTAAGTTAAGCGTTCACAAGAACACTTGTGGCAAACAACCCAATTTTATAATTTGGCTTCAAAGAGCCTTCACTCCATCTTGGCTAAGATTTATGTTTTTTGGTGTCTTCTGGACTCACTCTGGGCTTGTATTCTCAATTATGTGTGATAATAATAGTATCTTCATCTTCTTGAAGTTCCTTAACCATTTTTGAAATATGTAGCCTCTGATTTCAACTATAATCTTAATCAAGTTGAATTAAGGCCCCTAAGTTTATAATTTTCTGTTTTTATGAATATGTGACACCGATGGCCAAGGTTGGTTGCTGACCTAACGGAGCTTACACTCTTGCAGCAAAGAGAACTAATGATAATGTAGCTAAATCCCGAAGTCCATGGGAGCAGTACCTCCACCATGCCAGGTTTCTCTTTCTCTCTAAGCCTAGATCCTTTGGCTTCCAGGGAAAATATTCAAAATACTACTCACCCACTGTACAGGCAACAGCGTTAACTTCTTACAGGATCTACTGACCCCAACTGGCTTTGTTAGCATAACTGGGTGTGTCCAGTGCAGAGTGAGGCGATGCACTGAAATGTCAGAGTTTGGAACAGAGAAAGGTTTATTGTAGGCTCATGGAAGGCAATGGTCGGCTTATGCCCTAGAAAGTCCTGAGCTCCCCGAAGGGTTTTGGCAAAGCATTTTTACAAGTTAGATGGGGTGGTCACAGGATATGTGATCAGCTCGTGCACAATTCTCTGGTTGGGTGATGGTGAGTGAAGAAGGTGGTATCAGAGGGGTCAGTCCTTAGGCTCCAGGAGGCCTGGGGCTGTGTCTCAGGTCAAGCAGTTAACATCTTTCATTTGGTGGGGCATTTTCACTTCTGCAAAACGACTCAGGAAATGTGCATCAAATACTGTTTTCTGGGTATTTCAGACAGGAGCTGCAGCAGAGGATGGCCCCATAGCGTCCTGCTTGGTTACAGCTTCCCCTGGCCCTGGGTCTTGGAGGGACTGGAAATCTGGTGACCAGTGCTCCTGGGAAGCCCGCTTCCTTGTGCTGTGCCCAAGGGCATGAAGCCTCCACCTACATATTCAGTGCCAGCTTCCCTTCTACACGGTCAGAACCTTTCAGTGAGCTTCTCTCTGTCCATTTAGGAGTGAGGAGTCGATCCCAGGGCACACTGGTACTCAGTCTTCATTTCCTTCACTCAAGGCCTCTCCCCTGAAGGCTAACACCATGGGGCAGACCCAGGTTTTGTGAGGTCTGATGCTTATATATAATTGTGTGTGTGTATGTGCGTGCATGCAGGCACATGTGTGTGTGTGTGCCCATGAAAGCACTTTAAAGAAAATAATGCAAAATTAGGTGTAATAATTAGATATGAAGGTGTATATTTAGAATGTGAAAGAAGTCATAGAAAATTAAATAAGCTAACAAATACCGGAAATGTCACAAAAATTAAGCAAAATAGTAATTATTAACTGCCCAGTGTATCTCTATAATACTTCTTTTCTTTATCTGTGACTGATATTCTGGCAACCCACTCCAGTATTCTTGCTTGGAGAATCCCATGGACAGAGGAGCCTGGTGGGCTGTAGTCTACAGGGTCACACAGAGTCAGACACGACTGAAGTGACTTAGCATGCACACACTCTTCGAGCACACCTTCACATATGAAAGATTTTCCAGTATCATTTTGTGAGAGACAACAGAAGGATGGTGCTATGGATTTAACGTTTGTGTGCCCTTCTCCCAAATTCAGATGTTGAAATCTAATCATCATGGTCTTGGTATTTGGAGATGGGGCTCTTGGGAGGTAATTGGGTCAGGAGCGCAAAGCTATCAACGTCGAGGCAAGACCAGCCACAAGATTACCAGCAAGAAGAGTACCACTCTCTAAGGGCTCAGATAATGGTTAGCATTTTTCAATAAAGTATTTTTTATTAAGATGTGTGTGTTGTTTCTTTAGCCGTAATGCTATTGTACAGTTAATAGACTACCTTATGGTGTAAACAACTTATATATGCACTAGGAAATCAAAACAATGCATGTGACTTGCTTTATTTGATACTCATTTTATTGAGGTGGTCTGGAACCAAACCTGAAGTATCTCTCAGGTCTGCCTACCTTAGGGGATCCCTGCCAGGGCCTGGTGAGGGTGGCGGATCCATACTGGTGAGGGTCCTGAAGCTTAAGATGCGCTTGTTTGATTCATGGTAAATTCTCCCCTGCTCTTCCCTATTAAAGAGGAATACTTTCTCACACCAGAAAGGCATGCCCTCTCTTCAAATGGGACGAATTTCTCCCTGCCCGTCGCCTTTACCTGATTTACATCTGCTCCTCAGTCCTAGCAGTGAGCTTCGCCCGTCTCTCTCCTGATACCACCTCTACCAAGGCCATCAGCAAACCTGGAATCCCAGCAACCCTTTCAGGCGTCTCTCACTGGGCCTCCACACAGCGTTTGCGCACTGTCACAGTTTTGCATTTTCCCTCCCAGACAGCTCCTCTGGCTTCCATGAAATAACCCCTGCCCCTCACCATACTCTGATTCCTCTCTCACCCCCCTGTTGTCTCTGTCTTCCTAAACGTTGGCCTTCCTTCAGGTTCCAGCCTTTTCCAGCTTCTTGGCCTACACACAGCGTGGAGTGATGGCATGAAATGAAATGGAAAGTGCTAGTTGCTCAGTTGTGTCTCACTCTTTGTGATCCTGTGGACTGTAGTCTGCCAGGCTCCTCTGTCCATGGAATTCTCTAGGCAAAAATACTGGAGTGGGTAGCCATTCCCTTCTCCAGGGGATCTTCCCAACACTTGGATTGAACCTGGGTCTCCTGCATTGCAGGCAGATTCTTTACCAACTGAGCCACCAGGGACTCTCATAAACAGTGGTGGATACCTGCGTGCTCTGCCTTCCGAGTCTGGATCTTCAGCCTAGACCTTTAGACTGTGGGCTCAAGGCAGGGACCGTATATCATTTAGGTTTGTATCTCCCATACCTAGCAGGTACCTAGTACGTGTCTGAATGAATGAATAGATGAGTGTTTACTGATGAGACCAAAGTTATATACCATTAAGTTGGAATGCTTAACCATGTGTGAAGTACTTTATACAGAGTGGAAAATACAGCAGTTTCTATCAGAGTGGCTTTCAGTCGTCCCATTTAACTCTTCATCAGAAAGGAGAAGTCTTAAATGTGAGAAAAGTGAAGACAAAACAAAAAAACCCAACAGACCAACTCCATTTCACATGGAGGTCAGAATAAACACAGCTCATTTTCATTAGAAACTCTTTGAAACCACTCTCTGGCATCTTCTGTTCTGAGTGGTTCTGGAAAACAATTTGCTTTAGCAGTTTGATGAATAAAGGCCAAGAAACGTAGAATTTCTTTAAACATTTTTTTTTCCCTGTTCTTTCAGCTATAGTCGATGACAGCTTCAAATTTTCTTAGACTGACATATATAAAATTGGATGGCATTTCTTTGTTGTGCAACTCCTAAATTCTTTCATCTGTTTTGAATATATTTTCCCCTGGAAGTCTGAATACATGCCTAGACTCTGTCTAAACACAAATTGTTGAACAAAGAAAAAGATCTAATTTAAGAAATCATTGTCCCTGAGTGGCACTGAAATCTCATTTGTTTGAATTTATTCACTTTTCCCAAACAATTGTTTAGTACACTAAAAAAAAACCCTGGGAACTTAATTTAATTAATGCAGTATCTTTTTGGTAATAATGTCCTTTTAGGCTGTATAATAAATCAATTAGAATCCTACTCTGTGGCTAATATTTTGAGCTCTATCAGTACTCAGCTTCCAGTTTTGTTACTCTGTAAGCAAGAGGTGAGGTGATACCCACTCACAGCCTGCACTTTTTAAAGTGAAACTGGGAAATCTGAAATTCTTGGAGGAAGCTGGTAGTGGCATGGGTTGTCTGTCTTAAAGGCTAGGAGAAATGGCAGATGTGAAGAGAGGAGTTGGGTGGAAAAATAGCAATGCCCGAGAGAGAGGGCAGAGTTCTAGAGGCTGCAAGAACCAGCAAGGAGCTTGAGAGTCCCTGCAAGAGGACTGAGTTCCTTTGCCATTGGAGCGTGGTTCTCGGGGTGTGGTCCCCAAGCAGCAGCAGCCACAGTACCCAAGAGCTTGTTAGAAATGCAGATTCTAGGGAATTCCTGGGAAGTCCAGTGGTTAGGACGCCAGTGCTCTTACTGCTGAAGGCCTGGATTTGTTCCCTGGTTGAGGTGGTGAGGTGAGGTGAAGTCGCTCAGTCGTGTCCGACTCTTTGCAACCCCATGGACTGCAGCCTTCCAGGCTCCTCCGTCCATGGGATTCTCCAGGCAAGACTACTGGAGTGGGTTGCCATTTCCTTCTCCAGGGGATCTTCCCGACCCAGGGATCAAACCCAGAACTCCCGCATTGGAGGCAGACACTTTAACCTCTGAGCCACCAGGGGTTCCCTGGTTGGGGAACTAAAATCCACAGACCATGTGGTGCAGGTAAAAAAAAAAAAAGCAGAATCTAGGCCCTTACCCAGACCAACACAATCAGAAACTCTAGAGTCAGGGCCCAGCCATCCAGGTTTTAACAAGCCCCCTGATGTTCTGAAGCCCATTTGGGTTTGACATCTGACTTGGAGGGAGGTGGAACACCACTGTGCCTGTGAAAATGTTCTATTGAAAACATCATTACTGACGTTTTTCTTAAAAAAAAACAAACAAACGTGTATTTTAGGCAATACTACACAGGTGATATATTTTCTAAAGGAAACCAGTTTATCTGGCTTTTTTTTTTTCTCCTGGTTACTGTCTGGGAAACAAGTGACATCATCTCCCATGATTGGGTGTTAAATAGGATCCATTTTTAAGGATGGGTATAGAGGAATGTTCTCAAGTCTCAGTATGGTTGATTACCCAGAGAAACATGATAGATTGTCTTCCTGCTAAAATTATACAAGTCTTTATTAAATTTCACAGCATTTGTATGTTATTTTCATTCAGTTGGTATGGCAAACAAAACAATTTGAGGTAGTAATTTTATTTTATCATTGCCATTAACTGAACTAAACTTTATTTTAACTTTCTACTTTTTTTCAAGCTTTTCCTTCTGTGTTCACATTGGGGTGTTAATAGCATGTCAAACTAATTGCACTCCTCATGGTCTAATTCTATTCACTGTCATTTTTGGCAGTAAAATTCTGAGTTTGGCATGCTCTCACACTGACACTGGTTTGCTAAATTAGCTGAGCAGAATCTCAGAAATGCTAGAATAAATCCAGGCAGAAAAAAAATCCAAAAATATCATCCAGGATCATACAGGACATTTAAGAATTCTGGTTGGCTTATTTGTCTGCTCCAGAAAAAGCTTGTTCTGTTGACCTCACCCTTGCCACTCTGATTTTAATGATGATGTTGTTTGCTTTCAGAGTGTGTGTTAATGTATCAGTGAAGGACTCCATGGGTTACATATGACATGACAGAAACTCAACTCAAATTTATTTCAGCAAAGGAAGGTTATATTTGCTCTCATAACTGGAAAGATGAGGAATGATCTGGCTTCAGGCATGGCTGACTCCAGGGGCTCGAATGGTGGTGTATCTGGTAGTCTCTAAAGTGGTTCCCAGTATTCTTGCTCCTGGTATTCTTGCCCTCTGTAATCCCTTTCTCTTGAGTGTAAGGTTGGACATAGAGACTTGCTTCAAAGAGAATATGGCAGAAGTGACAGGGTGTCATTTCCAGATGAGGGCATGAAAGGACTGACTGCTGCCTTGTTTGCAATTGCTCACTCGTTTTTTCCCAGCGTGCTCTGACTGGGTGACTCACGTTGCCGTGTTGTGGGCAGCCCTGTGGGGAGGCCCAGGTGGCAAGAAATGGACGCTTCAATCCTAGAACCAGTAAGAACCTGAGGCCTGCCAACAGCCACATGAGCTAGCTTTTAAGTGTGTTTTTTGAGACTTAGGACAGCCGTGTGAGTACAGCCTTTCTCCTCCTGGGGCTTTGAGAAGACTGCTCGGCTGAAGCCTTGTGACAGACCCTGAGTCTCCTGGAACATAGTAAATATCTGCTACATCATCAACAGGATTACTATTTTCACTGTCCTTTAAATGTAGAAACAAAATCTGAACTTGGCACTTCGGATAATGATTCATCAGCTCACCCTGTTCTGAACACTTCTAATAATATGGTTTAGTCTGCAATACGTGTTTTTTTTTTGGCGGGGGGCGGGGGGACAAGTGTTGCCACATCATACCATTGATTCAAGTTGATCTTATAATGAACAAAAAGTCTCCCGCTTTTGTTTTATGTGAACTGCTGATAATCACATTGTTACTGTTCTGAACTCAGCTACTGAACACTGATGGTTGTAACATTCTTTGTTGTTTGTGCCCAGTGCTTTTGAATCTTTTCCTTTGTCCAGCAAATCAGTTGGATGTGCACTGTTGTTGGATGGAGAATTTGCCGTCCATCCTATCCCCCAAGGCGTTGAGTGAGCTCATTCTAGACCCACTTTGGCTGATAATCAACCTGATCTCTTTGTTTGTTTAGTTGGCTATGGATGCTCCTAATTGTTCTAATTGTCAACCCAACATGACTTCATATAGTCCACATGGGTGCCAAAAAGCCCCTTTCAAGTACTTTATTAAAATCGTATTCTGTATGTGGTCTGCATTATTACACCCTTACCAAAAAAGAAAAAGATTTTATTATTTCCAAATCATCATCTGTATTTCCATCACTCAGAAGCCCCAAGAGGCAGATTTCTTTAGAACTTTTGCATTATATTATTGCTAATGTGTAAGAGTTTCTGCTGTTGCATATTTTTGCCAACACTTGATATTATCAGAAGTAACTTTGTCAGTTTTGTGAGGGTGAAATGGCATCTTATGGTTGTTATAATAAGAGACACCCAATTTTACCGAGATTGAGCATGTTTCCATATTTATTCACTGGGTTATGGTTTTCTTTGCCACTTTGTATTATTTGATCATTTTTCTGAACTTAGATTTTAAAAATCTAATAATATATCTTAGACATATCTATACACATGATTGTGTAGAGTGTGTCAATGAAAAATAAGAGTCAAGCTAAGAAAAAAGAAAAGAGAATTTTTATTTGAGCCAAACTGAGGGTTATAACCCAGGAAACATTCTCAGAAGCTCTGAGAACTGTTTGATTAATCAGGAATTAGAGATGCAATTTTATACATTTTTGAGACAAAGAATTTGTGTGTCATATTGATAGGTTAACAACTGTGCACACAGTTCATCAAAGTTTTCTTTTTTTTTTAAAGCCAGTTATATATATATTGATACAGAATAAGCCTTGGTCAATGTGACTCCTATATGAGATGAAAAGGAAATATTGGTAATTCTAGGATTACAGTGCTGGCATCTGAAGAAAGGGACCAATTTTTCTCAAAGGTTGATTTCCTCCTCCTGGTTTTTTTTTTGTTTGTTTGTTAGCTTGTTTGAAATGAAATAGTTTTTATTCTTCAGCAACTACCAAGATGACCCCCAGAGGTTCCAGTAAGACAGTAACAATCCACCCTGTAGCTTTCCTTCATGAAGGAGGGTAAAATCAAATCTGTCTAATCTGGAGATCAGGCCTCAGCATGAGCTGGCCTCGGGGAAGAGAGGAGGGGAGCGCTGTGGCGAGGCGATGCTGGGGGACAGGGCACAGACTGGAGCAATGGAGACACAGCCAGTCAGGGCCGCCTGATGGCCTGCACAGCCCACCAAGTCCCCACAGGTTTGAGCCAAGTCATTTAGAAGGGATTCAGGCCACTGCATTGTTCTCGCAGAGGAGCAGCCAGTGTGCGCCCTCCTGCTCACTAACCATGCAGCAATTTCATGACAGTTTCTGCTGGGTATTTCTTAAAGTACACACTGGTGTCCCCAGTGACTAAGAAAGGCTTTGTGCTCACTTAAAAAAATATTTGTTTTAATTGGAGGCTAATTACTTTACAATATTGTGGTAGTTTTTGCCATACATTCACATGAATCAGCCATGGGTGTACATGTGTTTCCCATCCTGACCCTCCCTCCTACCTCCCTCCCCATCTCATCCCTCAGGGTCATCCCAGTGCACCAGCCCTGAGCACCCTGTCTCATGCATCGAACCTGGACTGGTGATCTCTTTCACATATGATAATATACATGTTTCAATGCTATTCTCTCAAATCATCCCACCCTCGCCTTCTCTCTCTCACAGAGTCCAAAAGTCTGTTCTTTACATCTGTGTCTCTTTTGCTGTGCTCACTTTTAATTGTAGTTGATCCTGTTATACAAAGTAATAATTCAAACAAGATAAGAAAACAACACTGCAGAATCTTAGGAGGGGCTGAGGGTTTTGTCCCAATTCCTCTTTACATGAAAATGCTGTTCCCACAAAAAAAAAAGAAAAAAGAAAAAAAAAAAAAGCCAGCTAAGACAGCACAGTCTCTAAGATCCCTGGATCACTGGTGAGGAAACTATAGCTCCAATTCAATAGGCGCCAGGCCCAACCAAACCCACAAGGCCGGCATCCCATTAGAGGGCAGAGGTCAGGGCCGGAGTGGGTGTTCCACACACCTTTTATACAGCTGCTCCAATTCTTTGCTTAGTCTGTGCTGGGCCTGAAACTCATACATCACTGTATTTATGATCTTGCAAGACTGTAAGTAAGTAAGTAAGTAAAGTCACTCAGTCGTGTCGACTCTTTGTGACCCCATGGACTGCAGCCCACCAGGCTCCTCAGTCCATGAGATTCTCCAAGCAAGAATACTGGAGTGGGTTGCCATTTAAACAACATAAAAAAGCCATGCTTTTTTTTTTTTTTTAAGTTTCCCCCAAAGAGGTTTTGCAATCTACTTTTTAAATTAATTGATTCCTTTTGGAAGATTCATACTGAAAAGACAGAATTATTGGTTGCCTAATGCACATCATTAATGGGAAGTAGGTATTTGAAGAGTATTAAAAATACTTAAGACCATGAACTCGTTCCTCGGATGTTTCATCCCACCCCTGTGTGTCCCATCCAATGGATGACAGCTGGTCCCGAGCAGGACTCCCCAGGAAGAATCCACTCTGACTGTTTGCCCTGCTATCCAGAAGCAATGAATCAGGCCTCTGAAATATTCCTTTTCTGCATGAAAGACTTTCTCCTTTTCTATTGTAGAAAAATGTTGCAGCCTTGCCATGAGGACAGCTCTGCTCTCAAGACATCAGTCCTTCTGCAGGCCCCCTCACCTAGCCACACATACGAAAGGACTCTGACACAGATCAAGTCCAGAGGGAGAGCCTGGGGTCTAATCCCATGGTGACTCCTGTGAACCTGAAAATCACAAGATGGGATGGCAAGGAACCCCTAACCCACAGGGTACTTTCAGAGGCATGGCAGGGATGGGTCAAGGGAGCTGCTGTGGCACCACAGACCTGATGGGGTAAAAGAGATGGTCCTCGGACCTGCAGAGGTCAATGTGAGATAATACAGAACATTTGGAACATGATAAGTGTACACCATAAATGCAGGTTATTATGCAAATGAAACTTAAAATGACATTCTTAATCCTGTTTGTCCAGTCATAACGGACGTGTGATTGCATTCACCCATCGCATCTCAGCTGGACAGCCATTTACCAGCTTCATGAAGCCCAAACATGTTGCTGTAAAAGGACTCTACGCATGTGAACAGACATCTCCCCTCACCCTGCTGAGTCCAGGAAGCAATAAAGTAAAACTACCAAAGATGAAAGACAGGGTCAGTTACTATACTTAGCTCCTGCTATATAACAGAAGTAGCCCCTGGTGCCAACTTCAAGGAAAAAAAGTGAAAAATACAGTTTAAATATGTGAATTTCAAAATGTTGATGTTCTCCTTTCCTAAGGCACAGTTAAGAGGCCCCAGAGAAAAACTGGTAACGCTGAGGGGTGTGCCCTGGAAATGGCGAGTCTGTGTCACTGTGCGGCAGTGACAGGGAGGTGTCACTCCAAGGCAGCCAGCTGCTTGATTTCACAGCAGACTTTCTTTGCAGTTCCTTCAAATTCTTTCTGTTTATTGTTGGTTTCCTTTGCGATTTTGTTCTTGATTCTTTCTTTATCCAGTTTCAAAAATTCACCGAGGCTTAATTCTTCAAACTGCTTCTTGACAGGAAGGAAAGCACAACCAGATGAATACTTTTTATGTTCTTCTATAGGGTTGTCATCTGGCTCCCAGCCTTCCAACCCCTTGAAGCAGAAGAAACACTGAGCCAAGTTAGGCTTGCTCTCAGTGGGACAGTGGATGAAGCCTGCTGCAGCCATCTGCTCCGAGATGCAGGCGCAGCCCTCTAAGAAGGGCCAGTTCTTAAATGTGGAGACGCAGTGGTCCTTGAGGTAGAGCTCCCAGGCCGGGGGCAACCGCCGGGTGCCCATCCCACTGCTGCCAAGTGATGCCTTGATTCAAATCCCGCAGTCGACGGCCTCTGTGAGGCATGTCGAGGCATCCTGTTTTGAGGAGGTCTGGTTAATATATAACGTAGATGTACACTGCCCATTGGGAAAGGCCTACCACAAAGGGCCCATGTCATTATTTTTTTCTTTTTGTCTTCGTTTGATTGTTCTACCATAGAAAAAGATTTATGATTTTTCCTCCTCGTCTTCCTCCTTTTGATCGTAAATCTTTACATAAAAGCATTAGGTGATCAACTATTTGGTCCCTTGTTGCCTGGATGGTTCCTTACCTGCCCTGGATCATGTCCCTCAGTGCTGGACCTTGAAATGAGTTCTTTCTTTCTTTCCTTTTAGAAGGTTATGCTAGTAGTGTGCTTGGCAAGGGCTTATAGGCTATCCTAGGTTGTCCAAGAGGACTTAGGCCAATTTTATCTTATATGTGCATTGTGCATGTCCAGTATCTTGTATAGAATTACAGATTTGATCAGCAGTTTCAATTCATTTGAATTCATTTTAAATTCATGTTAAAATTCAGTTTAATTCACTAAGCATTATATATGTGTATGGTGTTGGTTTAGTCGCTAAGTTGTGTCAGACTGTTGTGACCCTGTGGACTGTAGCCCACCAGGCTGCTCTGTCCATGGGGTTCTCCAGGCAAGAATACTGGAGTGGGTTGCCATTTCCTTCTCCAGGGGATCTTCCCAACCCAGGAACTGAACCTGAGTCTCCTGCACTGCAGGCAGATTCTTTACCAACTGACCTATGAGTGGGGCTTTGTATGTGTATATATATAATCATAGTAAATTAATTAAATGCAGTAAATAAGCATATAAATATGTTGATGGACAAAGGTTTTATAGATTATGCATTCGTTCAGTCCTCTCAATTTGTACAATCATTGTACATGTGGTTTTGACAGTAGACTTAAAGCAAGCAGTGATACATGTCATGAGTAATTTGATAGCCAGGAAAAGGATGATAACGCATATTATGAAAATAACAACTGTCTATAAAGCAGAGAGGAAAAAGTTGCCTAGTCCTGAGGGGAGTCAACTAAACAGGTCATTTAAAAGGGCAGTGTTTCTTGCATTTTGTAACTATTTTGCTCTTTGGAAAATTTTCCCCAGGTATCTGTCAACCTCTTTAGAGCTGCTGACAAAAATGCAACAAGTAGTGTGAGCAATAGCACAAACGTTATGTGTTAACATAATATTAGACCACAGATCTCTGTCTTGCAGGCTTTCCAAAAGCTGTCTCTCTGATATTTGACATGGCAGGAGTTGCTGGCATCAGTGACTTGTTGTTGTTGTTGTTTTAATTTAATGCATCTATTAACCAACTAAGGGACGAGCAAAGGTTCCTAGAGTAAGTTGTGTCTGGTCTCTAAGAACTGAATATAATTCAGAAAAGGGATGATATATTAATGTGCCGGAAATTTGAACCTGAAAGGTTAGGCCAGACGGAGATTGATCTGAACTGAAGTTCAGTTCAGTCACTCAGTTGTGTCCGACTCTTTGCGGCCTCATGGACTGCAGCATGCCAGGCTTCCCTGTCTGTCACCAACTCCTGGAGCTTGCTCAAACTCATGTCCATTGAGTTGATGATATCCAATGAGTTGAGTTGATGATCTCATCCTCTGTCATCCCCTTCTTTTCCTGCCTTCAATCTTTCCCAGCATCAGGGTCTTTTCCAATGAGTCGGTTCTTTGCATCAGGTGGCCAAAGTATTGGAGCTTCAGCTTCAGCATCAGTCCTTCCAATGAATATTTAGGACTGATTTCCTTTCAAATTGACTGGTTTGATCTCCTTGCAGTCTAAGGGACTTTCAAGAGTCTTCTCCAACATGAGGAACACTGAGAAGTCAGTGACAGAAATTCCAAGGGATTTAAATTGACCTTGTATTGACCGAGGAATTTGATGACAAATCCAGCAGTTAATTGTCCCCAGTAGCTTTATGATAGTTTTGCTAAAGAGTTTTCATTCCATCTTAAGCATTGGCACAAAATCATAGCCAGAAATAGAACAATAACTTTCAATTTTGATGGAGACAGACACTTTGACAGAGAGATAATTGGAACTAGTGAGATAAGTATTACAGACCTGGCCTCAACTCTTGGATTAGCTGTCTACCACTGCTGTCATCTTCTTGTTCTGACTTGGTGGGGCCTTTCTTAGTCAAAGCCGGCTGTCAGAAATAGGAGTTGCAGTCCATTCAGGAGGGGGAGGCCTTAATGAGGTGAGAAATGAGAATCCCACAGCCTACTCCATGAAGTTTTGCAGCACAGGGATTTGCTAACAATACCTGATTATGGTCCTTTCCAACATGGTTGTAAAGAGTCCTTTATTTTATGTCTTTTCCAATGGACAAAATTCCAGGGTCCTTAAAGTCTAGTTCTCACTGGAGCTCACTATGGAAGGAATCAGTTACTAATTTGTAATTTTAGTCAAGCACTTTGATGTGTCCTTGACAATAATGTAGAATATCACATTTAAGAAGCGTTGGTTCATAAGTACCTTCATCTAGATGCATAGGTTGTCTAGTAATTATTTCAAAAGGAGACAGTGCTGACCAAAGCGGGTAGACCTAAGGTTGAAGAGTACCAAGGGAAGGACTTTTGGCCATGGAAGAGGAAAAGCCTCTGAAAGTTTGGGCAATTGTGTTTTAATTGTGCTGTTGGATTTTCTGTTAATCCTGAGGCCTGAGGGTGATAGGCACAGTGAAAATGCTCAAAGTCTCACAAGTAGATTTAATGACTGGTCCAGTGAAATAGGTTTTCTGGTCACTATTCAGCTCAAAGGAATCCCTCAAACTGGAACTGTTCTTTTCAATAGTAATTTGCCTACTGTTAAGGCTGTTGCTCTTCTGCAAGGAAACACTTCCATCCAGTGTGAAAAACATGTCTACCATTACCAGGATGTATTTGTAGACTTGAGAGGAAAGCACTTGGATAAAATCCAGTTGCCAAACTTGAATGGAGAAGGCAATGGCACCCCACTCCAGTACTCTTGCCTGGAAAATCCCATGGACAGAGGAGCCTGGTAGGCTGCAGTCCACGGGGTCGCTAAGAGTCAGACATGACTGAGCGACTTCACTTTCGCTTTTCACTTTCATGTATTGGAGAAGGAAATGGCAACCCACTCCAGTGTTCTTGCCTGGAGAATCCCAGGGACAGGGGAGCCTGGTGGGCTGCCGTCTATGGGGTCGCACAGAGTCGAACACGACTGAAGCGACTTAGCAGCAGCAACAGCAGCCAAACTTGAAAGGGTTCCTTTGGGAGGGGAAAGTGGCCTTGAGAGCCCAGAAAGGGCTTACCAGGGTTATATTTAGGATAGATGAAGTACTGGTCATAAATCTTATGAGCTATAGTGGGAGAAGGTTTCCAGATGTATTGTTTCCCCATAATATCATTTTTTCAGATGCCCAGTGGATCAGGAAATGAACATGTTGGAGTAAAGGTGATTAAACACTGTGCTGTTGTTTAGTCACTAAGTCCTGTCTGACTTTTTTATGACCCCATGGACTGTAGCCCGTCAGGCTCCTCTGTCCATGGGATTTCCCAGGGAAGAATACTACAGTGGATTGCCATTTCCCTCTCCAGGGGATCTTCCTGACCCAGGGATCAAACTCACAAATCCTGCATTGCAGGCAGATTCTTCACTACTGAGCCACCTGGGAACCCCAGTTGAACACTTATGGGTACTATAAACCTCTTATCTGATCTGAACCATATTTGTGAGATGGGATCAAAATATACCCTTTTTTCTTACAGGCCTGCTTTTCATTTTCTGAAGCTAGTTCTTCAGCCTGCAAAAGAAATTTCTTAACAGTTTCATCAGGGTTATGTTTGAGCAGAGGACATACTCAAAATTAGGAGAGAACAGACTTAAGGCAGCTTGTTTGGTTTCCGCATCAGCCAGTCGAATCCTTTTGGCTTCTATTGAATCAGATTTGGAATGTCCAGATGTTTTAATGATGGCAAGCTATTTGGGCAATCAAATGGAGTCTCATGGTTTTGAGACTAGTTGTCTATTCTTTTTTTTAATTAATTCATTTTAATTGGAGAATGATTGCTTTACAATATTATCATGGTTTTTGCCATACATCAACATGAATTGACCATGGGTGTACATGTGTCTTCCCATCCTGAACCACCCCCCCCCACCTCCCTCCCTACCCCATCCCTCTGGCTTGTCCAAGACTATCAGCTTTGAGTGCCCTGCTTCATGCATCAAACTTTCACTGGTCATCTATTTTACATATGTTAATGTACATGTTTCAATGCTATTCTCTCAAACCATCCCACCCTGGGATTGGTGGGAGCCCCAATATTATTACATTGGTGTTAATAAATTATGGATATTGGTGTTTTACTTTCTGACTTACTTCCCTTTGTATAATAGGCTACAGTTTCATCTCTAGCTGTTTATTCTTTATAAGCTGATTAGAAGAGCTAAGAAATATGCTTAGATTCCAAAATCATGCACTACTCTGAAGCCATAGGGGCTATAAGTACAAATATTGGCTCCTTGATCTTTGGCTAATTGACAAACCCTACTCAGTGCAGTCAGTTCAGCTTGTTGGGCTGATTTGGAGCCTGGTAGATAAGAACTTTCAATTATTTCTGCTGCATACCCAGTTTGATAATGTCCCTCTTCATTGTTTGAAAAGGATCCATCTTAAACCGAATTAAATCAGCTTTATCAGTGGGAACATCTTGTGAACCTGTCCTAGGAGTGAGAAGATAGTTAACATTCTTGTGAATCAGCCCTAGGAGTAAGAAAATAGCAGTTAGCATGATGCGGCCATGCTGTGTCATCTTGATGCCCTGGAAGCAAAGTTGTGGGATTAAGACTATTACATCAAGCCAAAGTATGGCACTATGCGATGACCTTGAGGGATGGGGTGGGGGCGGGGGGAGAGGAGGGAGACTCAAGAAGGAGGTATTACCTGTATAATTATGGCTGATTTGCACTGTTGTATGGCAGAAACAAACACAACTCTGTAAAGTAATTTTCCTCCCAACTGAAAAAAAATAGCCAAAATGTTATCGGGTGATGAGAGTAACAGTACTTCCTAAGAGGATAAGCGACTCACTCACAGAATAATGTTGAGTAGGATGAGAATTGATAGGATACCAAAAGAGGAACTCCCCAGGTCATTAGGTGCCCAATATGCTACTGGAGATCAGTGGAGAAATAACTCCAGAAAGAATGAAGGGATGGAGCCAAAGCAAAAACAATATCTAGTTGTGGATGTGACTGGTGATAGAAGCAAGATCTGATGCCATAAAGAGCAATATCGCATAGGAACCTGGAATGTCAGGTCCATGAATGAAGGCAAATTGAAAGTGGTCAAACAAGAGATGGCAAGGGTGAACGTCGACATTCTAGGAATCAGCTAACTAAAATGGACTGAAATGGGTGAATTTAACTCAGAGATCATTATATCTACTACTGCAGGCAGGAATCCCTCAGAAGAAATGGAGTAGCCATCATGGTCAACAAAAGAGTCCAAAATGCAGTACTTGGATGCCATCTCAAAAAATGATAAAGGATAATAATTCTTACCTAAAGATAAAAGGGCTCTTAGAAAAAAAAAAAAAAAACCTGTCTAATCTCTTACTTCAAGAGATGTGGAGACCCAGATCAAACTCTCTACTCACTGTTACACAGAGAGAAGGGGATGGGAAACTGACAGCCCCACACTGACACGACCACGCCCCTGCCCTGCGCTGGGGCCACGTGGCAGGAGAAGCAGCAGCTGCTGGAGGAGAAAAGGGGCCCCGGCATCCCTCCTTAGCATCTTTGCTGTTGGACTCCGGGTCACTCTTCTGCCCTGCTAGGTGGTAGTGTGCTTTTATGTCCTCTAATCTGTTTTGTGAGCTACTGTTCAGCCAGAACACTCGGGTCCAGACAGCCACTTGTTCAGACCTTGACGTCCTTTTGTGACAGACCACGCCTCTCCTGGCTACCTGGCCTCCTCTCAGGAGGCCCCTGCCTGCCAGTCATTCAGCCTCTAAGGGGTGAGTGACAGCCCTGGGGGGCCCAGCACCTCTGCCAGCTGGCATCGCGCAGGCATCTGTTCTGGATGCCAGGGTCTGTGCCACACCGTTTGTCAATTTTTAATATCTCTTCTGTCCTTTAGGCCATCTATTGGGTTGAAAACAATAAATCCATTTTTAGGGCCTGATAAGAGTGTGAGGAAGTGGTTGGAAGCCATCAAGTCTCACTATTAATAACTTAAGTTATTTTAAAATGGTTCTGCTGGGTAGTTCAACAAGAGTTCACGTTTTATTCTGTTTTTCTACTGCCACTGGGGTAAAGATCTCTGATTTCCCAGGATCAAAGTATTTGACAGATTTTAAAGTACACACTAGAGGGCAGTGGCCCCATATCTAGACACCTGACAGTTACCACTGTCTGCATTTCCCTGCCCTTCCTGCATTAGGTGAGGGGAGGGAAGGCTCCTCCACATCATATAAATGCCATTTATGTCTGAAATGTTTTATGAAAATAGATCAGCTGCTTGGCAGCACCCTGTCTATCATTCCTTGTAGTTTCTTTCCATCCTTCTTCCAGTGATTTATCTCAGTGGAGTTTTAATAACAGAGTTATATTAATGACCGTCTCATGACCCTTTTCTTTTCTAAACACAGGGAGAAGGAGAGATAGGCAGCATACATTTCTCATTTGGAGTAGTAAGGTTTTCTATCTTTGCACCCTCACAAATAAAGTCTTGAATTAAGAGTGAGTAAAAATAGGGACTTCGTGCATGATCCAAGAGTTAAGAATTTGCCTTCTAAAGCAGGAGACATGACAGTTACCACTGTCTGCATTTCCCTGCCCTTCCTGCATTAGGTGAGGGGAGGGAAGGCTCCTCCACATCATATAAATGCCATTTATGTCTGAAATGTTTTATGAAAATAGATCAGCTGCTTGGCAGCACCCTGTCTATCATTCCTTGTAGTTTCTTTCCCATCCTTCTTCCAGTGATTTATCTCAGTGGAGTTTTAATAACAGAGTTATATTAATGACCGTCTCATGACCCTTTTCTTTTCTAAACACAGGGAGAAGGAGAGATAGGCAGCATACATTTCTCATTTGGAGTAGTAAGGTTTTCTATCTTTGCACCCTCACAAATAAAGTCTTGAATTAAGAGTGAGTAAAAATAGGGACTTCGTGCATGATCCAAGAGTTAAGAATTTGCCTTCTAAAGCAGGAGACAAAGGTTTGATTCCTGGTCGGGGAACTTACAGTCCCACATGCTGCAGGGCAACTAAGCCCGAGCACTGCAACTAGAGAGCCTGTGCACTGCAGCTAGAGAAAGACCACACGCTGCAACTAGGGAAAGACCACACACTGCAGCTAGGGAAAGACCACACACTGCAACTAGGGAAAGACCACACACTGCAGCTAGGGAAAGACCACACACTGCAACTAGGGAAAGACCACACTCTGCAGCTAGAGAAAGACCACACTCTGCAACTAGGGAAAGACCACACTCTGCAACTAGGGAAAGACCACACTCTGCAACTAGAGAAAGACCACACACTGCAGCTAGAGAAAGACCACACTCTGCAACTAGAGAAAGACCACACACTGCAACTAGGGAAAGACCACACACTGCAACTAGGGAAAGACCACACTCTGCAACTAGGGAAAGACCACACACTGCAGCTAGAGAACCTGTGCACTGCAGCTAGAGAAAGACCACAGTCTGCAGCTAGAGAAAGACCACACACTGCGGCTAGAGAAAGACCACACACTGCAACTAGGGAAAGACCACACTCTGCAACTAGAGAAAGACCACACACTGCGGCTAGAGAAAGACCACACTCTGCAACTAGGGAAAGACCACACACTGCAGCTAGAGAACCTGTGCACTGCAGCTAGAGAACCTGTGCACTGCAACTAGAGAAAGACCACACTCTGCAACTAGAGAAAGACCACACACTGCAGCTAGGGAAAGACCACACACTGCAGCTAGAGAAAGACCACACACTGCAACTAGGGAAAGACCACACTCTGCAACT
>SJXQ01007108.1:178628-237545 GCA_006408695.1 Aepyceros melampus | reverse complement strand
ACAGGTACTTTGAGCAGCACCAGCACTAGACATAGGTCATCGAGTCCTGGGTGCCCCACTTCTTCCACCCTCAGCTTCTATTTGAAGATGAAATTGTCATGGCCTCTGCCTTAGGAAGGGCTTCTCTGGTGGCTCAGCTAGTAAACAATCTGCCTGCAATGCAGGAGAGCTGGGTTCGATCCCTGGGCTGGGAAAATCCCTGGAGAAGGGAATGGCAATGCACTCCAGTATTCTGGCCTGGAGAATTCCACGGACTGGATAGTCCATGGAGTTGCAAAGAGTCAGAAAACACAAGTGACTTTTCACTCAATGCCTCAGGAAATTCATAGTCTAGTGCAGCAGACAGACAACCAAGTAGGCAAATAAAATCCAAAACACATCAGAAGAAGCCTATACAACAAGAAGGGGGGATGGGCCAAGAAAAGAGAGGTGACATGTTCCATGAGGAGCTGGGGTTTGAGGTGGTCTTGGAGGGGCGAGGTTCAGATTAGGGGAGAATGTGGGGAGGTGAGCAGCAGGCTGGGGGCTGCCTGAGCAAAGACACAAGGGAACAGACTGTGTGGGACTCAGAGGCTGGGCAAGGACCAGGTCAGGCCCAGGAGATCAGACTTGGAGAGTAGCGGCCCCACAGGAAGGAGTGAGGGGAAAAAGAAAAAGGGAGACAAGGGGAGCAAGGGCGCCACCCCAATCCTCCATGGAGCCAGACAGTGGGGATTTCCTGATGCTCTTTGGCAGCCACCAACCCCACTGGCAGCCTTCTGAATCCTTCCAACTGTGACTGCTGGGGTGTGGCACCCTTCGTCCAGGGATCTCCGTGGGTTGGCGGGTACAGGGTTTAGATCCTGGCTGGTCTTAGAGTGCGGCCTCTCTGTCCACCTCCCCTCCCCATTCTCAGGGCTGGATCCGGCAAAGCCATGCTTCGAGGGCACGCCTGAGGAGGTTCGGCTGGACCCGTCTGACGCCATGTTTGTGGATGTGATTCACACGGATATTACCTCCAAAATCCCTTTCCTGAGTAAGTCCCTTCACCTCACCTCTCAGGGACCAAGGCTGTAACTGACTGGAGCAGTTCCAGGCAGGCCCAGGCGTGCAACCCCTGCCCCACTCCTGCAACCCCTCACACGTACCGCAGGTGGTATACAAAACAGGTAGCCACAGGAAACAATTTGGGCACCAACTATCCAAAATAGGTGTCAGTCACAAACCAACAGTTCAGCGCCAGTGATAACAACCTGAGGCCCCTGGTCAGACAGCAGACTTCTATAGGCCATGGGAGGGTCACTCAGTCTACGAACTCTACATTTTCCCCTGGTTTGCCAATATCGAGAGTGGCAGATGTATTTATTATTGATGTTTGACCTGTACTTGCAAAATGCAAAGTGAAGTTTGAATTTTTATTCTTCTTATGGCAAAGCTTTGGTTAAAGCTTGTTTTGTCAGAGATTAAACATCATCCTTAATTCTTCTAAAATCAATGTTCTTTTTGCAATATTTTCTTGCAAAACCACTCATGAAATGTGCCAATGAAAAATATGTTTTCATGATGCTATCACTTATGGAGCGTTTACTATGTGCTGCATTGAACATTTTGTACACCTTCACTCATTAATCATTGTGATTTCATTGCCCTGAAAAGTGGGTATTGTTATTACCATTTCATAGCTGAGGAAACTGAGGCTCAACAAGGTCCAATGCTTGCCCAGGATCACAGATCTGTAAGCAGAACCAGAATGTGATCATGGGCCTGTGGGCTTCAAAATCCAAACCACCTACCCACTATGCTCTGGTTCTCAATACGACAACATAGTTTATGTGGTCTCAGCATAACACTATCATGTAGAAACCAAATTTTTAAATGAGTAAAGTCATAAAAATTGCACCACCCCTGACATGTGTCTTCTGGTGCATAATGGTATTAGGACACCAATAATAGTATCCATGTTGTTCAGAGTCTCTCCAAGACAGACAGACAGACACACACAAATACACGTGTGCCCGCTCACCCAGAACCTACCTTCCACCTCATCTCCTGTGCTCCGTTCTCTCCTCGCTTGCCTGGCCAAGTGCTCATCTCTAAGAACTTTCTACAGAGCCAGAGACAGGGTGGCCGTGCCGAGGACAAAATTTGCCAAGCAGTTTCTTGCTCCCGCTGGAAGGAGCTGAATGCTTTCTGTAGCCATCACCTGACTCTGGGACTGCCTTCCTCCTGCTCCCTGTTCACCGCTGCTGCCAATGTTTCAGGTTTGGGAATGAGACAAAAGGTGGGCCACCTGGACTTCTACCCAAATGGAGGAAAGGGAATGCCTGGATGTCAGAAAAACATCCTGTCAACCATCATAAATATAAATGGAATATGGCAAGGTACGTGAATGAGAGAAGCAAGCCCGGCTGCTCCACTTGGAGAGAAGGCAGGGTGTGCAGTGTTGACAGACATTTTCACCACAGTGGCCTGGATAGTGATTCTGGTTAGCCCCATTTTACAGACAAGGAAACTGGCTCAGAAAAGTGATAAAACCGGCCCAAGCCCGCCTTATATTGAAGCGCATTTTCCGGCTGCAAAGCCCAACCACGTGCCCAGCCGGTGCCATCCCCCGCCCTGCACCAGGATGCTGAGACATGGGCTGCCCTTGCCCATCGGCTAGGACCCAGTTCTGGCTTTGGCTCCCATGCTCTCTCCAGGGTCGGCCCCTTGGATAACTGCAGGGTGGAAAGCAAAGATGTGAAAGGGTTTTGACTTTCTTGCCATTTGCTGTTGTCAGATGCTAGGAACGGAAAGGAAGCGAGCTGGCAAGAAGACAATGGGGAGAAGGAGGAGGGCGTGCCCTGGGGTCTTGGAGGCGCGTGTGAGGAGGCAGAGGCTGGGGGTCGGGAGAGGGGGCTAACCTTGTGTGTGTCTCTGCTCATCTGAGAAATCAGGCTCAGTGCCCCTAATGTTACGTGACCTGAAGCACCATCGCCGTCAGCCAGTCCCTTTTTCTGGCTTTGGGCTGTTCCTGTCACTACTTCAGTGAGAACAGGTTTCCCTCTCCTCCCTGAAAGTGGAGACTTTGAGTCTGCGATCATCTCATTTCAGTCTTTATTTTTCCGAGCCGGGAGTTCCCCAAGGCCAAAGGCTGTGTCCCGGGCCTCGGGGCTCCTCCGTACCCTGTGCTGGTCCAGAGCAAGCTCTAGTCCACTCATTACCTTGAGTTGAGCGGCCTCCTGTGGCATCTTAATATTGCTTGTACTTCATGTGAAAGAGCGGAGTCAATAAGACAACAGCCGGCATCCATCGCCAGTCGGTGGAGCCTTTGATCTCCCCTCTACTCAGCACCTGGCAACCCACTCAAGTGTTCTTGCCTGGAGAATCCCAGGGATGGGGGAGCCTGGTGGGCTGCCATCTCTGGGGTCGCACAGAGTCGGACACGACTGAAGTGACTTAGCAGCAGCAGCAGCAGCAGCTACTCAGCATCAGGCACCTCCTGGTGGGGTGGGGGGGCGGTGCTCTTCTGCTGATCTGCTCCCAGATTGAACACCAGAGTCACAATGAGGGCTGCCGTCTCCCAGCAGTGGCAGGCTGGGCACACATAATAGGAAGGAGCCCAGGTTTAATTAGAGAGACGACAGGGAGAGAGAGAACAGCCTAGATGCTGGAGCCGGTTTCTATTGTGTGCACACCAGGTCACCCTGGCGCAGGCACTGAGGAACAATTACATCCACTTGCTCCTCTATTATGCAATCCCTGGGTAGCAATTTTGGATGAAAGAAACAATTAAGTTCGAAACAGGTTCTGTTGTCTGGTAATGAGTGCTGGTGTGGGACATGCAGGACTGGGGGGCACTGTGAGGTGATAATTCTCCCCGAGCACAAAGTGCAACCTTCCTTTCCCCCGTGCTGAGGGATAAAGCCCGCAGAACTCCCAGAAGTGGCCACCCTGCTAGGCCAGGGTCACTGTGGATCACTCCTTGGGAAGTTTGGTACCAAGTATTAATAGCTGGAGAAATAACAAAAAAAGCAATTTCCCCCAACAAGAGGACTTTGGTTTAAAGAGAAAGGTGATCAATAAAATGCAGTCAGAGTGGTCAGAGGCCACGGTGACCTTGCCTTCTATTGCTTTTACCTTGTGCCTGGAGGAATAAGAAGGAGAAACTTCTCAGCCTGAGGCGGTAGACAGAAAAGCTGGCTTCATGTGAAAGGTGAAATATATATGTATATATATACTCAGTCACGTCTGACTCTCTGTCTGACTCTCTGTGACTCCATGGACTGTAACCCGCCAGGCTTTTTTGTTCATGAAATTGTCCAGGCAAGAATGCTTGAGTGGATTGCCATTTCCTCCTCCAGGGGATCTTTCTGATCCAGGGGTCAAACCTGTGTTTCTTGGGTCTCCTCCTTGTCAGGTGAATTCTTTACCAGTGAGCCACCTAGGAAGCCTATATACATATATATAATGTATATGTATATTGGTAGCCACACCTCCAAAGCCCCTAAGCTTTTATCAATCATTTACAATACATGCCTGGCCCTGGAGGATTAGATAAAGGTGCTTGTTAGAACTTCTCATTCCCTAACACTTGCCTAGCCCTGAGGAGGACCTCCCCAGAAAATGGACAGTACCAGGGGGAAGAAAGCAACTCCAGCCAACCACCACTCCAAACAAGCCCCCGAATTTTCTACTTGCCAAGTATGTCAAGGTCAATGATAGAAGTTTTGAACTGTGGCCAAGGTGTTCAGGAGCAGTGATACCCACCTGTGAAATGCAGAGGTGATTCCTCTCTCAATCAGAATGGTTCAGGCTTCAAAAGTTTAAGGCCTCTTGTGAGCCTCCGTGGCCTTTGTCTTCCCAGGAATCCAAGAGTCTGCGGCATGCAGTCACTTAAGAAGCTACAAGTACTACTCAAGCAGTATTCTCAACCCTGATGGCTTCCTAGGTACCCATGTGCTTCCTACGAAGAGTTTCAGGAGGTGAGGCACACTAGGGGCCCAGGGAAGATGGTGGTGGTGGTGGTTTTGTCCCTGTGACTTGGAACAGAGCAGAGATATAACTCCATGGCTGAGGAGAGCCCTTCTCCTCGGAGTAGGACGGGCAGGAAAGGAACAGCACAGATCTGAACTGTAATGGGCCTTCCCTAGAGCCCCAGCTTTTCATTCTGGAAAATTCCCAGTGGATGCATGGATGGGTAGATGGATACAAGCATGCTTGGATCAGTGTGGGGTCCTGGGGAGCAGGCACAGAATGGATACCTGAATGGAAAGATGGATAGGGAGATGAGAAGATGGATGAGGGATGGATGGATGCATGGAATAGAAGATGAATTGATTGATAGAGTGAGTGATGAGTCCAAGGCCTACAACCCACAGACTAACTGTTTTCTTCCACTAGGGTGGCTGTTTTCCTTGTCCAGCGGGAGGATGTCCCAAAATGGGGCACTATGCTGACCAGTTCCAGGGGAAAACCAGTGCCGTGGGACAAACCTTTTTCCTGAACACAGGAAGCAGTGGTAACTTTACAAGTAAGTTTCCACTTTACAAATTTAAAAATTCTTGCAAATAATTTTAAAGGTGATTCAGCCTTCATAGGACCCTTGGTAGCGATTTAACAGAAACTCAGCTCCAACCATTTTAAGCTATAATGAAGAACAGTAGAATGGCATTTGTCTTAGGTCTCAAGTTCACCCTTTAACCAAAAATCCCAGTCAATGGAATAAAGTACAGTGATTGGCCCAAACTGGGTTACAAGTTCACTCACCCCTGTGGCCAGAAGGATGGATCCATTAACAGAAGAGCGTTCAGTTCAGTTTAGTTGCTCAGTCATGTCCGACTCTGTGTGACTCCATGGACTGCAACATGCTAGGCTTTCCTGTCCTTCTCTGTCTCCCAGAGTTTGTTCAAACCCATGTCCATCGAGTTAGTGATGCCATCTAACCATCTCATTCTCCGTCATCCCCTTCTCCCCTGCCCTCAATCTTCCCAGCATCAGGGTCTTTTCCAATGAGTCAGCTGTTTGCATCAAGTGGCCAAAGTATTGGAGCTTCAGCTTCAGTATCAGTGTTTCCAATGAATATGCAGGACTGATTTCCTTTAGGTGCGGTGGGGCAAAGTCGCTGTAAGTCAAGAAGTCTCCCCACTAATTATGTCATAGCAGTGCCCCTACATACACACAATCATGTTGTGTTTTTGTTGTTTTGCCCAGCTTCTCATTTAAAAAGTACCAGATAGTGAAATGATCAAGATTCATGTGTTACAAGTAATGGCAGCCGAATAAAGAACAATTGTTGTTCGAAGGAGTTTCAAATTTTAAAAAGTTATATAGCACTTTATAAAACACTTCATGTAATCTTCACAATATTTGTCATGAAAGATCACAGTTTGGCAGTCTCTATAAAGTCTTATATGCATAAGACTTTAACCCAGTCATTCTTCTTCTCAGAATTTACTTAGGAAAAATATTTGCATGTGTGAATGAGAATATGTGCTCAAGAATGGAGCCTGCCGCATTGTTTTTAATACCAGAATATTGGCGGTTGGGGGAGGCCAGGGAGAGCAACCTGGATCTTAGGACACCAACCCTCACTGAAGAAAAGCACCATGCGTATTCACTCCTACCCCTCACCCACAAAGGACTCAGCTTGGAACAAGACTGCCTCCATAGGGTCATTTTTTTCAACAGGATGAGTTAATTTAATGATTGCATTTCTTTGGACAGGTTGGAGATATAGGGTATCCGTCACACTGGCTGGAACAAAGAAAGTGAGGGGGTCCATCAGAATTGCTTTGTATGGAAGTAATGGAAACTCCAAACAATATCAAATTTTCAAGTAAGTTTGATAGTAAAGGGAAATGACCAGACTTTCCATGGTAGATTATTCATATGAGATTGGGTATAAACTGCTTTATAAACCTAGCCACCTATGACACAGAACCATTGAATCCTGAAATGTTGAAGCTGGATGGAAGCCTAGGATCTGGCTCAATCCCCCATTTACAGATGAGTGGAAAGAGGGAGAAGTCGCTATTTAACATGAGACAAATGCGGACTTCTTCTGAATTGTCAGTTTTTGCTTCCTGACTTAGGTTTTATAAATATCCAATTCTCCTCAGGCCAGGCGCATTTGTGTAGCAACTCCCTCCTCACCAACACGCACACAAAGGAAGCCTGAGGCCACCTTCTCATTGCTCTAGTGGCCTCTGTGCCCGCTTCCGCTGGGTATACGAGGTGCTTGGTTAATGTATGTTGGACAAATGCGTAACAGTGCTGTAAAAGGGCTTCCCTGGTGGCTCATATAAAGAATATGCCTGTAATGCAGGAGACCTGGGTCAGGAAGATTCCCCTGGAGAAGGGAAAGGCAACTCACTCCAGGATTCTTGCCTGGAGAATTCCATGGATAGAAGAACCTGGTGGACTACAATCCACGAGGTCACAGAGTCAGACACGACTGAGCAACTAACGCTTTCACACTTTCAATGCTGTAAAAATAGATAGTTTTCTGCACTAAGTTCTACATAATAATTTTCATGTTAAAGCTCTTTGACTGCTTCCTGTGCTACATATGAGGTGATAACAAATGACCTCAGCTGACCCACAGGCATCTTTGAACATAAGATATTGCATTAATTAGTCCCACAGTAAACCAACAGTGTTAATATGCAAACCCAAATATTTAACTTCCCTCTAGCGACAAACTGTGTGTGTGCTTAGTTGTTCAGTATGTCCGATTCTTTGCAACTCCATGAACTGTAGCCTGCCAGGCTCCTCTATCCATGGAATTTTCCAGGCAAGAATACTGGAGTGGGTTGCCATCTCCTACTCTAGGGAATCTTCCTGACCCAGGGATCAAACCCACATCTTTTGAGTCTCCTGCATTGGCAGGCAGATTTTTTACCACTGTGTCATCTGGGAATCCAAGGGAAAAACAAAAACAGTAGAAATCTAGAGTCTAATATTTTTTAAGTTGTATTGTTTACAAACACCTTTGTGATTTACCAGTCCCTGGATGTTACGAAGTTATACAATTTATTTGCAGAAAACCAGCAACAGTGGCTGTTGTTTGGAGAAACAATAGATTGCTATCGACCTATGTATTTATATATACACCCGATAAAATATTTTATGTCTATGTTTTCAGAGGATCCCTCCAACCAGATGCAAGTCATGTGCATGACATTGATGTGGACCTCAATATTGGAAAAGTCCAGAAGGTCAAGTTCCTTTGGAACAACAATGTGATCAATCTCTTCCGGCCCAAACTAGGGGCTTCCAGAATTACAGTGCAAGGTGGTGAAGATAAGACTGAGTGCGTATCTTTTATTCCATCTAAAGTTTTACTTTCTATGTTTAGCTATCAATCTGTTTACCAGTCCATCCATTCATCCATCCAATCACCAACCTACGCATCTATGCAAATCCACTGATACATTCATCCAGCCCTTTCTGTTCATCCACTTATCTGTCCACTCATCTATCCAGCCATCTATCCAGACACCTATTGTCTCATGCTTCTGGCCATCCAGCCAACTATCCATTCATCTACCCAACTATTCATCTCAACTCTCCATCTATCCATCACTTTACTTTTGAAAAATAAATAATTTCCTTAAGCCAAACTCACATGGGCAGGAGCAAGGCATCAGTGTTTAGGCACATGTTCAAGAAGGGCTGATTCATGTTGAGGTTTGGTAGAAACCAACACAACACTGTAAAGCAATTATCCTTCAATTAAGAATAAATAAATTTTTTAAAAAGAAAAGAAAAATAAAATCACGTAGACCCATAAAAAAAAGAAACAGGCAAATATGAAACTCTTTTATCTTAAACAATAAGGAAGACACCTGGGCAGTACTTGGCGGAAACCTCTGAGTTAATTTCAGCTGGGGAGCAGTTAGGAATGTAAATTGCTTTGTTTGGAGACTATGGCATGTATTGGATCCAGCTCATAGTGGCAAACTCTTCTCATTCCGAGGGAACAGAACCTTACCTGGTAGGAGCTGGCAGAGTACCCAGCTGTATCTAAAAATATGAAAGAAAAATGTCCACCTTAAAAGAGGGTCATCATTGCCAGGCTCAAAACCCTCTGGGCGTTTTTGTTTGTTGGTTTTCTTTGCTATTGCTATTTTATGTTTTTATTAGAGTATAATTGCTTTACAATGTTGTGTTAGTTTCTGCTACAACCAAGTGAATCTGCTATATGCATACCTATGCCCCTTCTCCCTCCTGAGTCTCCACCCCACACTCCCGTCCCATTTCTCCATGCATGTGTGCTAAGTCACTTCACCGACTCTGTGCAACCCTATGGACTGTAGCCCGCCAGGCTACTGTGTCCGTGGGATTCTCCAGGCAAGAATTACTGGAGTGGGTTGCCATACCCTCCTCCAGAGGGGGTCCCCATCTTAGGGATCAAACTGTGGGAAGTTTCCCATGTGTCCTGCATTGGCAGGCAAGTTCTTAACCACTAGTGTCACCTGGGAAGCCCCATCCCACCCCTCTGCTGCTGCTGCTGCTGCTGCTGCTGCTAAGTCACTTCAGTCGTGTTCGACTCTGTGTGACCCCAGAGATGGCAGCCCACCAGGCTCCCCCGTCCCTGGGATTCTCCAGGCAAGAACACTGGAGTGGGTTGCCATTTCCTTCTCCAGTGCATGAAAGTGAACAGTGAAAGTGAAGTCGCTCTGTCGTGTCTGACTCCTAGCAACCCCATGCACTGCAGCCTACCAGGCTCCTCCGTCCATGGGATTTTCCCTCTAGGTTGTCACAGATATCATACATTAATGCACATACATGGACTCTAGAAAAATGGTACCAATGAACGTATTTGCAGGACAGGAATACAGACACAGATGTAGAGAACAGACATGTGGGCGCAGCGAGGAGAAAGGGAGGGTGGGATAAATTGAGAGGGGAGCATTGACATTTATACACTACTATGTGTAAAAGAGATAATCAGTGGGAAGCTGCTGTATAGCACAGAGAGCTCGGTGATAACCCCCTGGGTTTTGAAAATCCTGGGTCTGACCACTGACTCACTCTCAGCTCTTTAAAAGTCCAAGGGGGGAGGAGATTCTTTGAGGGGGTTTGCTTTCTGAGCATCACTTGGACTCTACCTCGGGTAGCAGAGCTTTTCAGTTAAAGGGGTCTGAATTCCAGCGGATTAGCCAAAAACTGTTTACTCACCTGAAGTCACTTTTCAACAAGCAAAAGAGCCTCATGCCAGAAATGTCTTCCTCCACAGGTATAATTTTTGCAGCAACGACACGGTGCAAGAAGCAGCATTACAAACCCTCTACCCTTGTTAAAAATGTGGTGCCCCTTTTATCTTTGTGATAATAAAATTCCACTGGCATTGTTCTGACGTTGTTAGTTCGACATTCTTCATGTTCTGAGTCACATTTTAGAAAAGATTTGGGGGACTGGAGCCAACTTGGCCACAGATAATGTCTAAAACATTCTACTGGTCCACCTCCTCCACCATCTCTCTTTTCCAGGATACTTTGTGTGGTCTGTCCTAATGGATTTTATATCCTTAGACAGTGGAATTCTGTCCTGCTTGAAAACATTGCTTCCACATGTTGCCCACTCAGCTTGCAGTATCCTGGGGTAGAGAGCAGACCCCATCCATGTAAGAGCAGCCTGTGGCATGAGTGACTCTGGGAGTAATCTAGGTGGAATCTGCCTCCACCATGGAGGGAGAGGAGCTTTAAAAGAATTTACTACACGAACATGGCAAAAAATGCAAACGATGCAGAAGTGAGCTTTTACCCAAGGTCCTGTCCTTCCAGCTTTGCCCTAGGGCCTCTCACTTCCTCTTCCCAGAGACACCTCGAGTTCTCCCTGAAATAGTCTCTGTATAGAATATTTGCACGCCTAACTCACGTATCCCAGCCCTATATCTCTCTTTAAAAAAAAATAATTTATAAGCTATGACAAATGTAGACAACAACGAAGATTCCCTTAGTCAAAGCTATGGTATTTCCAGTTGTCATGTATGGATGTGAGAGTTGAACCATAAAGAAGGCTGAGCGCTGAAGAACTGATGCTTTCGAATTGTGGTGCTGGAAAGGATTCTTGAGAGTCCTTGGACAGCACAGAGATCAAACCAGTCAATCCTAAAGGAAATCAGTCCTAAATATTCATTAGAAGGACTGATGCTGAAGCTGAATCTCCAATGCTTTAGCCACCTGATGTGAAAAGCCAACTCATTGGAAAAGACTCTGATGCTGGGAAAGATTGAGGGCAGGAGGAAAGGGGGTAACAGAGAATGAGATGATTGGATGGCATCATCAATTCAATGGACAGGAGTTTGAGTAAACTCTAGGAGATGGTGAAGGACAGGGAAGCCTAGTATGCTGCAGTTCAAGGGATCATTAAGAGCCCGACGTGGCAGAGCAGCTGAACAACAAGTGTCCTACTAATTTTTTCAGAAAAATTAAATTCTCTGAATAAGTATAAGTCCTATACATACAGGGTACTTGTTCTTCTAGTTTTGATTTACTTCTTAGATGTTTTTAATCTTTCTGGCCATCCACCATTTTGTAAACCTCTTGGCATTTTTTTTTCTTGGATCCCCAAGCATTATTCAAAAACAGGGCTGCAGCCTTTTTTTTTTTTACTGTTAACCTCTAGTTATCAAGAGACAGGAATTTGTTTACAGTAGTTTTGTTGGTTCCAGGATCATAGAAATAATTCTGAATGAAGGTTTTGCCTGCTTCTTGCCTTGAATCTTTCAAATCTTGGTCTTTTAGCCTTATAGCCAAGTCGCTTTTATTCTGGACAACAGTCTGTAGTTTTTGTACTTTAGCTTTCTTAGTCACTTCCCTTTTCAAACAAATGGAAACATACAATACACACTGTTCTCACCTTGCTTTTATCACTAACAGTAAATTTGGATATTATTCTCTAATGGTCCAGAAAGGGCATCTTCATTGTTTGTGTGGCTTCACAGAGTCTGTCGAGGGATGTATGTGGTGTGGTTGTTTTTGCTGATGGCCACACAAAATTTTCCTATTAGGAATATTCATGCAATGATCCTTTTATGATATTCTAACGTGATGTAAATTTGTCCAAGAAATGTTTAGGATGTTTATTTTGATCAGTGTGCCAAATTGCATTCCAGTTTACACGCTGACCAACAACACGATAGGCTGAACTGTATGAAATTGTTGCTCTTGGGAGCCAAAAAAGTCGAATATTGATAATTCCATATGGTTTGTTCTAATACGAGAGGGTTTTGCACCTTCATCAGCTTGGTAAATTGTCAAGATTTTGTCCATCAGGCACCTGAAAGTGCTTTTCCTTTTGCTGCAATTTGTGATTGTTTTGTGACAAATGAAAAGTGAATAGTTCTTTCAGTGTTTAATGGCCTTCTGTGTTTCTTTTTCTGTGAATTGTCCAAATTGTGTGTTGATTTTAAGCTTTTTTAAAATATAATATTTACTCTAAAGAGTTCTATAATACTAAGAAATTGGAGGACTTCCCTGGCCATCCGGTGTTAAGACTGCGCTTCCAGTGCAGGGGTGAGAATTAATCCCCTGGTTGGGGAACTAAGATCCCAGATGCCATGGGGCAGGGCCAGAAGAAAAAAGAAAATTGGGTTATTCTGTCGCAGGAAGATACTTTACCCAACTTATCCCTCTCCCTGGGAGAAAACCAGAAAGTCAGTGGGAGGGCCTAGAGCAGCCACTCACAGGGCCTCTAACTGCAGCCTGGCCGCAGGTCCTACAAAGTTTCTGCAGATGCTGTAACACTGGGCTACCCAGAGGACTCACCTCCCTGACCTCACACCTGGTCAGGATCAGGCTTCAGCTTTCCTTCCTGAGCTGGCTAGGGCCTCGGCCTACGTGGTCTTCATCCAAGGCCAATGAGCAGATGGGAAGTCTGTGCCCAGAACTTAGGCGGCTCAGTGCCGCCACGGGCGGAGCTGCCAGGATCGCAACAGAGTGTGGCCCTTCCATCTTGGCCTCCTGCCCATGCTCAGCCTCCCAATGGCCCCCAGCTGACCTGCTCGGTCAGTCCTGGGGCCCCCGTGACTAAATAGGCTGGTTGGAGGAAGAGGGAGGCATTTTCAGGGCCTGGGGATGGCAGAGGAGGGCACACTTATTGGGCAGAGTGGGTATAGCCCCACTCAGTTCTAAGAATGTAGAAATGGCTCCTTTAGTAATTTTGTGAATGGCATCGTGGTCCCAGGGATTGGGAATTGAAGAGAATGGTGATTCAGCCCCTGAGAGTCTAAGAATGAGGCCAGAAGGAGTCTGCCCCTCCCTTTATAAGAAAGCCTCTTATTTGCAGCAGAACTAAAGGGTCTGAGTTCAGTACCTTGGGGGTTTTCTTTCATTCTCCTTTTTTCTTTGTATTTTCAAAAATGTTTTTTCTTGAAGCCCTACACAGCATGTATGCTCTCAGCCTGATGCTGTGAAATAGGTCCTTGTCTGATACCTTCTAGACTTCCTAGATCTCAATAAAACTACAAATTAAAGAACAAAGGTTCTCAGCCTTGGCTACGTAGCAGCATCGCTAGGAGAGATTAAAAAAAAAAAACAACTCACGTTCAGGCCGCACCCTAGACCAAGTAGGAGTTGAGGCCCAGCATCAGCAGTTTGTAAAACTCCTGGGAGACGCACAGCTAAGGCTGAGAAATGCCATATGTGTTTCCATCTAAAAGTTTGTAAGGACACTTTCCCATCTTTCTTCTTTTAAGTGATACAGGACTTAAACGCCCGGCTCTGAAGGAAGAGGGAGTTGGCCTTGGGTTCCCAGCTCTCTCTTTGCCTGTAACACCTGGGCTGGCTCCTTCCCTTCTCAACCTCAGCACACCCGGGAATAACAGTATCCCCTCTCCCCCACACAGGGTGGCTGTGATGATTAAATAAGATAGTTCAGTGCCCAGCACATGATAAACAATCAATAAAAGAAGCAGGAAGGGCAGGCAGCCCTGAGCTATTCTGTAAGAGTAACAGACACCAAAGATCAGGACTGAAGACAAGCATAGCCTCAGAGAAGGTATTTGAAGTGGACTCAACAAAGGATTAGTATTCAGAATACATGAAGGAAAGACCAGCCACATAGAAAAGTGGACAAAATGACATAAGCAAGAGATACCTGGATCACAAATGTTTGAGATTCATCTCCACTAGTCATTGAGGAATACAAATGAATTTTTTTTTAAGTACATTTAAGTAAAGTCGCTCAGTTGTGTCCGACTCTTTGTGACCATGGACTGCAGCCTACCAGCCTCCTCCATCCATGGGATCTTCCAGGCAAGAATACTGGAGTGGGTTGCCATTTCCTTCTCTAGGGAATCTTCCTGACCCAGGGATCGAACCCAGGTCTCCCGCATTGTAGGCAGACGCTTTACCATCTGAACCACCAGGGAAGTAATTTGCACCTATCCAATTACCCAAAATACAACTTCAGCAACAACAGAGAAAGAGCTGGGGTCCACATATATCACCATGAGTACATCTCCCAAATGTTCTGTTGAGGAGAAAAGCAAGCATCAGGAAGATAGCATCTAGACACAGAAGTTACCATACATTTCTGTTCACAAAATACAGCTACTCACTACAGATGTGGTTGTTATTGTTGTTTAGTCGGTAAGTCATGCCCGACTCTTTGCAACCACATAGACTATAGTACACACTCCAGGCTCCTCTGTCCACTATCTCTTGGAGTTTGCACAAATTCACGCCCACTGAGTCGCTGATGCTATCTAACCATCTCATTCTCTGCCACAGATGTGGTCCAAAATATCAAAACAAGGCTATTTAAAATCCTTCTTTATTGATGGTGTCATATTTTTTATTAACAAAGGGATTTGAAGCATTATGACAAAAGGCTTATCTTGGCTAATTCCAGGTGGTGTGTTATTTTTTGGTAGTTTTCACTTCTTATACAAATTTAAGAGGAAAAAGGAGAGGGAAGTTACAATAATTTGGAGTTCGGATTCTGTGGCTGGTAGGAGGGGTCGCAGATGAAAGGTTTCTAAGACCCCAAGATGGTCCCCGTCTGTATTTGGACTTGAACCCTGACTTATCTGTTACTGTTCCCAAGACACAGAGCAAGAGCCTTCTTCCTCTTACTTTTGGGGACCTGTGTCTGTTGCTCCAAAACTCTCCACCATCAGCTCCGGACAGTCTTGTCCTCAGTGTTCGGCTGTCAGCCCTGTCCAGTGGCCACTACTGATAAGGACCACATCCAGCACCCAGGCAGCACCCTGATGGAGCCAGCCAAGACCACGCTTAAGTAAACAGCTCTATTTCTTAGCGCTTACCGCCGCAGGCACAAACCTCGTAATTCTACAAAGATCTCACTGAGCCAGGATGTTAACAGCAACAAAGATGCAGCACAAAGCCCTCCATTAAGAACCAGCATCTTCATCCTGTCTTCTCACCCTCTGTAGGGGAAAAAAATGTGAATACTTTACAAAGCTCTTTCGCAAAATGGTATGTTAAGTGAACAACAAATTACTTTTTCTTTGACTAGCTTTTAATGCTAATAGTGCCATTTATTCCTGACCTTCAGAAATATGAGATATTTTAAATGACAACGTAAAAAGAGTTCTTGTTTGAAAACGCAAGCTACTTTAGACTGTATTATTACTTGTAAGTATAGCATATGCCAGCATCACTCATTTCAGCATCCCATTTATATCTAACTGGTATATATTTCAGTTGACATTTATTGTTCTCCTGCATACGTGTCAAATTCCTTAATGATGACTCTGACAAAGGCACAGACCTCGGTATATATAAATTACATTTGCTACCATATAATCAGTGTTATCTATTAGAATGCTATTTGTGACAAATCATGTTCCAAATAAAAATTGAATTGATTTTTCTGTTATTTTAATATTGTGCCGCTCGCAGCGAGCCTTTGATTGAATCTTAAACACTTTAATGCTCTGTTTCTGTTTGAGGCAGATCAGAAATGGAGTTCGCGCGATTCACAAAGCTAAAATGATTTGTAAAACAACAAAATCAAATTTCAAAAAGCATCTTTATTTTCAAGCCGAGGGAATAAATTTGGTAAAGCTATCGTTACAGGGTACACAGCCTAACGACGAAAGCCTCTCATGCATGGTTAATTTCTATGCATCCATTTTCATCTAAATTAGATTTTAACTTTAATGCAGGATATGAAAAACCTCTACAGGTTTTTATTTCTACGTTTTCTCTCAAGCAACGAAAGCCTTCTCCTGACTAATCTGAGATTGACATCACCCCTGTCCTCTCACTCTTGGGAGTGAGTTTGAATTACATTGTGTTTTCTGGGGCACCAGAGGATCGATCTGTGATCCTCCTGAGGGATCTCTCTCTCAGAAGGGCACTTGCTTGACCTATCCTGCTTACTAAAGAAAGAACTTACAACTTAATCCTAACTAGCATCAACGCTTTGGGTTAAGTTCTGGTTTAGAGCAGGGGTCAGTGACTTGGGGCCACGGGCCACCTGGTTTTATACAGCCCGCTAGCTATGAATGGTTTTCACATTTAAAAAAATTTTTTAATTCAAAAGAGTAATCTTTCCTGATACATGAAAATGATATGGAATTAACATTTCAGTGTCTATAAATAAAGTTTTATTGGAACACAGCCACACATACATTTACATATTGTCTATCTCGACTTTCCTGTGCAAACAGCAAAACTGAGTAGTTGCAGTAGAGAACACATGGCCTAAAATATTGACTATCTGGCCCTTTACAGAAAAAGTATTCAGCCCCCAGGTTTAGAAGGAAGGGCTGCAGTGATTTTTCCTCATTGAAAGGATGAGTACCCTCAGAGCAGGAGGCTGAGGTAGCACCAGACAAAACACTACATTCATAGCCATAAACCTCATAGAAAGGTTTTTCAGACACTGGTTAGTAGTCGTATTAGTCGCTCAGTCATGTCTGACTCTTTGTGACCTCATGGACTATAGCACACCAGGCTCCTCTGTCTGTGGGATTCTTCAGGAAAGAATACTGGAGTGGGTTGCCATTTCCTCCTCCAAGACACTGGTCTTCAAAATGTTCAAAAGTAGGTAAAAGGAGGAAAAGGAAAACCAAGGGAAATAAAATGTTACAAGGTTGCAGATATGATAAATGTGCACACAAATCATAAAATTAGTCTGAAATGCTCTTAAACTAATTTAAGAGCACCTGCCAAAATTGGGTTGAGCTTAAGCAAATGGGGGTGATTTGAGGTCAACTGAAGCTGGAGTCTGGGAGTTGGAGGAGGGCAGCGGGGCGTGTCCAAGGCAGACAAGAGAGACTGGGGGGAAAGCTGCCTTTGGTGTGACCTTCAGGGGAACACAAACGAGAAACACGGCCTGAAGACCCTGGGGCTGGGTGGCCAGCTCCTCTCGGTCATGGAGTGCCTGGGGCTTGTTCCTGGTGGTTTCCTGTGCTGGTCAGGAAAGCGGGGACAGGCACATGCTTCTTCTCAGTCTTTGGAGAATCCAGACAAGCCCAGTTTGAATCCAAATACTGACATGTGACTTTTATCGGGGATAGATCAGCTGCCTTTGAACAGCCACCAGCATTTTTCCCTGGGAAAAAATGGCCCTGAGTGAATAGTTTAACCTCTGTGTGCCTCAGTTTCCTCATTTGTTAAATGAAAGTATATATACTAAGCAGTATTAATTAAGAGCTTCCCTGGTGGCTCAATAGTAAAGAACCCACCTGCCAGTGCTGCCAGTGCAGGAGATGGGGTTCGATCCCTGGGTCGGGAAGATCCCCTGGAGGAGGAAATGGCAACACACTTAAGTATTCTTGCCTGGGAAATCCCATGGACAGGGTAGCCTGGCAGGCTACAGTCCACTGGGGTAACAAAGAGTCCGACTGAGCAACTAAACAACAATACTAATTAAATAAGCTATTCCAGGTAAAGGACCAGAATCTGATGTGAGCAAGCATATTAATGGTGTGGCTGCTGCTGTTTTATTTTTGGCCAATCACATCTGTCCTGCCTGCCTCGCAGGGTTAGAATGCCTGGAAAAAAAGTACATCAGTGAAAAGAGCACTTCACTAGGGGCCAGGAGCCCTAGGTTCTGAACCCTCTTCCATTAAGAACCCAGTATGTGGACTCATCACTTGCCCAACCTCAATCCATGTCAGCTTTAGCAGTGTACCCCAGGTTCCTTTACCCCAAAGGTAAGGGATAATATTTACTGAGCATAAGTGGCTCAGATTTATATATCTAATCTTTTCAAATTCATGAAATTGGGTTGGCTCTTCTGTTATCTTCTGTTTTATCAAAATAGAAGTCTGGGCTTCCCTGGTGGCTCAGCGGTAAAGAATCTGCCAGCTGATGCAGGAAACACAGGTTTGATCCCTGGTCCAGGAAGATCTCACATGCCACAAGGCAACTAAGCCCGTGGGCCACATCTATTGAACCTGTGCTCTAGAGCCTAGGGTTGGCAACTACTGAGCCCTCATGCCACAAATACTGAAGCCCAAGTTCTCAGCAACAAGAGAAGCCATTGCAATGAGAAGCCAGCACATTGCAAGTAGAGAATAACCCCCACTCACTGAAACTAGAGAATATCCCACACAGCAATGAAGACTCAGTACAGCCAAAAAATAAATAAAATCATTAGTTTTTTTAGATAGAAATATGAAGCTTGGAGATTAAGGAAAATATCCAGAGTTACACAGCCAGTGGGGGAAAAAAACAGAGTTGAGATCTGAACTCAAGGAGCCTCTGACTCCTGGCCACATGCTTTGCAGCCATGCTGGAACAAGGTTAAAGCCATAGCTGAGATCCTGTTTAGAGCCACCAGCCATGGGACGGGGACAGGAAACCCAGGCATCCCCTCCCAACATCCAGACTACAGAGAAACTGTCAATTCTCCCACAGAAGGAGAGAGAAGGGTCCCCAAAAGAGCACTTAACTGCCACAGAATTCAAATGGTCCTCAAAAAAGGCCCCGTTGTCATAAGAAAACATACGAACCCATACCCTCTGTTTCTTCAGCATTTCCAGATCCAAGAGATTTTTGTCTCATCAGGTAATAGAATTGTTTTTAGCGGCAAGAGTGAGCTCATTACGGATGCAGCTTGTGCTAATAATGATAATTTGCTATGCAGTAAAATCACCTCTCGTTCCCCTGACAGATGACGCTCCAGAAATTATAGGCTAGGGAGAAACAGAAAGGATAAAGATTAAGGGAAAGAATTGCAATGCGGAACTGTTTCAACAAAGGGATTTTGATTTGCATATTGAACTTGATGATCTTAATCATGAAGTTGTAGAAGAATTAGATACATACTATTGACAATCTTTTAATTGCCTTTGTTTAATTTTGTTATTTCTGCCATTGGGTTGTTGGTTTTTGTTTTTGTTTTATTGCTCAAGTCATTTTTAAAGGTCAGTGCCAAATGAATTAGCTAGTGACTTCAATATTGACACGATTTGGTTCCGTGAGTGAAATTAAGATGAGGGCTATTGCACAAAGTGGTTTTGGTCCTGAAAGTGTTAGTTGCTCAGTCGTGTCTGACTCTTTGTGACCCCATGGACTGTAGCCCACCAGGCTCCTCTGTCCATGGGATTCTTCAGGCGAGAATACTGGAGTGGGTTGCCATGCCCTTCTTCAGGGGATCTTCCCAACCCAGGGATTAAAAGCAGGTCTCTTGCATTGCAGGCAAATTACTTACCATCTGAGCCACCAGGGAAGCCTCAGCCACCAGGTATGCCCCAGATTTCGGTCCTGGTATTCCTTAATTTTTAAAAAAACATGGTCTGCCAGAGAAGGGAATGGCAAACCACTTCAGTATTCTTGCCTTGAGAACCCCGTGAACCATATAAAAGGCAAAAAAATATGACACTGAAATGAACTCCCCAGGTCAGTAGGTGCCCGATGTGCTACTGGAGAAGAGTGGAGCCATAATTCCAGAAAGAATGAAGAGAAGGAGCCAGAGCAAAAAAAAAAAAAAAAAAACACACAACACCCAGTTGTGGATGTGACTGGTGATGGAAATAAAGTCTGATACTGTAAGGAACAATATTGCATCAGAACCTGGAATGTTAGGTCCATGAATCAAGGTAAATTGGAAGTAGTCAAACAGGAGATGGCAAGAGTGAACGTCGACATTTTAGAAATCAGTGAACTAAAATGGATTGGAATGGGCAAATTTAATTCAGATGACCACTGTTATCTACTACCGTGGGCAAGAATCCCTTAGAGGAAATGGAGTAGCCATCATAGTCAACAAGAAAGTACGAAATGCAGTTCTTGGGTACAATCTCAAAAACAACAGAATGATTTCTGTTCGTTTCCAAGGCAAACCATTCAATACACAGTAATCCAAGTCTATGCCCCGACCAGTAATGCTGAAGAAGCTGAAGTTGAACGGTTCCCTGAAGACCTACAAGACCTTCTAGAACTAACACCCAAAAAAGGTGTCCTTTTCATTATAGGGGACTGGAATGCAAAAGTAGGAAGTCAAGAGATACCTGGAGTAACACAGAAGAACTATACAAAGAAGATCTTCATGACCCAGATAACCACGATGGTGTGATCACTCACCTAGAGCCAGACATCCTAGAATGTGAAGTCAAGTGGGCCTTAGGAAGCATCACTATGAACAAAGCTGATACAGGTGATAGAATTCTAGTTGAACTATTTCAAATCCTAAACGATGATGCTGTGAAAGTGCTGCACTCAATATGCCAGCAAATTTGGAAAACTCAGCACTGGCCACAGAACTGGAAAAAGTCAGTTTTCATTCCAATCCCAAAGAAAGGCAATGCCATAGAATGTTCAAACTACTGCACAATTGCACTCATCTCACATGCCAGCAAAGTAATGTTAAAAATTCTCCAAGTCAGGTGCCAACAGTACATGAACCATGAAATTGCAGATGTTCAAGCTGGGTGTAGAAAAGGCAGAGGAACCAGACATCAAATTGCTGACATCTGCTGAATCATGGAAAAAGCAAGAGAGTTCCAGAAAAACATCTGTTTCTGCTTTATTGACTATGCCAAAGCCTTTGACTGTGTGGATCCATCTACTTCTGCTTTATTGACTATGCCAAAGCCTTTGACTGTGTGGATCACAACAAACTATAGAAAATTCTCCAAGAGATGGGAATACGAGACCACCTGACCTGCCTCCTGAGAAATCTGTATGCAGGTCAAGAAGCAACAGTTAGAACAGAACATGGAACAACAGACTGGTTCCAAATCGGGAAGGGAGTATGTCAAGGCTGCATATTGTCACCCTACTTATTTAACTCATATGCAGAGAGAAGGCAATGGCACCCCACTCCAGTACTCTTGCCTGGAAAATCCCATGGACGGAGGAGCCTGGTAGGCTGCATCCATGGGGTCACTAAGAGTTGGACATGGCTGAGCAACTTCACTTTCACTTTTCACTTTCATGCATTGGAGAAGGAAATGGCAACTCACTCCAGTGTTCTTGCCTGGAGAATCCCAGGGACGGGGGAGCCTGATGGGCTGCTGTCTATGGGGTCGCACAGAGTTGGAAATGACTGAAACAACTTAGCAGCAGCAGCAGCAGGGTACATCATGAGAAACTCTCAGTTGGAAGAAGCACAAGCGGGAATCAAGATTGCCAGGAGAAATATCAATAACCACAGATACACAGATGACACCACCCTTATGGCAGAAAGCAAAGAACTAAAATGCCTTTTCATGAAAGTGAAAGAGGAGAGTGAAAAAGCTGGCTTAAAACTCAACACTTGGCAGCAGCCCTAAGATGGCAGAAGAATAGGACAGGGAGACCACTTTCTCCCCCACAAATTCATCAAAAGATCATTTGAATGCTGAGCAACTTCTACAAAACAACTTCTGAATGCTGGTAGAGGACACCAGGCACCCAGAAAGACAGCCCATTCTCTTTGAAAGGAGGTAGGACAAAATAAGACAAAAAGAGAGACAAAAGAGTTGGGGACAGAGACCCATCCCAGGGAGGGAGTCATGAAGGAGAGGTTTCCAAACACCAGGAAACCCTCTCACCAGCGGGTCTGTGGGGAGTTTTGGAATCTCAGAGGGCAACATAACCAGGAAGGAAAACAAAACAAAACCCACAGAATACATGCCTTAACCACAACTCCCAGCAGAGAAATAGCCCAGACGCTCATGTCTGCCACCAGCGAGTGAGGGAGGTGCGGGTTGCATGCTTAGGGTAAGGATTGGGCCTGAATGCCCTGAGGACAATCTGAAGGAGCTAACTTGAGATAGCAACCCAAACTGTGGGGCAGCCAGAGAGAGAGAGAGAAAAAAGAGAGAGAGAGAGAGAGAGAGAGAACTTTCCTCCAAAAAGCTCTCGCCTAAGGCACAGCCTGCCTGGCTCACAGAACAAAGGATTGAGTGAATACAAAGGAGAGCTAGCTGGCTGCAGGCAGGCCTATCACCCTGCTGGAGGCAGAGAGGCAGGTGGGCAACAGCCAGAGCTGGAAGGCAGGAGGCAATCTCGGCCCCAGAGATGGCATCCTCTACCAAACTGTGAGCAGGCTCCCAGTTGCTAACCAAGTCTTCCTGGGATCCTTGATGGTTGACATCTGCCAAGAGGGTTGCAGCCTGAGATGAGGCCCCCAGAGGAGACACATGGCACACCTGAGATGGTGCTCTTGTGGCGCACCCAGGAAACTGAGCAGCTGGGAGCGGGGAGGTGATAAGACACACTGCACACCTGGGAGAGTGTGCTCACCAAGCACACTGGTCGCCTGAGCTCCTTGGACCTGGGGGGGGTGGGGGGAGGGGCACAGGGCACAAAACGTAGGCCAAACTGAGATAGGGAGTCTATCTGAAAAAAAATTCAGAATAATGATAGTAAAGATGATCCAAAATCTTGAAAACAAAATGGAGTCACAGATAAATAGACCAGAGACAAGGATTGAGAAGATGCAAGAAGTGTTTAACAAGGACCTAGAAGAAATTTAAAAAGAGTCGATCAATAATGAATAATGCAATAACTGGGATCAAAAGCATTCTGGGAACCAACAGTAGAATAGCTGAGGCAGAAGATAGGATAAGTGAGGTGGAAGATAGAATGGTGGAAATAAATGAAGCAGAGATGAAAAAAGAAAAAAGAATTAAAAGAAATGAGGACAACCTCAGAGACCTCTGGGACATGTTAAACCCCTCAACATTCAAATCATAGGCATCCCAGAAGAAGACAAAAAGAAAGCAATGAGAAAATACTTGAGGAGATAATAGTTGAAACTTCCCTAAAATGCAGAAGAAAATAGCCACCCAAGTCCAAGAAACCCAGAGGGTCCCAAAGAGGATAATCCCAAGGCGAAACACCCCAAAATACATATTAATCAAATTAATGAAGATCAAACACAAAGAGCAAATATTAAAAGCAGCAAGGGAAAAGCAACAAATAACACACAAGGGATTCCCATAAGGGTAATAGCTGATCTTTCAATAGAAATTCTTCAGGCAAGAAGGGAATGGCAGGACATACTTAAAGTGATGAAAGAGAAAAACCTGCAACCCAGATTACTGTACCCAGCAAGGATCTCATGCAAATATGAAGGGAAAATCAAGAGCTTTACAGACAAGCAAAAGCTGAGAGAATTCAGCGTCACCAAACCAGCTCTTCAATAAATGCTAAAGGATCTTCTCTAGACAGGAAACACAGAAGAGGTGTATAAACTCAAACCCAAAACAACAAAGTAAATGGCAATGGAATCATACTTATCGATAATTACCCTAAATGCAAATGGGTTGAATGCCCAAACCAAAAGACTAAGACTGGTTGAACGGATACAAAAAAAAAAGACCCCTATATATGCTGTCTATAAGAGACCTATCTCAAAACAAGGGACACATACAGACTGAAAGTGAAGGGCTGGAAAAAGATGTTTCACGCAAATGGAGACCAAAAGAAAGCAGGAGTAGCAAAACTCATATCAGATAAAATAGACTTTGAAATAAAGGCCATGAAAAGAGACAAAGAAGGACACTACATAACAATCAAAGGATCAATCCAAGAAGAAGATATAACAATCATAAATATATATGCATCCAACATAGGAGCACCGCAATATGTAAGGCAAATGCTAACAAGTATGAAAGGGGAAATTAACAGTAACACAATAATAGTGGTAGACCTTAATACCCCACTCACAACTATGGATAGATCAACTAAATGGAAAATTAACAAGGAAACACAAACTTTAAATGATACAATGGACCAGTTAGACCTAACTGATATCTATAGGACATTCCACCCCAAAACAATGAATTTCACCTTTTTCTCAAGTGCATATGGAAACTTTTCCAGGGTAGATCACATCCTGGACCATTAATCTAGCCTTGGTAAATTCAAAAAAATTGAAATCATTTCAAGCATCTTTTCTGATCACAATGTGGTAAGATTAGATGTCAATATAGGAAAATAACTATTAAAAAATAAACATATGGAGGCTAAACAACATGCTTCTGGATAACCAATAAATCATAGAAGAAATCAAAATATGCATAGAAATGAATGAAAATGAAAACACAACAACCCAAAACCTATGGGATTCAGTAAAAGCAGTGCTAAGGGGAAGGTTCATAGCAATACAAGCTTACCTCAAGAAACAAGAGAAAAATCAAATAAATAACCTAACTTTATACATAAAGCAACTAGAAAAAGAAGAAATGAAGAACTCCAGGGTTAGTAAAAGGAAAGAAATCATAAAAATTAGGGCATAAATAAATGAAAAATAAACAAAGGAGACCATAGCAAAAATCAACAAAGCCAAAAGCTGGTTCTTTGAGAAGATAAATAAAATAGACAAACCATTAGCCAGACTAATCAAGAAAAAAAGGGAGAAGAAGCAAATCAACAAAACTAGAAACGAAAGTGGAGAAATCACAACAGATGACACAGAAATACAAAAGATCATAAGAGACTACTACCAGCAACTATATGCCAATAAAATGGACAACTTGGAAGAAATGGATGAATTTTTAGAAAAGTATGACTTTCCAAAATTGAACCAGGAAGAAATAGAAAATCTTAACAGACCCATCACAAACATGGAAATCAAAACTGTAATCAAAAATTTTCCAACAAACAAAAGCCCAGGACCAGACGGCTTCACAGGTGAATTCTACCAAAAATTCAGAGAATAGCTAACACCTGTCCTACTCAAACTCTTCCAGAAAATTGCAGAGGAAGGTAAACTGCCAAACTCATTCTATGAGGCCACCATCACCCTAATACCAAAATCAGACAAAGATGCCACAAAAAAAGAAAACTACAGGCCAATATCACTGATGAACATAGATACAAAAATCCTTAACAAAATTCTAGCAAACAGAATCCAACAACATATTAAAAAGATCATACATCATGACCAAGTGGGCTTTATCCCAGGGATGCAAGGATTCTTCAATATTCACAAATCAATCAATGTGATACACCAGATTAACAAATTGAAAGAAAAACCATATGATTACTCAATAGATGCAAAGAAAGCCTTTGACAAAATTCAACATCCATTTATGATAAAAAACCATCCAGAAAGCAGGCATAGAAGGAATATACCTCAACATACTAAAAGCCATATATGATAAACCCCCAGCAAACATTATCTTCAATGGTGAAAAACTGAAAGTGTTTCCCCTAAAGTCAGGAACAAGACAAGAGTGACCACTCTCACCACTACTATTCAACATAGTTTTGGAAGTTTTAGCCACAGCAATCAGAGCAGAAAAATAAATAAAAGGAATCCAGATTGGAAAAGAAGAAGTTAAACTCTCATTGTTTGCAGACGACATGATCCTCTACATAGAAAACCCTAAAGACACCACCAGAAAATTACTAGAGCTAATCAATGAACATAGTAAAGTTGCAGGATATAAAATTAACACACAGAAATCCCATGCATTCCTATACACTAACAATGAGAAAAAAGAAAGAGAAATTAAGGAAACAATTCCATTCACCATTGCAATGAAAAGAATAAAATACTTAAGAATAAATCTACCTAAAGAAACAAAAGACCTATATATAGAAAACTATAAAACACTGATGAAAGAAATCAAAGATGACACAAATAGATGGAAGAATATACCATGTTCATGGATCGGAAGAATCAATATAGTGAAAACAAGTACACTACCCACAGCAATCTACAGATTCAATGCAATCCCTATCAAGCTAGAACAAATAATTTCTCAATTTGTATGGAAATACAAAAAAACTTCAAATAGCCAAAGGAATCCTGAGAAAGAATGGAACTGGAGGAATCAACCTGCCTGACTTCAGACTATACTACAAAGCTACAGCCATTTAGACAATATGGTACTGGCGCAAAGACAAAAATATAGATCAATGGAACAAAATAGAAAGCCAAGAGATAAATCCACATACCTATGGACACCTTATCTTTGACAAAGGAGGTAAGAATATACAATAGAGAAAAGACAATCTCTTTAATAAGTGGGGCTGGGAAAATTGGTTAACCACTTGTAAAAGAATGAAACTAGAACACTTTCTAACATCATACACAAAAATAAACTCAAAATGGATTAAAGATCTAAATATAAGACCAGAAACTATAAAACTCCTAGAGGAAAACATAGGCAAAACACTCTATGACATAAATCATAGCAGGTTCCTCTATGACCCACCTCCCAGAGTAATGGAAATAAAAGCAAAAATAAACAAATGGGACCTAATTAAACTTAAAAGCTTTTGCACAATAAAGGAAACTCTAAGCAAGGTGAAAAGACAGACTTTAGAATTGGAGAAAATAATAGCAAATGAAGCAATGACAAAGAATTAATCTCAAAAATATACAAGCAGCTCATGCAGCTCAATTCCAGAAAAACAAACAACCCAATCAAAAAATGGACCAAAGAACTAAACAGACATTTCTTCAAAGAAGACATACAGATGGCTAACACATGAAAAGATGCTCAACATCACTCATTATCAAAGAAATGCAAATTAAAATCACAGTGAGGTACCATCTCATGATAGTCAGAATGGCTGCTATCAAAAAGTCCAGAAACAAAAATGCTGGAGAGGGTGTGGAGAAAAAGGAACCCTCTTACACTGTTGGTGGGAATGAAAACTAATACAGCCACTATGGAGAACAGCGTGGAGATTCCTTAAAAAACTGGAAATAGAGCTCCCATACAATCCAGCAATCCCACTGCTAGGCAGACACACTGAGGAAACCAGAATTGAAAGAGACACATGTACATCTGATGTTCATCACAGCACGGTTTACAATAGCCAGGACATGGAAGCAACCTAGATGGCCATTGGCAGATGAATGGATAAGAAAGCGGTGGTACATATACACAATGGAATATTATTCAGCTATTAAAAGGATTCATTTGAATCAGTTCTAATGAGGTGGATGAAACTGGAGCCTATTATATAGAGTGAAGTAAATCAGAAAGAAAAACACCAATACAAAATATTAACGCATATATATATATGGAATTTAGAAAAATGATAATGATGACCCTATATGCGAGACAGCAAAAGAGACATAGAGGTAAAGAACAGACTTTTGGACTCTCTGGAAGAATGTGAGGGTGAGATGATTTGAGAGAATAACATTAAAACATGTATATTACCATATGTGAAATAGATCGCCAGTCCGGGTTTGATACATGAGACAGGGCACTCAGGATGGGTGCACTGGGATGAACCTGAGGGATGGGATAGGGAAGCAGATGGAAGGGGGGTTCAGGATGGGGGACACATGTACACCCATGGCTGATTCATGTCAATGTATGGCAAAAAAACACTACAATATTGTAAAGTAATTAGCCTCCAATAAAATAAATTAATTAATTTTAGAAAACCTCAACACTCAAAAAACTAAGATCATGGCATCTGATCCCATCACTTCATGGCAAATAGATGGGGAAACAATGGAAATAGGGAGAGACTTTATTTTTCGGGGCTCCAAATCACTGCAGATGGTGACTGCAGCCATGAAATTAAAAGACATTTCCTCCTTGTAAGAAGAGCCATGACCAACCTAGACAGCATATTAAAAAGTAGAGACATTAATTTGCCGACAAAGGTCCATCTAGTCAAAGCTATGGTTTTTCCAGTAGTCAGGTACGGATGTGAGAGTTGGACTATGAAGAAAGCTGAGCACTGAAGAAATGGTGCTTTTGAACTGTAGTGTTGGAGAAGAGTCTTGAGAGTCCCTTGGACTGCCGGAGATCAAACCAGTCAATCCTCAAGGAAATCAGTGCTGAATATTCATAGGACGCTGAAGCTGAAACTCCAATACTTTGGCCACCTGATGTAAAGAACTGACTCACCAGAAAAGACCCTGATGCTGGGAAAGATTGAGGTCAGGAGGAGGAGGGGATGGCAGAGGATGAGGTTGTTGGACCGCATCACTGACTGGATGGACATGAGTTTGAGCCAGCTCCGGGAGTTGGTGATGGACAGGGAAGCCTGGCATGCTGCAGTCCGTGGGGTCACAAAGAATGGGCCACAACTGAGTGACTGAACTGAACTGATCCCTTAATTTCCTGGGCAGAGACTTCAAAACTTTAGGTCCAGAACAGACATCTGCAAACTCTGTATGTTAGGGAGAGTGGAACAGGCATAACTGCCTCCTGTGTTCTTCATTTCTGAGGGGCCAGTATGCATGCAGCAGCCTGAAGCAGATGAGGGATCGATCTCCTTCCCAGGACTGTGGGATCATTCTCCCAGGGTGTTTAAAAAAAAGCTGGAAAAACTCCCAACTATTGGAGAAGGCAATGGCACCCCACTCCAGTCCTCTTGCCTGGAAAATCCCATGGGTGGTGGAGCCTGGTAGGCTGCAGTCCATGGGGTGCTAAGAGTCAGACACGACTAAGTGACTTCCCTTTCACTTTTCACTTTGATGCACTGGAGAAGGCAATGGCACCCCACTCCAGGGTTCTTGCCTGAAGAATCCCAGGGGCGGGGGATCCTGGGGGGCTGCCATCTCTGGGGTCGCACAGAGTCGGGCACGACTGACGCGCCTGAGCAGCAGCAGCAGCAGCAGCAGCAGCGTGCACTTAACTTGGCCCTAGCCCTTGAAGAATCATGCAGCTGCTGGCTGTTGCGCAGCTTTCCCTTTAAACATGGAATCTCTAAAAGATTATTTATTAATCACTTCAAAAGAGGAGTTTATCAATTCAAATAAGGAAAACAATATTTTTTTGAATGTGAAAACAATACCTGTTGGCTGTAGAAAACTGGGAAAAACACAAGGTAAAAAACACCAATAATACCATCAGCCAAATAATCACTGTTAGTATTTGCCAGAGTCCAGCTGCAGCAGCCAGGGATTCACCCTGAAGAGGTGAACAGTGTTGGTGAATGAGACAGCCTCTCATTTTTCTTTTGGACTGCCTATTTATAAGTTTAAGATTCTCTTTTATACTTTTACAGAAACATTGGGTCAGAGGTTTGACATTTTCAGTTCCCCCTCTCTCAGATTTATTATCTCCATAAATCACTGTTGCTCTTCAAACAGAGCTCCTGCTTCAGGGATTCTCTGGGAATCAGCCTTATCACCTACTATCCACCTCCTCTAATGCGTCCTATAGTTGTGATTACCTTGTAACTCATGCCACATTCCTCACTTACTACTTATCTTCCTAAATCCTGTTTGCCCCTAGCATCCTGAGCTCACCGTCTCTTAAAAAGGCTTCTAGCTTTAAGTAAGTAAGTAAGTAAAGTCACTTAGTCGTGTCCGACTCTTTGTGACCCCATGGACTGCAGCCCACTAGGTTCCTCAGCTATAGTGTCTCTAAAAATTCCTAACTTCTATAGTTCAGTTCAGTTCAGTTGCTCAGTCATGTCTGACTCTTTGCGACCCCATGAATCCCGCACGCCAGGCCTTCCTGTCCATCACCAACTCCCGGAGTTCACTCAGACTCACCTCCATCGAGTCCGTGATGCCATCCAGCCATCTCATCCTTGGTCGTCCCCTTCTCCTCCTGCCCTCAATCCATCCCAGCATCAGAGTCTTTTCCAATGAGTCAACTCCTCTCATGAGGTGGCCAAAGTACTGGAGTTTCAGCTTTAGCATCATTCCTTCCAAAGAAATCCCAGGGGTGATCTCCTTCAGAATGGACTGGTTGGATCTCCTTGCACTCCAAGGGACTCTCAAGAGTCTTCTCCTACACCACAGTTCAAAAGCATCAATTCTTCGGCGCTCAGCCTTCTTCACAGTCCAACTCTCACATCCATATATGACCACTGGAAAAACCATAGCCTTGACTATGTCTGAAATGCAGTACTTGGATGCAATCTCAAAAATGACAGAATGATCTCTGTTCGTTTCCAAGGCAAACCATGCAATACCACAGTAATCCAAGTCTATGCCCCAACCAGTAACGCTGAAGAAGCTGAAGTTGAATGGTTCTATGAAGACCTACAAGGTCTTTTAGAACTAACACCCCCAAAAGATGTCCTTTTCATTATAGGGGACTGGAATGCAAAAGTAGGAAGTCAAGAAACACCTGGAGTAACAGGCAAATTTGGCCTTGGAATGCGGAATGAAGCAGGCCAAAGACTAATAGAGTTTTGCCAAGAAAATGCACTGGTCATAGCAAACACCCTCTTCCAACAACACAAGAGAAGACTCTATACACGGACATCACCAGATGGTCAACACTGAAATCAGATTGATTATATTCTTTGCAGCCAAAGATGGAGAAGCTCTAATATGGTCAACAATAACAAGACCAGGAGCTGACTGTGGCTCAGATCATGAACTCCTTATTACCAAATTCAGACTTAAATTGAAGAAAGTAGGGAAAACCGCTAGACCATTCAGGTATGACCTAAATCAAATCCCTTATGATTATACAGTGGAAGTGAGAAATAGACTTAAGGGCATAGATCTATAGACAGAGTGCCTGATGAACTATGGAATGAGGTTCGTGACACTATACAGGAGACAGGGATCAAGACCATCCCCATGGCAAAGAAATGCAAAAAAGCAAAATGGCTGTCTGGGGAGGCCTTACAAATAGCCGTGAAAAGAAGAGAAGCAAAAAGCAAAGGAGACAAGGAAAGACATAAGCATCTGAATGCAAAGTTCCAAAGAATAGCAAGAAGAGATAAGAAAGCCTTCTTCAGCAATCAATGCAAAGAAATAGAGGAAAAGAACAGAAGGGGAAAGACTAGAGATCTCTTCAAGAAAATTAGAGATACCAAGGGCACATTTCATGCAAAGATGGGCTCAATAAAGGACAGAAATGGTATGGACCTAACAGAAGCAGAAGATATTAAGAAGAAGTGGCAAGAAGACACAGAAGAACTGTACAAAAAAGAGCTTCACAACCCAGATAATCACAATGGTGTGATCACTCATCTAGAGCCAGACATCTTAACTTCTATAAGCTATAGCAAAATATGCTAATTTTACAACATTCCTTAAATCTTTAACTTATTTCAATTATTTCTAAGCTCTAAATTCAGTAAACTCCTTTGCCATAAACATTTTCCTCACAAATAAGCTTCAGATATCAATTCCTCCCATGGCCTCAAGATGCGGTCTATGTGCTCATCCTGGAACACTCTTTTGTAAAAATCCTTAAACAAATGTCAATGATTAACTTTATGAATGATTCTCTGCGCACAGCTGCAGAAGGCTTTGTGCCTTCTCATGCTCCTCTCAAGAACAATAAGCACCTTAATATTCCTTTTCAGTCAACTCAGCCGAGGAGACGAAAAGACAAGTCAGAATTACAAGGCCTAACTCCTTCATCCCGGGACCGTGCCTGCGAAATGAGGAGAGGGGTCTGGGGCCTCTCCATTTTGTAAGTAATGCCTAACGAGGCTCCTGACAATTATTATGAGTTAGCTCCCTTTACCCCCTGACCTTATTTTTAAACAGAAAAACAGAATTATTTGTGTGTGTGTTGTGTGTGTGCGTGTGTGTGTGTGTGTGTGTACTCATGGTTTTGTTGTTTGCTGCTTTTTTCATGTACTATTACCATAAATATTTTTTTCACACTAGCATTCTTCTATTACGTTATCTTTTTTAGTTAATGATTTATTTTTGGCTGTGCTATAGATCTTTGTGGCTTTCTCTAGTTTCGACAAACAGGTGCTACTCTTCATTGGGAGGCACAGCCTTCTCATTACAGTGGCTTCTCATGTTGTGGAGCACAGGCTCTAGGGCATGCAGGCTTCAGTATTTGCAGCATGCAGGCTCGGGAGTTGTGGTGCATGGGCTTAGTTGCCCCACAGCATGTGGAATCTTCCTGGACCAGGAATTGAACCTGTGTCTCCTGCATTGGCAGGTGGAGTCTTATCTATTGTACTACCAGGGTAGTCCTACATTATCTTTTAATAACAGGATGCATTGTAATGTCACGTTCCATTGGGTTTGGGGTGTTGTTTTGTATGACACTCATCTTTAAATACGTCTTCAGTGGTTCCCCAGGTAGGGTTCCTTTCCATTTCTGTGCCCTGGACCCTCTGGCTGTCTGGTGAAACTTGGACCTCTTCTCGAACAATGTTTTTTAATGTGTAAAGTATAACACATTAGAAATATAATTAGCAAACTAAATATATTGAAATACTATCAAGAAACTAAAAAGAAGAAATTTGTGATAAGTGTTTGCTTATACATACACTGAAGAACAATGTTAGGGAGTAGATACAATATCTTCAATAACAACTATAATTACAAGTACTGATCAACAGTATTTCAAGCTGTTTGCAACAAATGTCATACGGTATGAAAAGATCTGGGATTTATATTGGGCCAAGGTGACAGGTGCAACTGTGGTTTGTTGCCTACATTCATCAACAAAGGAAATATTATATTTCATTTGGAGGTTAGTGAAAACAAAGGTGTAACTTTTTTCTCATCCTAGTTTTTTATTTCCCATCAAAACAAAGATGTAACTTTTTTCTCATCCCAGTTCTTTATTTCCATCAGAGTCAAAGACATGACTACTGATTTCTACCCATGGAAACTTGGGGATCCAGAGAGCCCAGGTGAAAATTCCCACCTTGGGGGAAAACTCCCAAGAGTGGCTCAGTTCATCTTTTGCCTCAGCAGTTTTTTTTTAAGTCTTTATTGAATTTGTTGCAATATTGTTTCTATGTTTTTATGTTTTGGTTTTCTGGCCATGAGGCATACAGGATCTTAGCTCCCCAGGCAGGGACTGAACCCACACTCCCTGTGCTGAAAGGCAAAGTCTTAACTGGGGAAGTTACTGGCCTGGCAGGCAGTTTTGAAACTTTTGATATTAATAACAATGGTCTCATGACCCCAGGAACTGCTTTTGATTTCTTCTTTGTGCCAATGGCTTCAGAGTAAAGTCAGTAAGAGGGCCTGTCAGTGATAAAAATTCAGCCAGTGTTAAGGGTTGAATTGTGTCTCCCTCTGACCCTCGGCTCCCACCCTCCCCCAAAAGGATATATTGAGGCCTTAATTGCAGTACCTCAGAATGTGACTTGTTTGGAAATACAATGGTTGCAGGTGTGCATACTGGAGAAGGGTGAGCCCTCAGGTAGTATGACTGGTGTCTTCACCAGAACACAGCCACGTGAAGACACAGGGACACAGGAAAGCCACACAATGGCAGAGACTGGAATTACGCACCAAAGATCACCAAGGATTAACAGCAAACCCCAGGAGGTGGGCTCCCCAGGTGGCTCAGAGGTAAAGAATCCTCCTACCAACGCAGGAGACGCGAGAGACTCGGGTTTGATCCCTGGGTCAGGAAGATCCCCTGGAGAAGGAAATGGCAACTCACTCCAGTATTCTTGCCTGACGAATCCCATGGATGGAGGAGCCTGGCGGGCTGTAGTCCTTAGGATTGCAAAGAGTTGGATGCTACTGAGCACACACATGCGCGCGCGTGCACACACACACACCAGGAGGTGAGGAAGAGCAAGGAGTGATTCTCTCCCAAGGTTTCAGAGGGTGCATGACCCTGCTAACACCTTGAAGTGGACTTCTAGCTTCCAGAACTATAAGACAATAAATTTCTGCTGTCTTATCGCACCCGGTTTGTGGTACCCGTGCAGCAGCCTTAGGAATCCAGTACAATGGCTTTCCTGGCCTGGGGTTCTGAAACACTGGGGTTGGTTCTGTGCCCATGTTGGGGACTGCCACACCATGACCCAAGGTGACCGATGGGGACCGACTCATTAGAGGGCTGGACTAGAGCTTCAGCCACAATGTTACCAAGCGCACCATGTTACCCTGGGGTCAGGAAGAGACAGTCCCACCCATCAAGGCCAATGGAACCTGCAGAAAATCCATAGAAAGCTTCAGAAGGCTGAGCAGTATTTCCTCTTTATACTCACACGACAATAAAAGGCCTTTATCAAGAATGACATATTATTGCTCAATGGTCAGGTTGCAGGTGGCAGTGAAAAGGATTCTTAGGAAATTTCCCTTGTCTGTCAGGTGTGTGAAGCACTCTCATGTGAGGACAGGAAGCTTCTGATCCCCCGGTAACGTCCGCCTCTCCTTAGGAAGCTCTCCACTCCTACCCTTCCATGTCCTTTCTTGCAGACAGCGGCTCTAGATAAATCTTCCCGCTGCACCAAACACTTGGCCTCTGAGTACAGCCACACGTCATCAGGGGTCTGGGGTCCTCCATCAAGGCTCGGCTGAGGGTAGGACACCTCACACCTGGAAAAGAAACCGGCCCCACACATTGCAGGCAGGTGGTCCAGCGAAGCAGAGGGGCTACTGCAAACATCCTGTCCTGCTTTAAAAACAGAAGGTCAGGAAAGAAAGTCCCTCCTTACCTGGAATAGAGAAATCCGGATATTTTGGCAGCAGCCCTTCATGCAACAAAACTTTTGGAGGAGGAGTAGGAGGAGGTGGTGTGGACTTAACTCCATATATTCTAAAGTAAGAACAAAAGTCATAGTTATTTCTTTTACTGGTAAAAATAAGTATAATCTATGCAGCTCCCATAGGAGCACAGTACATTCATTTCTGATCCTGACAGTTTACCTCAAGGACCATCATCTCCATCTTACAGAATAGAAAACTGAGGCCACAAGAGCCCCAGTCCCAGCAGTGTCCTACCCTGTCCTTTCCTCAGCAACCTTGAGCCTCAGGTCGCTGCCAGGATGGGGGGGGGGCCCCTGTTGGTTTTTACTCCCAGGCTCTCCCTGCAAACCAGCAAAGACCAGAAGCAGGGTTCCTGGAGCTTGTTGGGCACAAGTGGGGAGCTGGGGGCAGGATGTGGCTGCCTACTTGGAAATCCTGCAATTACAAACATGGCTGCCTTGCAAATACAAATCAGACACACAACAAAATCAGTCCTAGCTTTGGGCTGAGGGCGTCTGGAAACCCTGATCGGCTCTCCCCCTGCTTCTTGCTCTCTGCAGTTACCACCCAAGCCAGACTTACTCCTCATATGGTTTCAGGTGTGCTTGTTTGGCCCGCTCCATGAGGTCCAGGAAGTCCCTGTAGCAGTTTCTGGCCATGACGGTGTACCGCGTGGAGCAGCCTAATTCAGTGACCCTGGCTCTCGGCAGGTAGCCTGCCCAGCCGGGGATGGGGGGCTCATGGAGAGGTTTCTTTATGTTCTTGCATTCTGTGAAAAAGATGCCATGCTTCCTTGAGGGCTTTGAGAAGCCATCCAGTGGGCGGCACTCCCAAGCCAACCAGCATCCTAACAATCAGCCCTGGGCCCCGAGACGTGATGAGGACAGCTACCACTGGTTGGTTTATTCTGTGTGTCTGCATTTGGTGGGGATTTACATAGCCTCTCTCTCTCTCATCTCATTGTCTTACAAACTCTAAGATGTCGGTGCTATTATCACCAACACTTTCGTGGAGCAGGATATTGACACCTCAGAGAGGTGAAGAGAATCTTGGCTGAGGTCATTTAGCAAGGAAGTGACAGAGCCAGGATTTAGACCTGCGTTTCTCTGATTCCCAAGTTATTGCTCTTAAATGGATCCCACTCTTTTCTCAGACTAACAACACAGAAGCTTCAGGCATTTGATGCTCCTTGATGATTTAATAAGGGAATCAAGAGAAGCGTGTATGTCAGAAAAAGGCACGTCACACCTAGCTCTGGCCGCCTGGTGGGCTGACCTTCGGTAATTTCACATTTGTGAGATGAAAGATAACTGCCTGCCTCTGTCTCCTCCAGTTGCTGTAAGAATTGAATTAGACTAGAGAGTCCCAGAACCTCAAAGTTGGAAGGCACCCTAGGGAGTGTCTAGTCCATCCTTCCCTGCCTTAGATGAAGGAACTGTAGCCCAGAGAGGGGTAGTCACCTGCTGTAGGTCACACAGCAAAGAGTCACAGAGCTGGGCTAAAGCCCAAACACTTAGGCTGATGCTTCTTATAATGGCTGAGAAATTTCTAAAGCATGACAAACACGTGAGTTAGCATGTGCTAAAAAGTCCCCAGTTACAGTAATAATAATAAAGATAATCAGTCCATTACTTTTCCTGTTGGATGTTAGACCTTAAAAACCAGCTGGGATAAATCACTGTTTTGATGATTAACATTATACAGTCATACCATCAGTTGTTTTTTTCACTGTTATTATGGTTGTTATTCAGTGTCAAACCCCTTCCCGCCCAGCTAGCACCTGGAGGAGCTGGGTTCAAACCCCAGGTCTGACCTCAGACGAGGGACACTATGCTCAAGTGGGAATAACAGTATCGACTTCATACGGCTGTCATGGGTGGTTAATGAAATCACGATGCTGGGCACAGAGAAAGCAACTAAAAAGCCGTAACTACTGAGACCACAGGGGCTTCCCAGGTGGCGCTAGTGGTAGAGAACCCGCCTGCCAGTACAGGAGACATAAGAGATGTGGATTCAGCCCCTGGGTCAGGAAGATCTCCTGGAGGAGGGTGTGGTGACGCACTCCAGTGTTTTCTGCCTGGAGAAACCCACGGACGGAGGAGCCTGGTGGGCTACAGTCCCTAGGGTCAGAGTCGGACACGGCTGAAGCGACTTAGCACACACACGCACTGAGACCACAGCTGCTCTCTGAACCTCCGTGATGACCACCCAGGGAGGTGAGTACCAGAATCCTCTCCCTCAGCTGTCTCCCCCTCCCCCTGGATATGTTTCTTTCTCCTTTTAAGCAACTGAGCCTCTCCACTTTGCACAGACGCCTGGGGATCTGGAACGGTACTCTTGGTGGCCACTCAGCGAGCCAGCCAGGCCCTGCAATGGGGTCCAGCGTGAAGGGAGTCCAGTACCCATACGATGCTGGGCACAGAGAAAGCAACTAAAAAGCCGTAACTACTGAGACCACAGGGGCTTCCCAGGTGGTGCTAGTGGTAGAGAACCCGCCTGCCAGTACAGGAGACATAAGAGATGTGGATTCAGTCCCTGGGTCAGGAAGATCTCCTGGAGGAGGGTGTGGTGACGCACTCCAGTGTTTTCTGCCTGGAGAAACCCACGGACGGAGGAGCCTGGTGGGCTACAGTCCCTAGGGTCAGAGTCGGACACGGCTGAAGCGACTTAGCACACACACGCACTGAGACCACAGCTGCTCTCTGAACCTCCGTGATGACCACCCAGGGAGGTGAGTACCAGAATCCTCTCCCTCAGCTGTCTCCCCCTCCCCCTGGATATGTTTCTTTCTCCTTTTAAGCAACTGAGCCTCTCCACTTTGCACAGACGCCTGGGGATCTGGAACGGTACTCTTGGTGGCCACTCAGCGAGCCAGCCAGGCCCTGCAATGGGGTCCAGCGTGAAGGGAGTCCAGTACCCAGACTCAAGGGATGGTACTGCCGGAAATACTGGTGCAGTGTCCGCAAGACTGTCCCTTCCGAGCGGACAGGTTTCAGTTTTGGGGCAGTGGCCACAGAGCAGCGGAATTCCTCCAGCTGGTCTTGATACCGCTGTGTGTTCTCCTGGAAGATTTTCAGACAGTGGGCCATGCTGTCCTCGCTGGAGGTGCCCTGGCAGCTCAGTAGGGCACGAAGCCTGCAAGAGTCGAGGAGGGAATCACAACCTGCAGCAAGAGATTCAGATCCTGCCCAAACCCCCAGAATCTCTGCCCAGCCCTGGCCATTTCTTCCTGGGCCGACAACGCTGCATTTTCCCAAAGGCCATGACTACAAGCTGTGCTATTGTTTCCACTCCGGCTGGGTCCTCCCAAGGCCACAAAAAATGACCTTGGAGCGGGGAGGGAAGGCCCGTTTCCACAAAGGCGATGACAGTAATGTTCTTTGATAGCAAAGCCCCGGATGTCAGCCTGTATGGCAAATGGGGAAAGCATTTAATGGGCCAAAATGATAGTCTGAGGAGTAATTGAAATTATTCATCTTTTTAAAGAGAAAGCTTATTTTCCTTGACACTTTCCAAATGCAATTTGGGATCTTTCTTGTCGGACCATCAGAAAATTGCGGGCTTATTAAAAGCTGAGACCTATTACACAAAAAGGTAAATTCATTATCTGTGAGACCCACCCTGAGCACAATTTTTCAACATTTCCCACAAAATAACATATAATCATTACAATTAGTATGGGTAAAACACAACTATTTATTTAAACTGGATGCTGAGTCCTAAGTACTATAATGTCATAATAAGGCCATTTTTAAAAAGAACAGAGAATGGAAAAAAAACTGGTTAAGGCTTAGCTTTAAATTGCAAATAAATAAATAAATATATAAGTCTCATTATTGAAGCTCAACATTTTTGCTCTTATCCCCAGGTAAGAAAAGCTGGCCTCAGAGTTGAAGGCAGTAACCCTCACCCTCTGCACTGGCAAGAAGTCTCCTCTGGAGGACTCGAATTATTAGACTGTTCTTGACAGTGCTGGAAGCCTTCCATCCACTAGCCAGGCTCCCAGTTGGACTTGGGAGATGAAAAGACATGTTAGACAATTAAAAGACAATTAAAAGATACACTAACAACATGGAGGAGACCCTAGATACCCAGGGACCTCATCACAGTGGTTCTTCATCAGGGTCTACTTTGATCTGCATAGTTTTACCTGATTGTGTATATATATGCACACACACAGACACAGACACAGAAATACAAACAACCTTTATTGAGTCTTGCTAAAGGCCAAGATATTGCAAATGTATCCCAGCTCCTTTCCTTAGGCTTTAAAATCACTTCAGATGGTGACTGCAGCCATGAAATTAAAAGACACTTACTCCTTGGAAGGAAAGTTATGACCAAACTTGACAGCATATTAAAAAGCAGAGACATTACTTTGTCAACAAAGGTCCATCTAGTCAAGGCTATGGTTTTTCCAGCAGTCATGTATGGATGTGAAAGTTGGACTATAAAGAAAGCTGAGCGCAGAAGAATTAATGCTTTTGAGTTGTGGTGTTGGAGAAGACTCTTGAGAGTCCCTTGGACTGCAAGGAGATCCAACCAATCCATCCTAAAGGAGATCGCTCCTGGGTGTTCATTGGAATGACTGATGTTGAAGCTGAAACTCCAATATTTTGGCTACCTGATGCGAAGAGCTGACTCATTTGAAAAGACCCTGATGTTGGGAAAGATTGAAGGCAGGAGGACAAGGGGATGACAGAGGATGAGATGGTTAGATGGCATCACTGACTCAAAGGACATGAGTTTGGGTAAACTCCAGGAGTTGGTGATGGACAGGGAGGCTTAGCGTGCTGTGGTTCATGGGGTTTCAAAGAATTGGACACAACTGAGTGACTGAACTAAACTGAACTTTTTATAAGGAAAGCTATGACAAACCTAGACAGCATATTAAAAAACAGAGACATCACTTTGCCAGCAAAGGTCCGTATAGTCAAAGCTATGGCTTTCTCAGTAGTCACGTATGGATGTGAGAGCTGGACCGTAAAGAAGACTGAGTGCTGAAGAATTGATGCTTTTGAGCTAGGGTGCTGGAGAAAATTATTGAGAGTCCCTTGGATTGCAAGGAGATCAAACAGGTCAGTCTTTGTGACTGCAGCCATGAAATTAAAAGACACTTACTCCTTGGAAGGAAAGTTATGACCAACCTTGACAGCATATTAAAAAGCAGAGACATTACTTTGTCAACAAAGGTCCATCTAGTCAAGGCTATGGCTTTCTCAGTAGTCACGTATGGATGTGAGAGTTGGACCGTAAAGAAGACTGAGTGCTAAAGAATTAACGCTTTTGAGCTAGGGTGCTGGAGAAAATTATTGAGAGTCCCTTGGACTGCAAGGATATCAAACTAGTCAGTCTTAAGGGAAGTCAACCCTGAATTTTGAAGGACTGATGCTGAAACTCCAATACTTTGATCACCTGATTCGAAAAGCCAACTCAGAAAAGATCCTGATGCTGGGAAAGAATGAAGGCAAAAGGAGAAGGGGGAAAACAGAGGATGAGACAGTTGGACAGCATCTCCCACTCAATGGACATGAATTTGAGCCAACTCCAGGAGATAGTGAAGGACAAGGAAGCCTAGTGTGCTGCAGTCCATGGGGTCACAAAGAGTCAGGCACCACTTACCACTGAACAACAACAAGGCTCCTTTAATCTTCACAATAATCTTATGAGGAATCTATCCCTACCCCATATAGTGGGCTGAATCGATAGATCTACCCAGTCCTAACCCCTGAAACTTGTGAAGGGGAACCTATCAGGAAATAGAGTCTTTGCAGGTGTAATTACGGATTCGGAAATGAGATCATCTTAGATTTAGGATGGACTCCCACATCCAATGGCTAGCTTCCTTCTAAAAGAAAGCAGAGGGAGGTCTGAGGAACAAAGACACAGAGACACTGAGCAGATGGCCACAAGAAAAGTCACAAGAAGATGGGGGCAGAGACTGGAGTGATGCTGCCACAAGACAAGGAACACCAGGCAGGGCCCATCAAAGAGCGCGGTCCTACCCACACCTCACTGCAGACCTCTGGCCTCCAGAACTGTGAAAGAGTAAATATCTGCTGCTTTACACAACAGCCCCAGGAAACTAATACAACCATTTTATAGAAATTTCTCCTTACCATGCAGAGGTATGTAACTTACAATCACATAGATTATGGCCAGGAAGAGATTGGAATCCCAGTTTATTAAAACCCAAAGCTTATTCTCTTAACTAACCAGTAGGACCAAGGATGGGCAACCTTGGAATATTCTCCATGAATCTCCCCTCCTGAAAATACCTGTATGTGAGAGCAGAGGGCTTCTGGGGAGCACCACTTTCATCACCCACCGTGATGTGATTTAGTAAATTCTCAGTAGCCCAGAAGGCTGAGAAGGAGAAGCCTTAGGATAGAGTGACTAGCTCTCCTGACTTGCCAAGGGCTGAGAAGTTTCCTGGGATGCAGGACTTTCAGTGCTAAAACTGTGACCATTCCCAACAAACCAGAGTAATTGGCCACCCTCCCTCTAGGGGACACAGGAAGAAATGGGATCATAAGGACAGCCCTAGTGTTTGAGAATAGCACAACTTGGAAAGAGGAGCAGAGCCTCAGTTTACTCATCTGTGTCTACCCAGGTCCAAATGCAGGTAAGAGACATGAGATAAGGGCTTCCTGGGTACCAGACCGTGTCCTGGGAGAACTGAAAGTGTAGTTGCTCAGTCGTGTCTGACTCTTTGCGACCCCATGGAACAGTCCATGGATTCTCCCTAGATTATATTTCTCCACTTATCAGAACCCAGTGATCTGCCATCTTCAACAATGGAGCACTTTCAACAAGTCTCTTAAATGCTGAAGTGCCTGTACTGGTCCATTAAACCAGTCAGACGTGGACAATGGGCCAAGGAAGAGACAGAAATGGTCGCCCTGCCAGGCCCATCATCACTTACCACTGTAGCCTGGTGTGATCGGCATCTGTCTCATGAAGGTCTTGGAAGACTCCATGATTTTGCTCTCTGTTAATGAAGGGAAGAGGGAATGAAATCATCTCATCAAAACTCCCTTCCTAGAGAACTCACTGCACATGTGCCAGAGCCCTTGGGAGTAAGACTAACCTTGCCAGGGAATTGGGACAGAGAGAAAGCCACGGCATTAGCCAAGGATGCCACTAAACATTCAATGTGCAGGACATAATGAAGAATTAGAGTAAGCTGTGGCTGGAAAGTATCAGAAGTCTCTAAAGTTGGCATGGAATCCAAGCTGCGGTTGCAGAGGGCAGCGGGGTGGGGTACCACACAGCATCAGTTTACGTGGATGCTGTCTCTGGAGCCAGACCCCTTCCTCCTTCCGGGATGACCTGTGCTTGCCTTAATGTAAGCCAGGCCCTGCAACTGGCATCCACCCTGCCCAGCCAGTTAATCTCAAAAGTGATACCTTCGTGGCCAGGACAAATGGCCGCAAGGGTAGAGGAGAGGGTCTCCATCATGGTATACTCAGCAGTGATGGGAATTTTAACAGTTCAGACATTCACTTGCCACCACACATCTGAAGACAAAACTGCATTCCTACCATTTCCTTCTCCAGAGGATCTTCCCCACCCAGGGATCGAACCCTGGTCTCCAGCACTGCAGACAGATTCTTTACCATCTGAGCCACTAAGGGAAGCCTTGTTAAATCCTCACCACCACCCTAAGGGTTAATTTCTATTTCAGCCCTGTTTTACAGATGGTAAAATAAGACACAGAGAGGTTAAGAAACTTGTTTTAAGATTTCTGCGTCCAAGGAGGTCAGTTCAGTTCAGTTCAGTTCATTTCAGTCGCTCAGTCGTGTCCGATTCTTGGCAACCCCATGAATCGCAGCACGCCAGGCCTCCCTGTCCATCACCAACTCCTGGAGTTCACTCAAACTCACTTCCATCTAGTCGATGATGCCATCCAGCCATCTCACCCTCTGTCGTCCCCTTCTCCTCCTGCCCCTAATCCTTCCCAGCATCAGAGTCTTTTCCAATGAGTCAACTTTTCACATGAGGTGGCCAAAGTATTGGAGTTTCAGCTTTAGCATCAGTCCTTCCAAAGAACACCCAGGGCTGATCTCCTTCAGAGTGGACTGGTTGGATCTCCTTGCAGTCCAAGGGACTCTCAAGAGTCTTCTCCAACACCACAGTTCAAAAGCATCAATTCTTTGGCGCTCAGCCTTCTTCACAGTCCAACTCTCACATCCATACATGACCACAGGAAAAACCATAGCCTTGACTAGACGGACCTTTGTTGGCAAAGTAATGTCTCTGCTTTTGAATATGCTGTCTAGATTGGTCATAACTTTTCTTCCAAGGAGTAAGCATCTTTTAATTTCATGGCTACAGTCACCATCTGCAGTGATTTTGGAGCCCAGAAAAATAAAGTTTGACACTATTTCCCCATCTATCTGCCATGAAGTGATGGGACCAGATGCCATGATCTTCATTTTCTGAATGTTGAGCTTTAAGCCTACTTTTTCACTCTCCTCTTCCACTTTCATCAAAAGGCTTTTTAGTTCCTCTTCACTTTCTGCCATAGGGGTGGTGTCATCTGCATATCTGAGGTTATTGATATTTCTCCCGGCAATCTTGATTCCAGCTTGTGCTTCTTCCAGCCCAGCATTTCTCATGATGTACTCTGCATATAAGTTAAATAAGCAGGGTAACAATATACAGCCTTGTTCCTTTTCCTATTTGGAACCAGTCTGTTGTTCCATGTCCAGTTCTAACTGTTGCTTCCTGGCTTGCATATAGGTTTCTCAAGAGGCATGTCAGGTGGTCTGGTATTCCCATCTCTTTCAGAATTTTCCACAGTATATTGTGATCTACACAGTCAAAGGCCAAGGAGGTCAGACGGTCTAAACTCTGGGTGCAGGATTGGTGGTGGTGGTGGTGGTTTAGTTGCTTGCGAATTATAGCCTGCCAGGCTCCTCTGTCCATGGGATTTCCTAGGCAAGAATACTGGAGTGGGTTGCCATTTCCTTCTCCAGGCGATCTTCCTGACCCAGGGATCCAACCAACCCACGTTTCCAGCCTGGTAGGCAGATTCCTCACTGCTGAGCCACCTGAGAAGCGCGGTGGGGACAGGAGTGCGTGTGCATGGTTGGGGATGGGGCGCCGATCTGCGCGGGTGACTGGTGGGCAGGCCTGGAGGCCTGCCTGGAGGAGGCAGAAGGGAAGAGGCTGGGAAGGAGCTATGCTGGGGGTGGGGCCAGAAAACCAATCAGAAAGCGTGGATACCCCGCCTTCCCACCCTTGCCCCACTCTAGGGTCCTTACCTGGGCCGGCCTGGATCACGGCTCCACGGGGCCTTCAGCCCACGCCTGGCCTCCACTGGACCACCCGGCCTCCCGGCCTTTGTGCGCTCACCCCCACCGCGAGACTAAGGAAGGAGAAAGGGGGCGGAGTCACACCCCCAGCCTGCCCCTCCCCCTTCCTCAGCTCTCTGCCTCTCTACGGGAAGCCCGCCCAGGAGTCAGAGGAGACTTGCTCAGCGTCTGCTTTTGGGGTAAAATCCAGGGCTTTTCCATCAAGGATTTTGCCTCTGAAGCTGTTTTCTGTTCGGGGAACATGGTCTCCCGCCGGTGAGGCTGCTCTGGGTGTGGAAATCGGACCGGAGAGTGCAATAAGTAATCCGTCTCAAAGCCAGCTTTTCTTATGTAGACACTGGGGAGCCTGGGCTTGGGGGAGATGATTGGTGGGAATAGGCCTTGCAGGGTTGGGGGGAGCAGCCTGGGAGGGAAGCGGAGGCTCTTTCCAGGCGGCTTCCCTTGGGCTTCTCATACCCCCTGCACCTGCAGCCTGGTGTCTCTTACTAGGAGAATCTTCAGGTGAACCAGGACAGGTAAGCGTGAGAAGGGGTCCAACCACCCAATGAAGGATGCTGGGCAGGCAGGACCATACTCCTTCTGACCAGCCTCATTTTATGGGAGCTGAACTTTCACATTGGACTGAAACCAAGATGCCCACTGTGTGACCCAGACCAGGGATTGCATGGCCTGAACAGACTGCCAGTTCCAGCTGTTCCCTCTACGGATGAGGAAACTGCATCCAGACGGCCTGATCTGATCACCATACGTGTTTCACTCCCTCTCCTAGACTTCCCCACCGCTCCTCAGGGCCATTGAACTTCAGAGGAAACTTCAGTGGAGCGACCCCCTTAGGAAGAACCCATACCATGTTGGGGAAGACTGAAGGCAGGAGAAGGGGATGACAGAGGATGAGATGGTTGGATGGCATCACTGACTCAATGGACATGAATTTGGATAAGCTCCAAGAGATGGTGAAGGACAGGGAAGCCTGGCATGCTGCAGTCCATGGGGTCGCAAAGAGTCGGACACGACTTAGTGACTGAACAATGACAGGGTCCTCGGGCTCACCTCTGGCTATCCAGAAGTTTTAGAGCCATGTCTGGATGGAGGTTGACCCAGACTTAGAGTCTGGAATAAGCACAAAACCCTAGATTCAGCAGCCAGCTAGGTGTGCCCTCTGGGACACCAGAGGACAAGCCAAGCCATCCATCCTTGGCCTTTGCTTTTTATGTGACTTTCATTTAGGTGCAGTGGAGTTGTCAGTGGTCACTGTGGCTTTTCTTCCTTCTTTCTGGTGGGGCTGCTTTCTTTGGCTGCAAGAGAAAGGGGGCTAATGGATGTTGATGAAGGTTTGGTTCCCAGTCAACAGAGGAGCCAGTCTTATTGGTGTGTGAGCTTAGTCACTCAGTTGTATCCAACTCTGGCGACCCCATGGACTGTAGCCCACCATCTATGGGATCCCTAACTTGTCTGCCATGTAACATTTATTAATGCCTGCTGTGTACAAAGGAAATCCTTTGACAGTTCTTCTAAGAAACGTGAACCTCAGATAATATGCCAGAAGCAACTGACTAATGGGTCAAGACAACAGACCTCTGCCCATAGAATTTTCCAGGCAAGAATACTGGAGTGGGTTGCCATTTCCTCCTCTAGGGGATCTTCCCAACCCAGGGATCCAACAATCCATGTCTCCTGTGTCTCCTGCTTTGCAGGCAGATTCTCGACCTACTGAGCCATCGGGGAAGCCTGTCTCATTGGAGTGAAAGTTAATAAAGCTTGTAACATCTAAGAAAGGACCTGAAAATCAATTTCCACTGGAGATGGGGTACAGGGGAAGGTCAGTAATGTATCTATAATTCCATTTACAAATTTAATGAAAAAAAAAGTCCAAGCCACATGAGATCCAGAGTTTTGCTTTATTAGACATCTGTGAAGAAGAGTTTGCAGATACAATCAAATTGTGAACTGCTGCAAAGTTCTGTGAAGGTTTAATTTATCCTTTAGTGAACAGACCCCAGTGGCTGATATTTTAGAATATAGTTCCATATTCCAAGCAGATGAGAGAAGTGATGTTATGGCCAACAACTTTTAGACTAGTCATCCACTTAAGCCGTTTCCCAGCATAAATATGCAGTTTAATCACAGCTATTTCATCTCTACAATGCGTGATTCGATCTTCAACTAATAATGCATTTTGACTCCTGTTTATATTGGTGCATGCGATTCTTTGCCACCCTGGCAATTAACCAGACCTGGACTCTAAAAGCTAAACTTGATCTAAATAACATCTAGGGGTAGGGCAGGCTCTGTAATCTGGACTCATCTTAGCCATCAGTCTGCAAAAGCACTTGTATGTCTCCTTTTTCCTATCGTGTCTGTCTGTAACTTGTCTGTCATTCAACATTTATTAATGCCTGCTGTGTACAAGGGAAATCCTTTGACAGACTTCTTCTAAGAAACTTGAACCTCAGATAATAGGCTAGAGACAACTGAGTAATGGGTCAAGACAACAGGCCTTTTAGAAACTTTATAAGATTAGAAAACGTGCCCAAGTGTACCTATCCGGTGCTCTTACTCTGGAATATTTGCAGGGAGCGGGGAGGGATGGATTTGAAGATTCTAAGTGTGATTATTAGGACTGCATCTCTGGGGCCAGAAGAAAATCCAGTAAAATCATCACCCCCTCTCCATTATCTTTTTGCCAACATTGCAAATTTCAACCATTTCCTTGAAGAGAAATAGTAGAAAAGGAGACATCCTTAACACAAGGTGGGAAAGGCCTTACATTAGCCACAAAAAGAACTTGACTCTATTACTCACACTTAATCCAGTAGGAAGGCTGAATTTGTGTACCACCTGATTCCTTCCTTTGATTCTGGTGTCCTGAAAACATCACCATTTTGCCTTCAGAGTGATTGCGTTGCCCCGAAAGGAGAGGTTGACAACCCTGCAGGACACATTTTTTGGAGGTTTCTCTAAACAGTCATGTGGCTTACAGAGCCAGACGGTTCAGCTCTCAAAGACTGGACAGGAGAATCAAAACATTATTATGTTTCTTTAAATATACACTGTGAACCTTTGGGAAGGATGTGCATGTTTAGAAAGCTCTGATGAAGCTGTCGACCCATCTGGTCTATTTCTTAGAGGACTCTGACCCTAGGCACCTCTGTTGTTGAATCTACACACACAGTCCATAGCTTAGCATCAGTACAAATTAAGCATGGTCAAGAAATGAAGCCATGGAAAATTAAAGGCAGCAATGTCATCAACAAAATTCAATGAGCATTTTCCCTTTTTTCTTTTTTAACAAGAAAAGCACATTGTAGAAATCAAGATTCTGTACAATTTTCTAATATTATATGTACATAAAATTATATTATAACTCAATTAAAAAGTCTTGTTTGTAGAGTATGGCTGGCAACACCAAAGAATGACCCATAACATTAAGCTTTTGAAGCAGAGGAGGCGCAAGAGGACCCAGATGCACACACCTTTGTGCCTGGATGCAAAACCCGGCTCCTAAGGATGTGTCTAGCATTCTCCAGTTCTCTGGTGTGTTCGTGTTTCACATTCTAGTAGGGAATTCTGCAGCAAGCCATGTGAAAAAGGAGACACGTTAAAATGAAATTGGAAATGCCGTTTAAAATCTGCATATGATAAAGGGCTGTGATAATGGGTGTGTGAATCCAACTCACATTCAAAGTTAGTGGCTCAACCATCTCCCCTCTTTTATTATGCATGCCTCTGGTGATTTAAAACTGACTGAACTCCAGCAGGTGGAAAAGACAGCTTTGAACAGATCGGGCGGGCTGTGAGTCAGGTTCTGGATTCTTTTCCTGCAGTTGGCTCCTGAAAGTGGAAGACTGGCTTTGCAAGTGGGGAAGGATGGGGAGCAGGCACACACATCAGTTGGTTCATCTGCCCCATTCTTCGGCTGCCTTTCTTCCAATCTCTTTCCTCCCAGGTCCTGCCCTCCCCAAGCCAGGTGGAGCGCCAGCCCCACTCCCCAGAGGGCAAGGGGTGGGCTCCTGGCCCTTCACTTGCAGATCCTCTCCCTCAAGGAACCGAACCACAGGCTGCAGTCTGTGCCGCAGCTTTCGAAAAACCTAAAGTTGGGAGTTTCCAGATTCCAATTCAGCCACAGTCCCCTTCGGCATTTACTAAACGTCGCAGATTCAGGTCCCTTTCCAAGTCTCAAGTTCATAAAAGGGAGAGGATCCAGGAACCTGTTTTTAAGAAGCCCCCAGGCAGTTCTTGCATGGGAGATCCACAGATCTGCTTTGAACAACAACAACAACAAAAACACCAGCTTCATTCATTCAATATCGATCTCTGAATGCCTGTAGGTAGAATCTTCAGTTCAAGTTTAGAAACGGAAGATTTTAACGAAACATTTCGTAGAACAGATTCTCTGCCTGTGTATCACTAATGTAGTCTTCCCAAAATGTGGAATTAAATGGCCAAAAGCTCTTAGGGAGATGAGGGCGAGTGGGAGGAGGGAGTTAGTTGAAAATATGTGTGCTCGTTGAGGAAAGGGGCTGTTTCAAAGCCTGTTCCCGCGTTCGCGCCCAGGCTTGGTGATGTGAACAAGGCAACTTGCAACTTCCATTTTCTCACACAGAATCCTACTGAGGTTAACTTGAATTACTTATGAATTCAGAAATCAGAATTTGGCCTTTGGGAAGTTCTTTCCCAGCATATAAATAACCTGGGATATGTCAGTAGCTCAATATCCATTTCCCTCGAAGCAAATTTCCACCTGCTGAAAAGCTGAGGTGTCAGCGTTCCCACTCACAAATCCTAGCGGATTAGCTGAAGCAGCACTTATTCTTCACTGAGCCTATTTGGAAGTTAAATTATGAGAACCTAAAATAGTGCCCAGTGTAGGCAAGCTTCTCCCACTGGCTTAAAACACCCTCCAAACTCACCTAGTCACCACTTTCCATCACATGATGATGAAAAGGAATTAACTGCAGATGGATGGTATTTTATATGGACTGCCATCCAAAATACGTAAAAAGAAAAGTCTCAGAGAGATGAAGAGTCTCCTCTTGGCTCAAAGATCTTATTTCAAATCTGGAAAGGTTGTGATAGGGCATCCTAAGTTCTGCGGAAGGGAGATCTCTTCAACCCCAGCCCAATCACTGCTGCAGAAATGTACTGACTCCCTTGTCAGGTGGGCATTTCACCACTTTTTACCTGTGAACACTAGCTGCTCTTCTAGGATGCTCAAATTTCCTATTCCTCAACCTCCATCTTCACTGCCAACAGCTTTTCTGACTCCAGTGTGCCCTCAGAAACATCCCCTAATTATGTCTAGCCCTGGCTGTTCTCATCTTCCCCGCTGGAATTCAGATGGGTGATGGCAAGGGTCAAGGGCAGGGAAAGAACAGTCAGAGTTGAGGTCAGCAGACGCGGGTGAGCCGAGTCCACGGCGGGGACAGGCGGCGGGGAGGGCCAGTTAGTAATTTAAGAAGTCGATCCCAACCTTGACACTCTTGGAAGTGGCTAATCAATGGCCGTGGCCTTGATCTCGGTGTCCCCGAACTGCATGAGGGTCTGGATCTCTCTGCGGGCGGGCACGTTGGTACTGCTGGCCCCGGTGAGATCCAGGCGCAGCGTGCCGCACTTCTTCACCCCGGGGTCGGTGATGAAGCTCACGTCGTCCAGCTCAGAGCTGTAGATGTTGATGACGATGACCAGCTGGGAGGGCTTGGCCGGGGTGTAGCTGCGCTTGACCAGCTCGCCCAGGGCCACGGACTGATCGGCGGAGATGAACTTGTCGAAGACGTCGGTACACCAGCGAGTGCCGTCCTTCACCAGCAGCTTCTCGGGCGGGTGCTTGCCCTCCACGTAGCGGTTCAGCACGCCCACCCCATAGGTGAGTGGGGACCGGCGCACCTTGATGACCGCGGGGTCCAGGCCGAAGAGGACGGCGCCCTTGAGGATGGTGAGGCCCACGTCCTGGGGGATGATGACGCGGCACTTGTCGCCGAAGGCAGCCTGCACCGCCTGCTGCAGGAGGGGCGCCTCGGCAAAGCCGCCCACCAGGAAGAGGAATTTGACCGTGGACACCTCCGGCTTCTGAAACAGGTCCCCTGAAAGGGAAGAGGAGGGGACAAGTGACCTGTCACCAAAAGCCAAGGGGGACTGGGTGGCCTGAGGAGGTGGGGAATGGACCAACTGGAGGACACTCTTGGTCTGAACTCGAACAGAACACTTTTGTAGAGCTAGTCCTTTAAGGAAAGGAGGTTTGATGGGCTTCGCTGGTGGTCCAGTGGTTAAGAATCTGCCTCACAATGCAGCGGACACAATGCAGTTCGATCCCTGGTCCAGGAAGATTCCACCTGCCGCAGGACAACTAAGCCTGTGTGTCACAACTAGTAAGCACACTCTGGAGCTTGGGTTTGGTAACAGGAGAAGCCACCGCAACGGGAAGCCCCCACTCGCTGCGACCAGAGAAGGGCCTCAGGCAGCAGCAAGACCCAGCACAGCCAAAAGTAAATGTATGTATATATTATTTTTAAAGAAAGAGGTCTGCACATCAGACTGCTCAGGAATGAAAACTCAAGCTACTACTAAGTAGAAACCCATTTTCACAGCTAGATGGTGATCTGTTTAAGTAGTTCTTTGTTAGGTGTAAATGAATACCCCTCGCCCTCTCCAAACCTGCAGTTCTCTTAAGTGAGTCAAGGCAGGCTGTTAGAAATATTATTCTTTGGTTTTCATCAAATTTCCTCCAGTGGTTAAGAATCTGCCTCACAATGCAGCGGACACAATGCAGTTCGATCCCTGGTCCAGGAAGATTCCACCTGCCGCAGGACAACTAAGCCTGTGTGTCACAACTAGTAAGCACACTCTGGAGCTTGGGTTTGGTAACAGGAGAAGCCACCGCAACGGGAAGCCCCCACTCGCTGCGACCAGAGAAGGGCCTCAGGCAGCAGCAAGACCCAGCACAGCCAAAAGTAAATGTATGTATATATTATTTTTAAAGAAAGGAGGTCTGCACATCAGACTGCTCAGGAATGAAAACTCAAGCTACTACTAAGTAGAAACCCATTTTCACAGCTAGATGGTGATCTGTTTAAGTAGTTCTTTGTTAGGTGTAAATGAATACCCCTCGCCCTCTCCAAACCTGCAGTTCTCTTAAGTGAGTCAAGGCAGGCTGTTAGAAATATTATTCTTTGGTTTTCATCAAATTTCCACCCCACCCCTGGGGGTTCTAATTGGCTAGGTACAGGGTGGGAAGTGGAGGCCCTGGATACTGGAAGAGGCCCTGGATTACTGGAATAGGCCTTGGTGAGTCTACTGTGTCCCCAGGTGAGGGCCCTGGTGTGTGTGTGTGTTGGGGCTGGGTGGGGGCGGGGTGGATAGACCTTTCTTTGGTTTACATAACCGTTCCTCCTTCCCAGCAGAGGTTATGGTTTCCAATTTATTCTGATAAAGCAAGGACCATCCCTTCACTAAGGCCAGTCACTCGATGATAATATTGCTTTAGTTGTCCCAGCTCTCTGACTTTTGAAGCCAGACAGAAAGCCCAGATGAGTAGGGGCTCTCAGCCACCCTCGTACATGCCCAGGCCCTGCCCAATCCTACTGGGGCCCTGACCCGTGGCGCCAAACCATGGACCCCCTGCCATCCCGATTTCATATATACTGGTGGGTGATGCTGGAAACGCCAGTCCCCATTCTTCGCTCTGCCCCACCAAGTGGCCAAGCCCTGGCTGATCACTTACGGAGATGCTCAATGATGCTGTCGATAGTCGGCTTAAAAAGGGCATTCATGGCGTCTGGACTCATCCTCAGCATCCCCTGCGAGGACCACTTGACAAAATCCACACTGTGGGGCGGGCAGAGAGAGAGTGAGAGTGTAGAAAGGATACTCAAGTCACGGGCCCTGGCAGAACAGCTGTCACGTCTGAGTGGGCAAAGGGGTCTGAAAGTCCAAAGATCCCTTAGTAATACCCTAAACCACCAGGATCAGACCCTTAGGAGCTTAAAAGCTAAGGCACAACCTCTTCCGTTTCTCTTTACTTTGGGCTCTAGCCAACCCTCTCCCGATACAGTGAAAGGCAAAGTCTAATGCAAAAGACAGGGTGATAATTCATTCAACAAATATTACCTAGCACCTACTCAGTGCTCAGTAACCCACAACAGAACCCACAACAGGTTCTGTTGTGGACTCTGGGGACAAAGCAGGAGCCAAACGTCCCTGCTTTCGTAAAGCTTATCTTTTTAGTGCATAATCATAGCTAACACATAGATAGCACTTTCTAGGTCCCAGGCATTGTGCTAAGTGTATATGAATTCATTTCACCCTCACAGCAACCCTTTGAGGTAAGTGGAATTATCATGCCCATGTTCCAGATGAGAAAACTAAGGACCAGAAAAGTTGAGTCACTCGTCAAGGTCACACAGCAAGCATGTAGGATTGGATCTCAGAGTCCACACCCCCATCCTCCCTCCCATCAACACGTTCTACCCGCTGGACTGTCCTGAGCCAAACGTGAGCCCGACTCACTTGCTCTTCCTCAAGGCGTGCTCCACGCTGTGTCCCCGGAACTTCTTATAGTAGTCAATGAAGGAGAAGGGCAGGGTGATGTTCAGTGGGTTAGTTCGGTCTGGGGCAGCCGCTCTTTTTCGAGACTCAAATGCAATCATTAAGTCAACCCAGGCCGCAGGACGCTTGATTTTAAATTGCTCAATAAAATCCTCTCCGAATATTTTACACAGAAGCTTTTCGAATTCGTAGTCTACTCCTAAAGATCCATAGGGTCCACCTGGGTCAAGAACAAAATGGGAGACCACTCTGTTAAAAACAGAATCAGAATCCGAAGTCTGAGTAGCAGCTCACCCTGGGTTCTGCCAAAGGCAATAGCCCAAAAGTGCGCCCACTTAGCCAGCAGACCACGGCTGTGTGTTTTTACTCACTCTTTAAAACCCTTAGGTTCTTCTTATTCCATATGGGAAAACTTTCCTACAAAAATCACTCATCAACAATCGGTTTAAAATTATTTACATTTTAAATAAAATCAATGCATTTAGCTAATTGGGAGCATCGTGGTATTCCTGCCCAAGAAATCTAAGGACAGAGTCTGTGAAGCCAGCAGATGTCACCGAGTCCCTTTGATCTACTAATTCCCATTTTCTTATTCCATATGGGAAAACTTTCCTACAAAAATCACTCATCAACAATCGGTTTAAAATTATTTACATTTTAAATAAAATCAATGCATTTAGCTAATTGGGAGCATCGTGGTATTCCTGCCCAAGAAATCTAAGGACAGAGTCTGTGAAGCCAGCAGATGTCACCGAGTCCCTTTGATCTACTAATTACCCATCCTTTCCATCCCCACTAAGAGGACAAGCACGTTCTTTGGTTTTGGTGGTCTCATCCTGGGACCTCCCAGGAAAGCTTAACCACAGCATCAAATCACAGGTGATGATCATGGCCAGGATCTGAAACAGGCTCACTTTAGGCCCAGACCCAAGTTATGGCAGTTTGTGTTTAAAGGCCATTTAATGGCCTTTTGCTTTCTGGTCTCACACATCCATACTGCTCATAATGCTGATGGCATTGAGAGAATGAGATGCTGAGAGCAATCAGCAATGAGTGAAACAGCTCAGGTATGAGATTAGCCACTGCCCTCATTTTCTCGGGCTTACCTGTTGCTTTGTACAGTTCTTTAAGATGCCCCTCTGGTAAGCGTATCTGATGGACTGTCAGGTCAACGGTGCCACCGCCACTGTCCACCACCACATACTTGTCACCTGGTACAAAACAGCCATCCTTTATACGGACCACGTGTCCACTGTGTCCTGGAACAGTCTGGCAGGTGATGACGGTGTACCTAGCTAAGCTCCATCAACACCCGGTAGTACAATGGTTTTGCTAATCAGGAGCACAGCGAGTTATTCATGACTAAAGAGAATGGAGAAGGAAATGGCAACCCACTCCAGTACTTTTGCCTGGAAAATCCCATGGATGGTGGAACCTGGTAGGCTACAGTCCATGGGGTCGCAAAGAGTCGGACACGACTGAATGACTTCACTAAGAGTCACTAAAGAGAATGAGATAATGTCTGTCCAGAAGTGCCTTAGCATGGACTATGAACACAGATGAATGAATCTTTAAAGCATTTGTGTCATACGACACTGCATACCTGGCACATACAAGTCGACAACTTCCTGCCAAGGTAACAGCACCATCGAATGATCTGCTGTTTATAACACAAGGCTTACCCTGGAACTGGTGAGTTCCAGTTCCTACTTTTCTTCTGAAGAGCCTATATGGTTTTAGAACATGCAAAATTACAGCTCCAAAAGAGCTCTCCCTGGGCAAGCAGGTCTGTAAAACCAACTGATTTGGAACATTTTCCAAAAGTGTAAAAGGAACAAATAGGAAAGATTTTTTGCCAACACACACACACACACACACACGCACACACACACAGAATCCAGCAGGGGCAAAGGACATTCAAGGACACTACCTTCCTCCAGCTCGGACCAGATTTCTCCTATGACATTCTCCACCAGAAAGGTCCGACTCTGCCGATTACGTCGTATGTGTTCCTTAGCTAGTGGCCAACACAAAGAAAATAACAACGGGTGAGAAAGCATGAAAGAGCCGCAGTCCCTGAAGTCAGTGGAGGTGAAAGAGCTTGGGAGGTTTGGGAACAGAACATTCGGTGATCTTGATCGGAATGATTACGTAAACACAACATGGGGAATGACAAAGCCAGCTCTTCCACAGCAAGGAGCTATTTCCACCAGCCTCCATCTATTCATCTGCCTGAGCTAGTCAGTGCCCTGCTGAAAAGCTCAGCGTGGTGAGATTCCCTTCCTCCAGGAACAGTTTCAGTGGAATGGAAATAAAATAGGTCAGTTTCCTGGCTCTGCTGCCCTAGGGAGGAAGCTGTCTGCCAAATGGCCTGCAGTGCGCTCGGTTAAATAATTTCGCATCAAGGAACTCAGTCTGATACATGGAATGCGGGATATGTTTTCCTAACTGGATCTGGGATAAACGGGCCAGGAGCCCTTTCCAGACTCCGTTGAAGTCGATATGCTCTTCCGCCACAAGGTGGCGCGGCGGAACCTAGCAAAGCCGGCGCCGCCTTTTTCCTGCACAATGCGGGACAACTTAGGGGTGGCTGGGGTACTCAGTGGCTGCGATGCCTTGCATGGGTATTTCATCTCCCGCTGGCTCCCGACAGCCCCGTGAGACGGACAGGGCCCACATCATCGTCCTGTGTTCAGACGAGGAAACCAGGTCAGGGAGGTCAAGGGACTTGCTGTTCCCACGACTGTCTTGCAGCCTGAAATGAACCCTCAGACGGCGGACCCCCTGCCTTTGAGACTTAACAATTTAGAGTGAAGTCTGAAAACGCTGAATAGGAATGTTAAGAGGAGGGAAAGATGCTGTGAGAGGGAGCCTGGGAAGCCCAGAGCACAGGCATGATGGGAGTTGGGGCAAATCACTTAACCTCTCTCGGCCTCAGTTTCCTCATCCATAAAATGGGATGATACTACTTGGCCCAAGTTCCATGCAGGCTGAGAAGGGACTGGCCCTCTGATTTGCTGTCAGCACCCACTGTGACACCAGGCACACAGTAGGTGATGAGGAAGGCAACGCACCAAGTCTGAGACAGTGAACCCAACAAATGACCCCTACCATGAACAGTTTAGAGCAATCCTGGTTTTACAAAGGCTCTAATCCACCACTCTGCCCCCCATCAAATCTTTAGTCCCTCAGCCCTACAAATCCATCTGCTGCTTGTTACCCAATAAAGGACCCTTGACCCTCCAGCTTCCTTCAGCAAGGAGCAGAGTGTTCACAAAGCAGCATCTCCTCTGGGGATTAGAATGGCAGACATCAACATCGGGCCAGCCTTAAGCTCCTCAGGCCATCCCTGATTAAAGAGCTCCGGCAGGCCTGGGGTGGTTGCGGGGGGGGGGGTCCCCAGACTCAGGGCTTCTCTCCTATGCCCAGCTCCAGATGAACTTACATTGAACACTTTGCAGTGGGGACTGACTTTCCAAAACAAACTAGGTGGCCAAGAAAATGGTATGTGTGAAGGATGGCCAAGTGAGGCTAATAAAACATGTTCTGAGCACTCAGAAAATCCTGTTTTTCAGGCAAATATGCCAAAGATTGTGAAAAATGTAGCCTTTACTAATGTCGTTAAGTCTTTCTGGAGTCAAATAATGCCATCAGTGGCCTCTGCAGCGCTGGGGACAGAGTGCCAGCTCTGGTCTCCTCAGTGGTGGCCACTGGGCGTCCATCAGGGAGCGGCATCAGAGCGCAGAGAATGGCCCGGGGTTGGGGGGGGCTCAGGCTACTGATGCCATCCTGGGTACCCCCTGATTAAGCACTCTGCCAGGCCTTCCCACATATCACTCTGTCCTTCTGGGAGGGAGGTTCTCACCAAAAAGCAAGGTTAAGATGGAACCCCTGCCTCACTGACCCTCTGAGGGATGGTGGCCAACAACATGAGGATTTCAAAAACCAAAGACACCCCTCTGAGCACAGAAAACAACAGCAAATCCCACAAGGAACGGGACACAGACATGGAGCGGTGTGGGCATGATAAGATACATTAAAGGAAAGAGAAACAAAAACTCTTGAGCTCCTGGAAAAGGCAGCCATTCTAAGTTCCCTCCTCTGTGAATGTTGTGCTTAAAAGTGTCAAGGAGAGCTGTGCTCAATCAGCTAATTCTGGCATGAGCGGCTATCTATGAACAATGAGTAAGGATCAGTATATGAAATAGAGAGCCCAGGCAGACATTCCTCTTTCTTCCAATTAAAACAACGATGCTGAATATTTAAAACGTGAACGCATTGAGTTTAGTTAGCAGTGAGGCTAGCTAGCCTTGTGAGAAAAAGGCAAATCGAGCCCTGAGACTTGGAGGGAAGCCTGTTTCCGTTTGCTCTGGATGAATCAGATCCAGGCTGCGAACACATGGCCCTGGCAGGCTGAGGGGCAGCAGCCTGGTGACAAGTGAACTTCTTGCCACTGTCTCACGGCTCAGGTTCACAGACTCCTCCATACTAGGTTAAAAATGCAGAGCAGTGGCCGCTGGGGCAGAGTCACCTTGTAAAGAGAAGAGAGCTCTGTCTGGACAGGAATGTGTGCCCTCCAAGGGTGAGCCTGGGGCCCAGTCCCCCAGGCAGTGCAGAAACAGCCTTCAAGCCGAGGAGCAAGGAAAGCTCCGGACCAGCTGGTGACAGTCCTCACTCACGTCATCCCTCTCCTCCTCCAGGACCTGGGCCTTCCAGGGCAGGATGCAGGTGGGCTGGAGTGATGGCGGGTGCCCTTGAAGTCCTCACGTGGGCAGAGAGCTGAGAGCTGGGGTGCACAGTGCCACCCCCCAGAGCTCCTTAGCATCCGTGCTCACCCGCATGGCTCTGACTGACCCGGGGTGTCTGCACACTCCATGGCTCTGGACAGATCTAAAGAGCCCTGCGTTCCAGGGAAAGCAGTGAGGAGCAAGCTTGTGAGCAACTTGCATATAGGTCAATATCAGGTTTTTCCATAAACTGTCACAGAATTTTTGGCCAACCCAATATTGGAGAGAAAAAAGGCCCTTAAAATGCCAAACCTGGGTTTCCCTGGGCAGTGCTCCTTCCCACAGTTAAATGAGCGTCAACCCCTCAGGGGAAGTCCGCCCTTTTCACCTCTAACCTCAACTTTTGCCAGGTTTATAGTTAACATTCACAATGAGCGCATCACATACAAAGAGGCCCAAATGAATGAGTCAGCAATAAACCAACAGTCTTAATGGAGGCATTAATAACAGGCCAGTGGAATTAGATTAAGAATCAGTTAATAGACAGGAAAGACTTAAAAGCCGAGTAAAATGCATGGCCAAGAGCCACTCTTGGACTGCTCTCACATTCTTGGGAGAGAAGGGTCCTCCCCTTAGGCACTAGGGTGGGTGATGAACGAGGGTAACCACTGATGAGTTTACAGTGTCCTTGGAGGGGCCAGGTTGGGGGAGGGGGGAGCTGAGCACAGAGGTACTTAACTCCAGCCTCCTCCAGAAGCCTCTTGAGGTCTCCAGACCACATTGAGTGCCTTCGCAAGCTCCGAGGCAGAGACACATGCAGGGGGCCGGAGAGGGGGCGCGGGGAGGGGAGAGAGAGAGCAGGTACCCTGTGCGAACCCAGCTCCTACTGTGTCACTGGAGCTGTGCCCGTTGACGGCGGCCTTGCTGCTCAGATCAGTCATCTGGTGCAGCCGCAGCTTCCGGCAGTAGATGGAGGCTGCCTCGGGCTCCAGGGCAATGATGAGCTGCTCCGAGTTCTCCGGGGAGGCCAGGCCTGCCTGGAAGACAGAAGGCAAGGCTGGGACCCCTCCGAGGACACCCCTGCCCTGGGAGTGAGCACCCCCAAGGAAGGGGCGCTCATGCTCTGCTTGTTGGGAAAACTCCCTCCACAGGCCCCTGCAGAGCCTAAAATCGGAGGTGACTGGGTGCTGAGCCCTAAGCCAGGTACCCAAACATCACAGGGTGGGCAAAGGAGAGAAAGAAAGTGAAAGTGAAGTCGCTCAGTCGTGTCCAACTCTTTGCGACCCCATGGACTGCAGCCTGCCAGGCTCCCCTGTCTATGGGATTTTCCAGGCAAGAGGACTGGAGTGGGGTGCCAATGTCCAAGTATTCTTGGCGAGTGCCAGGCTCTGTGAGCCTCAAGGCTGCCTGCATGTGTGGCCCGCTTGGCCCACAGCTGAGAAGCCCAAATGGGCAAAGGACCCAACACTTAGAAAACCAACCCAGCATGGAAGGCCGATGATGGCTGTTTCCGGTTCCAGAACTAAATGGTAGGACTGAGGCCTAGCAAACCCCAGTGGTCGGTGGCCTAGGAATCAGAAAGGCCATCGCCGGGCGTCATCTGTGCAAGAATCTGAATCTGCTGTGTGGGCATCTGGCCTGTTATCTCC
>SJXQ01007108.1:0-174973 GCA_006408695.1 Aepyceros melampus | reverse complement strand
CTCATCTGCTTGAACCAGCCCCAGCCCCCGTCCCCGCTCCCCAGCGAGACGGAGGCACCATGTCCCCACCAGCCAACGCTCAGGGAGGTCACAAGCAGAGCGGAGAGCGAGGCCAGAGAAGACAGCTGACTCTACACAGATTCCGTCTCCCTAGGAGGCTTCTCAGAGCTGCCGGGAGACTCTGAGAAAAGGAGGAAATGCAGATATCTCTGCCAGCCTCTTACAAACCCAGATGTCTTTCTCTCTGAGCAGAAGGATGCGTTGCCCTGAAATGCAAGCTTAGTTTGTCTATACAACCACTCCCTATCCTCAGCAGAAGCCCCCTGGCCTAAGGGCTACAAGAGACCCGGGGGTCTTTGCCTGGGATCAGTTCAGGGTCAACCAGGACGGAAGAGCTCACTCTCCGCTCGGTAACTCCACCCCTGGAGCTGGTATCTCAAGGCCACGGTTCTGTTCAGTGTGAGCTCTCCCTCTGCTCAGCGCCCGGCCCAGCACGTGGCGTGTTCTGCTTCCCACCGTCGATCCGTGCGGGCCTGTCTAACTTCTCCTGTAAGGAGGGCTGTTTTCTAAGGGCAGCTGTCAGGTCTTCTAGCCCTAAAGCACACAGTAGGTGCTGAGAGGGCAGCTGCTGGATGAAATAATCGCCCATCCCTCCAGTTAGGCTTTCTGCAATCCTCAGGCCCCTCTCAAGAGAGCTTTGCAGGCATGACCTGAGGATTCTACAATCAGAAAGCCTCTGAACCAAGAGCAGGCTACTCCATCTGACTCTCCACATCTGGGCCAACAACAGCTCCATCACAGTATTAGTTTTTAGAGCTCGGCTTCCTGGTCACAAGCTCCACTGGGAGGGGCGGCAGGGTGAGAAAACCACACTCCAGGGAGGCCAAGGACGAGGGTGGTTACCACCCCGACTTCTCTGCTCCTTGGCCCTGCAGTCAGCCAGGAAAATCTGCCAAGGGGCTGTGTCCACAGCTGCGTAAAAGGGCCAGACTAGTTGAGTGCTTGGCTGGCCTGGCATCGAGATGCAAAGAGCTACAGCTGCAGGCTTCCGAGTGTCACGGGGTTGGGTTTCTTTCTTGATGTGATTATCTTTCACTGCGGCTTGTTCAGAAAGGGAGGCAGATGCAAGCTCTGTGTTAGATGAGATCATGGGTATGGCAATATAATTTATTTAACAGGTTTCTGGAACCTATGAGAGTTACACATTTTAAGCAAAATTCATCTAGAAATACACTAGACTACTTCCTATGCGTGATTCACGCAGGACAGAGTGGAACTCTCTCTTATTCTAGCTCTTTTCTGAGGGCTCAGAAGAGGCATCAGCTGTTCTTTCTGCTGCCATCTTTCCAGTGAATGCTCTTAAAGGGTCTAAAGCTGCCCCAAGAAGGTAGATCATAAAAGATGCAGCTTTAACCCACTTCTTCAGCAATCACTTGACACAAGAGGGGTTTGGGGGGTTTCACAGATGAAGCTGCTCCCATGTCAACTGCTGGGCAGCCCTCACTGGCCGTGAATCACAGACCGTCAAGTTCAGGCCCCAGGCCCACCCCTTGCAGGCCTGCTTCTCCCAGGGATTGCTTCTGTCTCTCTCTTCATCCAGGCCTCTTCCTCCTCCACCAGGCTGATGGGAAGTTGATGTTCAGCCATGTGACAGTGCCATGAACTTGGACCCAGGAGCCTGGAAGGAGGGGCTCCATTTGCCACATGTAAGCAGGGTGGGCTGACCAGTTTCCCAGCTGCCCTGATGGAAAACCATACTGCTCACCCTGCCTGCTCATCTGCGTGAAGCCAGGCTGATGGGCCACGCTTCTGGTGGAAGGGCTGCTGGGAAGGCTCAGGTCTCAGAAGCTGGGTGGGCCAGGAACTGTCCTTTTTGCTCAGGTTCTGTATTTGTCAGATTTCTTCAGAGAAACAGAACCAGTAGAATGTTTGTATATGTAGAAAGGGGTTTATTATAAGGAGTTGGCTCACATGATTGTGGAGACTGACAAATCGTAAGACTTCAGTCGGCAAGCTGGAGGCCCCGGAGGGCAGATGGTATAATTCCCTTGCCAGCAGGCTCAAGACAAGCAAGAGTCCAGTTAGAGGCTAAAAACAGGGGAAACAATGTCCTAGTTTGAAGGCAGGCTGCTGCTAAGTCACTTCAGTCATGTCCGACTATGTGCGACCCCATAGATGGCAGCCCACCAGGCTCTTCCGTCCCTGGGATTCTCCAGGCAAGAATACTGGAGTGGGTTGCCATTTCCTTCTCCAGTGCATGAAAGTGAAGGCAGGCAGGCAGGAGGAATTCCCTCTTACTCTATCTAGGAAGGTTCAGCCTTTTGTTCTAAATCAGGCCTTCAGCTGATTGGATGAGACCCACCCACCTTAGAGAGGGCAATCTGCTCCATTTAGTCAATCAGTGTAAACGTTAATCTCATCCAGAAACACCCTCATGGCAATACTTGGAATGATATTTGACCAAATATCTGGATACCCCTAAGCCCAGTCCAGCTGACACATGAGATAATTAACAGCCACCATTCTCACTCTGTATAATAAACGGGAGGTGAGGAAGGAAGAGTTGGAGAAATGCTAACTAGGGAGAGTAGCAAACTCTGTTCACTTTGTCCTGAAGACTCTTCCAGAAGATAGGCTAAAGAGGGTGCCCCTAACATGCTACAGACCCCTTCCCAGAAGTACACATGGCTTCAATGAGCCACTTGGATGTGAGCAATTTGAGAGCAGGGCCCCTGTCCCATGACCTGAGCACCTATTGCATCCTGGAAAAGAAGGCTGCTAACACAGGCTTGTTTAACGAATAAATGAAACAGTGAACAAAGAATGAATGAACAAATGGTCCCTGCCATCTTCAAATCCATCCAGTGACTGGAAACTGAACACAAGTATCAAAAAGAGCCCCAAATTAAGCTGCACAAACAGTGCCCTGGACAAACGTTACCCGGTAAGGAGAGGACAGATCCATTGGCAGGGCATCTCCTGGCCTCGGGAAGCAAATCCTCCCACCCCTTCATCCATGCTTGTCACCTGGGCCCTGCCCAGGAACTGCAGGCCCTCCCACTGCCCGAGGTGCCAAAGCCCAGAGGACACCCACCAACCCCAGCGTGGCTCCCCCCTTGGCCTCCTCAGTGTAACGGGTCTTTCCCTACACTCCCCTGCTACCCACCCAGAGAGGCAGCCCTTAAAGAGCCAGTGCAGGACTCCACAGCCCTGATGAATCTACCAGTCTCTGCACCTCTTACTTTTTCAGGCTAAAAATAAGAACTGTCCCATTTCCAGGTCACATGTTTGTTGCTGAAGTCTTCCTGAGGGCTGGAAAATGAAAAAAGTCCAAATGATGAATCTTGAGGATCCTTCCTGGGAAAACTCAGGCCCCTGGACAGTGTCTCAGCAGACACCCAGGTCCCGTCTCTGGATCCTTGGACTTTGCCTGAGGGCTGACACCTAGGAAGAGCTCCCTGATGCCCAGGGCTCCCATGGGCAGTGAAACTGCACTTGAATCTCTTCCTATTTAAAGAGGTTGTCTGTTCCTGGAACTTCTACCCGCTTTCCTCATCCCTATAAAAACAAATCTATTTTTGGCAGATACATAGACTGAACCAGATTCTCACGCTGAACAGAGGAAGGGGAGAGCAGAGGAGACAGGCTGGGGCCGTGGCGGGAAGGAGGGGAACAGGGGTGGGGTGAAGAGGGGACACTGTCCTTCCCTGAACTGGAGTAAAGCCACCTGGAGTAAACCCCAGGCGTGGAGGACAATTTAAGGTGCCCAGGGCCATCTGACTGGTGCTCAGTATGTGTGTGTTAGTCGCTCAGTCGTGTCCGACTCTTTCAAACCCCATGGACTGTAGCCCACCAGGCTCCTCTGTCCATGGGATTTTCCAGGCAAGAATACTAGAGTGGGTTGCCATTTCCTTCTCTAGGAGATCTTCCTGACCCAGGAATCGAACCCAGGTCTCCCACATTATAGGCAGACGCTTTACTGTCTGAGCCATCAGAGAAGTCCATGTGATTTTCCAGGCAAGAATACTGGAGTGGGTTGCCATTTCCTTCTCCAGGGTTAGTGCTCAGGGTGGATTCAGTTGAGGTTTTTGAAAGGAAAGGTCCATCCTTTCTTTGAGTCTGTGGCCACACACTCAGCATTAGAGGTGTGTCTCCTGGGAAGGGAGGCATGGCAGAAGACATGGGTGATGTTCCCCAGCCTGCTTAGGTGGAAGGCTCTGGAAGCTGACTCTCAGGGTGAGCACTCATTTATTAACCCAGGAGACTAAGCACAAGAGGATCCCACTCTGTCCCAGGATCATAATAGCAGGTCAGTATGGCTGGCCACTCCCGCCATGAAGTCAGCCCCTCGTGGGAGCCCCTCCATGGCACAAGTTGTCTGCAAATGTGAGGGGTGGAGGCCACGAGGGTTTGTGGCCCCAGTGATGCCCTCCAGCACCCATGAAGGATGGGCTTGCCATTGGTGCTGCTGGTGCTCCTACTGCCCAAGGTGCCAAAGCCCAAAGGATACCACGCCCCCTGCCCCATAGCCTGGCATCCCCCTTGACCTCCTCAGTGTAAGGGGCTTCTCCGTACACTCCCCTACCACCCATTCAGAGAGGCAGCCCTTGACTCAGAGAGACAGGCCTTGACAAGAAGACCTGGAAATGAATAAAGCCAGAAAGAAAATCGAGGCCAGCCCCTCCCCTTTTCCACCAGACCCCTTATCCTCACCAGGGAGGAAGCTGAGGAATGAGAAGGCTCCTGACCTCCTGGCTGTGGGCGACCTCTTGCTGCCTCCTGAGGAGGCCTCTGAACGCTGGGGGACAGCTGAGTGGGGTGACGGCCACCACCGTGTGCATCTTGGACCCCCCGCCTGCCCCCAGCCCCGCACTCACCTGGTAGGCAGCTTGCCTCATGAACTGCTTGGCCGGCTGCTTCCAGATGGCAGGCACTGTGATGACCCATCTGACATCAGAGTTCTCGAACTCCGAACCCGCCTGGTCGCTCAGCTCCTGAAGCCAGAGAAAATGCAGCAGGTCAAGTGGGCGGAACTGGTCCTCCCGCGGCTTCGCCGAAAATCCAGGTTTCTTGGCCACAAACTTTTGGGGCTTCTATTCTGCAGCCCCCTGAACCTAACCAGCGTCAGGAACAGAATCTGTTGTCTGTATTTTCAGCAAACGGAGCTAACCGGCTCCTGCATTCACTGGATGTGGCTGCAGGTGGAGGCGGGCAGATCTGAGGCCTTTGGTCACTTCCTAGTTCTGTGACTTAGGGCAAGTGACCACCTCTCAGGCCTCAGCTTCCTCATCTGCACAGTGGGGATAATAATAAGCTCATATCATTGTTGGAAGGATTGATCATTTTCTCAGAGCTCCACTTCCTGGCAGCTTCCTCTGCCATGTCAATCTTGTTAAGCTCCTTCCATACCCCATCTCCATGAACCCATTTGAGAATCTTGTCTGGAAAAGGTAGGCATGGCCCCTTTTCTACAGCTGGCAAACCAAGGCCTAGGCCTGTTCAGTATCTCTGTGATGACTGATCAGCTAGAGAGGTGCAGAGCCAAACTCTGCACCCAGACCCGGGTCTATCTTGATGCTAAAGGCCAAGAAAGGTCTTAACGAAACTGTTACTTTTGGTCTCGGATCTGAACAGTGCCTGGCCTATAGGACTGTTTAGCGCTGGTGGCATTTGTTATCAGAGTTGTCACTCACTCACCTTACTGCAAGCCCAGCACATCAGGGGGGGTTTTCCTGGCAGGCTAGGAAGGGTATGAGCAACATGACCTAGCAAGAATGGTGCTGCCCTTGACTTTCAGTTAATGTAAAACCTATCTACACACGGAAACAGGCTCACAGACACAGAGATCAGACTCATGGTTGACAAGGGGAAGAGGGAGAGGACGAGGGACGGACTGGGAGTTTAAGGTTGGTAGAGGCAAACTATTACATTTAGAATGGATTTACAATAAGGTCCTGCTGCACAGCACATGGAACTATATCCAGTCTCCTGAGATAAACCATAATGGAAAATAATATATACTTTTTAATGTATATATGTGTATAACTTTGCTGTACAGCAGAGACTGGCATAACACTGCAAATCATCTATACTCAAAAAAAAATCAGTGAGACCCACCTGGATAAACAGGATGGGTAGAAGCATCAGAGGTCTCACCAGGCCTCTGGTTGAGAAGAAGACCTCTGATCAGTGCTCACACCACCTGCCCCTCCCCTCCCGCTGCCACATTCCCCAGACAAATCTGAAATCAAACCCAGTGCTGGTGTTTAAGTCACCAAGTCATGTCCAGCTCTTGCGACCTCAAGGACTGTAGCCCTCCAGGCTCCTCTGTCCATGGGATTTCTCAAGCAAGAATACTGGAGTGGGTTGCCATTTCCTTCTCCATGGGATCTTCCTGACCCAGGGATTGAACCCATGTCTCCAGCTTGGCTAGCAGATTCTGCACCACTGAGCTACCTCAGAAATATATACATACATATATATGTGTATATATGTATGTATATATATATATACTTCTTCAAATTCTTGTCCATTATAGGTTATTATAAGATGCTGAACACAATTCCCTGTGTTATACATAGGTCCTGTTTTTTTCCATTTTATACTTAGTAGTGTCTGTTAAGGGCTTCCCTGGTGGCTCAGCTGGTAAAGAATCTGCCTGCAGTGCAGGATACCCCAGTTTGATTCCTGGGACAGGAAGATCCCCTGGAAAAGGGTTAGGCTACCCACTCCAGTATTCTTGGGCATCCCTGGTGGCTCAGATAGTAAAGAATCCCCCTGCAATATGGGAGACTTGAGTTTGATCCCTGGATTGGGAAGATCCCCTGGAGGAGGGCATGGCAACCCACTCTGGTATCCTTGCCTGGAGAATCCCCATGGACAGAGGGGCCTGGCAGGCTACAGTCCACAGGGTTGCAAAGAGTCAGACATGACTGAGCGACTAAGCATAGCACAGCACAGTGTCTATTAATCCCAAACTCCTAATTTATCCCTCCCCACCCCTTTCCCCTTTGGTAACCATAAGTATGTTTTCTATGTCTGTGGATCTACTTCTGTTTTATTGGGACAGGAAGATCCCCTGGAAAAGGGTTAGGCTACCCACTCCAGTATTCTTGGGCATCCCTGGTGGCTCAGATAGTAAAGAATCCCCCTGCAATATGGGAGACTTGAGTTTGATCCCTGGATTGGGAAGATCCCCTGGAGGAGGGCATGGCAACCCACTCTGGTATTCTTGCCTGGAGAACCCCCATGGACAGAGGGGCCTGGCAGGCTACAGTCCACAGGGTTGCAAAGAGTCAGACATGACTGAGCGACTCATAGCACAGCACAGTGTCTATTAATCCCAAACTCCTAATTTATCCCTCCCCACCCCTTTCCCCTTTGGTAACCATAAGTATGTTTTCTATGTCTGTGGATCTACTTCTGTTTTATACAGATCATTTGTATCATTTTTTAGATTTTACACATGTATAATATATGATATTTGTCTTTGACTTACTTCACTAATACAACAGTCTCGGGGTTCATCCACGTTGCTGCAAATGACATTATTTCATTCTTTTTAATGGCTGAGTAATATTCCATTGTATATTTATACCATGTCTTCTTTACCTATTCATCTAGTCAATGGACATTTAGGTTACTTCCATGTCTTTGTTATTGTATAATAATGCTCCTATGAACCTTGGGGTGCATGTATCTTTTTAAATTTGCATGTATATTTTCATCTTTTCTGGATATATGTCCAGGAGTAGGATTGCTAGTAAAACAGTCATTTTCTGTTTGTGTCTATTTTTGTGTTTATTTTTTTGATCACATTTTATGTCCTTGAGGGCTTCCATGGTGGCTCAGCTGGTAAAGAATCCACCTGCAGTGTGGGAGACCTGGGTTTGATCTTTGGGTTGGGAAGATCCCCTAGAAAAGGGAATGACTGCCCATTCCAGTATTCTGGCCTAGAGAATACCATGGACTATACAGTCCCTGGTCACAAAGAGTCAGGCATGACAGTGACTTTCACTGTCTAACAGGAGGTAAAGATGACAATCTTGGACTGCAAGGAGATCAAACCAGTCAATCCTAAAGGAAATTGGTCCTGAATATTCATTGGAAGGACTGATGCTGAAGCTCCAGTACTTTGGCCACCTGATGTGAAGAACTGACTCCTTGGAAAAGACCCTGATGCTGGGAAAGATTGAAGGTAGGAGAAGGGGATGACAGAGGATGAGACAGTTGGATGGCATCACTGACTCGATGGACATGAGTTTGAGCAAGCTCCAGGAGTTGGTGATGGACAGGGAAGCCTGGCTTGCTGCAGTCCAGACTCTGGGGTCGCAGAGTCGGACATGACTAAGCAACTGAATTGAACTGAAATGATTTCTCTGTAGGTCTGCATTGGGCTGTAAAAGTAAGTGAGACTTAATGGGTTGAGAGGGATGCTAAGGGTGCCGCCTATATTAACCATCCAGCCTATTTTAAACTCTTTAAACAGGAAAAGCCTCAAAGATGAATGACGGACTTTCCTAGCCATGTGGAAAGTTGTCTGGTTGGGCTGTTTGTTCACCAGAGGGTGGAGATCAGCTTGGAAGGGAAGGAAGCTGGCATTGACTGAACATTTCCTGTCATGGCACTTTCACCAACTGTCCCTCATGAACAACAAGGCCGCTCCAGGGATGTGATTTCTGAGAAAATCTACTCAAGCTTATTCAGGTCCAACATGCAGCAGTCCGCTGCTCTGAATCCACCTGCCCTTTGAACACCAGCCAGCCTCTTGTGAAGGACTCAGTTCCTATACATGTCCTCAGACTTTTCTTCACAACGTGTTCCCTGCTGGGAGAAAGTTCCTGAAGGCTCTGGCTGAGCCGACAACCACCCCTCATTCAGCCATATTGTGTCTGATGACCTCTGCCCCCTCCCATCCCTCCCTCCCCTGAAAGATGGGCTGCTCAGGCCTGTCCTCACGTCATGGCCAACCTGAAACACACTCCAAGTCACAGGCTTTCTCAAGTCCTACGTTTTCCCTGAGTTCCTGTGGCTCCTCGTCTTAATCTGTCCAGTTCCTATACATGTCCTCAGACTTTTCTTCACAACGTGTTCCCTGCTGGGAGAAAGTTCCTGAAGGCTCTGGCTGAGCCGACAACCACCCCTCATTCAGCCATATTGTGTCTGATGACCTCTGCCCCCTCCCATCCCTCCCTCCCCTGAAAGATGGGCTGCTCAGGCCTGTCCTCACGTCATGGCCAACCTGAAACACACTCCAAGTCACAGGCTTTCTCAAGTCCTATGTTTTCCCTGAGTTCCTGTGGCTCCTCGTCTTAATCTGAAGACACCCTGCCCCACCGGCCTCCTTTCATGCCTGCATCTTCCTCTGGGCACTCAGTCAGTCCCTCTGGAATCCCTCTCTTCAGGCCCACAGAGCGCCACCTCCTCCCCCGTTTTGAGGCCTTCTTGGACCCACGGCGGCTCCCTTTCACTGCAGCCATGAAATTAAAAGACACTTACTCCTTGGAAGAAAAGTTATGACCAACCTAGACAGCATATTAAAAAGCAGAGACATTACTTTGCCAACAAAGGTCCGTCTAGTCAAAGCTATGGTTTTTCCAGTAGTCAGGTATGGATATGAGTTGGACTATAAAGAAAGCTGAGCACTGAAGAATTGTTGCTTTTGAAATGTGGTGTTGGAGAAGACTCTGAGAGTCCCTTGGACTGCAAGGAGATCCAACCAGTGCATCCTAAAGGAGATCAGTCCTGAATATTCATTGGAAGGACTGATGCTGAAGCTGAAACTCCAGTACTTTGGCCACCTGATGCGAAGAGCTGACTCACTGGAAAAGACTCTGCTGCTGGGAAAGATTGAGGGCAGGAGGAGAAGGGGACGACAGAGGATGAGATGGTTGGATGGCATCACTGACTCAGTGGACATGAGTTTGAGTGAACTCTGGGAGTTGGAGGTGGACAGGGAGGCCTGGCGTGCTGCAGTCCATGGGGTCGCTAAGAGTGGCACATGACTGAGCGACTGAACTGGACCCGTGTTAGCTCCCTTTCCATGGGTCCCCACTGGCCTCCCTGCTCCTGTCTCTGTCTGGTCGCTACCTGCTTCCTGAAGTGAATTCACCTCTGTCTCTCCCCCGCTCCCTTCCCTAGAGTCCTCTCCTCACCCACTTTCATAGAATGCACCACTCCCTCCCTCCATCACATCTGTTTACCTCCTTGGTTTTCACAATCCTAGATGAGCCCGCAGGTGGCGTGTCAGCCTCGCCCTCAGCCCTCGGGCTTGTGTCAGCCTCTGAGAGAGCTGCCAACAGGTCACTCCTCTCCCACTGTGGGCCCTGAGGACCACGGCTGCCTCCCCTCCTCTAACACTGCCCTCAAGGCCACTCACTGCCCTGAGAGAAGTCCTCCGCTCCCTTCCCTAGAGTCCTCTCCTCACCCACTTTCATAGAATGCACCACTCCCTCCCTCCATCACATCTGTTTACCTCCTTGGTTTTCACAATCCTCAGATGAGCCCGCAGGTGGCGTGTCAGCCTCGCCCTCAGCCCTCGGGCTTGCGTCAGCCTCTGAGAGAGCTGCCAACAGGTCACTCCTCTCCCACTGTGGGCCCTGAGGACCACAGCTGCCTCCCCTCCTCTAATACTGCCCTCGAGGCCACTCACTGCCCTGAGAGAAGTCCCGTGAGGGCTCCCACGACCCAGGAAGAATTCCCTCTGCTGGCATTCAAGACTGCACAATCTCGTCCCCCGCTCACGGTTCCCGCTCTCTCTGCAGCCTTGCCCTTCGCCTGCTCCAAACCACCTGCTCCCCCAGCGGTTGGCTATGCTTTCTTCCCCCTGAGCTGTTCCTGGGCCGTTCCACCAGCTGAACACCTGCCCTGCCAGCTGCTGCGTGGCAGAAGCCCCCAACCCCTCTCCACCGGGGGGATTCCCTGCTGCTGTCTTTGGGTAGAATCTCTGCCTTCACTGAATCCCCGACACCCACCAATTGACTGCATACTGCATTGCAGGTTGTTTCCACACAACCAGAACTCACATAGGACCTGGCCTACACGAAGTACTCAAAACAAAAGGTACTTGAATGGATGAAAGCAGTGTTACGTTCTCACTTCTTTGGCTCCTGAAGCGACTTAGCAGCAGCAGCAGCAGCCCTATTTGTGAACTTCCCAAGTGGCGCTAGTGGTAAATAACCTGCCAATGCAAGACACTTAAGAGACGCAGGTTTGATCCCTGGGTCTGGAAGATCCCCTGGAGAAGGGCATGGAAATCCACTCCAGCATTTCTGCCTGAAGAATCCCATGGACAGAGGAGCCTGGCGGGCTACCGTCCATAAGGTTGGGGACACAACTTGAAGCAACTTAGCATGCACGTATGCAGTCCTATTTCTAGAATTCTATTCTATTTCAAGAATTCACTAAATTTCTTCTGTTTGTTTTGCTATTTTAGTCACTAGGTCATGTCTGACTCTCTTGCCACCCCATGGACTGTAGCTCCTCTGTCCACGGGATTCTTCATGAAAGAATACTGGAGTGGTTTGCCATTTCCTTCTCCAGGGGGTCTTCCTGACTGAGGAATCGAACGCATGTCTCCTACTTTAGCAGGTGGATTCTTTACCACTGAGCCACCCAGGAAGCCCCAAATTTCCTCTAGTGATCCATAATACCAAATGCTTCTGAGGTTCCCAGTTCTTTTGAGACAGAGATCAGTACAAGGCTTTTTAATCCCCTGATCTACACCCACTCGTCACCATGCCCATGGGAGGGGACTCTGAGCAGACTGTTATATTCCACTGGGAAACTAGCCGTTTTCTTCATTCTGAACCATCATTGAACAAACCTTTGTGAAGGGCCAAACCGGGGCGGGGGGTGCAGCTTATTTACCGGGTCAGCTTCTTCCATGGGGTCTGGGGTGCAAGCCATGGAGAGAGACAGCAGCAACTATTTGCCAAGTGTTTACTCCTTCCTGAGCCCCATGGGAGGCATTTGACATTCAATCTTTCACTTATTATCAAACAACCCCCAGGGAATTTGCCTGCCTCCCTCTTCACGTTAGGTACGTCGGTATCAGAGAGGTTGAGCACCTTGCCGAGGATCACACAGTTGTGACGTGGGTCTCCTGTCTTTCTTTTGTTTGTTTTACTGAGATGTAATTCACATGCCATTAGACTCACCTTTAAAGTGTACAGTTCAGTGGGTGTTAGTATATTCACAAGGTGGTGTGACATTCCCACTGTCTAACTTAATCATCCCCCCAAAGAAACCCATACCCCCCACAACCCCCCCACCCCCCGCCCCCCNATTGTACAACCACAATCACTGTTCAATTCTAGAACATTATTATCACTCCAGAAATAAATCCCATTTTTATCACTCCTAAAATAAGCCTTGATCACTCCCATTTCCCCCTTTCTCCAGCCTCTGGCAATCACTCATCTACTTTCTGTCCATGGATTTGACTCTTTGGGGCATTTCCTACAAATGGACTCTTACACTAAGTGGCCTTTTGTATCTGGCTTCTTTCCCTTAGCAACATGTTGTCAAGGTTAATCTGCATCATGGCATATATCAGTACTTCATTCCTTTTTAAGGCTGAATAATATTCCAGCATACGAGTGGATCCCATTTAGTTACCCATTCATCCACGGATGGACATGTCGGTTGTTTCTGCCTTTTTGGTTATTATGAACAGTGCTTCTGTGAACATTCATGCACAGGTTTTTATGTGAACATATGTTTTCTTTTCTCTTGGTACACACCTAGGGTTGGAACCTCCAGCTCACTCTGTGTTTAACCTTTTTTTTTTTTTTTAGTTAGTTAGTTATTTCTCGGCAGTGCTGGGTCTTCCTTGCTGCATGGTTTTTTTGCTCCTTGCAGCGAGCAGGGGCTACTCTCACTGCGGTGGCCTCTCCTCTTGTGGATCATGGACTCTAGGATGTGTGGGCTTCAGTAGTTTCAGCTCTCAGGCTTTAGCACACAGGCTCAATAGCTGTGACACACGGGTTTTAGTTTGAACATATGTTTTCTTTTCTCTTGGTACACACCTAGGGTTGGAACCTCCAGCTCACTCTGTGTTTAATCTTTTTTTTTTTTAGTTAGTTAGTTATTTTTCGGCATTGCTGGGTCTTCCTTGCTGCATGGTTTTCTTGCTCCTTGCAGCGAGCAGGGGCTACTCTCACTGTGGTGGCCTCTCCTGTTGTGGATCATGGACTCTAGGATGTGTGGGCTTCAGTAGTTTCAGCTCTCAGGCTCTAGCACACAGGCTCAATAGCTGTGACACACGGGTTTTAGCTGCTCTGCAGCATGTGGAATCTTCCCGGGCCAGGGATCGAACCTCCGTCTCCTGCACTGGCAGGCAGATTCTTTACCACTGAGCCACTAGGGAAGCCCCTGTGTTTAACCTCTTGAGGAACTGCCAGGCTGTTCTCCACAGCAGTTGCCCCAGGTCCCCTCCCCACCAGCAGTGCACATGGGGGCATCCTGCTTTCTGAATACAAAGTTCACATTCTCTTCCCAGAAACTGTCTAGCAGGCAGGTGCCCCTCCCCAGTACAGGCTTCGGTATGTACCTACCTTCAGTGCTTGTTCCTTAAAGTACTGCAGGGCGTAAGCAAAGATTTCAAGGGCTTTGACTTTCTTGCCGTTAGCTGCTGTTAGGTCTGTATCCATGGTGAGGTCCTGGAGGGGAGAATGAAGCGAGATAGGAAGAAGAAAGCCTCCCTCTGACTCTAGGCACTGCCACTCGGAGACCCAGGAATCCCAGTGAACCACGTTTGTATTTCCCACAGACTAGATGGCATGCCCCCTGGACAGGGCTGGCAGCATCGCCCCCTTACTGTGTAGGAGGCCCTGGCTGCCCCCTCAAATCCCATTTCCACTGCTTCCCTCCCTCCCTCTTTTCGACCCTCTGGGAGCAGAGGTCTTGGGGCAGCAACAGAGCTGGGGAAGAAAGAAAAAGCAGCAGCCGCCACTCCCGATGCAATTTACATACTATTTCCACACATGCACACACACGGTCACCCTTGGGAGCCCTCCTAATCGAGGCCCAGATAATCATGCCAACTCGCGGATGTGCATGGCACTAAACAGGCATGAAGCTTTCACTACCTGATGAGCTGCCAACCACGTCACAAAAATAGAAGGGCTCCTATTTTAAGGCTGGTGCTGTCTAACCCACTGGGAGCCCAGCATCACGCCTTCTTCCCCTGCCAGAAGCCGCTGCGTGTGGTCCTCGGGTGGAAGATGCTCCGTGAGATGCCAGATGGACTGAGGTCATTAAAAAATGATGAAAATAGTCCCCAGGGAGTGGGAACGGGCAGAGCAAACATCAGGAGGAAGCCCTTAAGTCTCCTGGAACCAGCAGACTTATTACCACTGGGGGGAGAAAATCAGTGTGGCCTCTGGCTTGATCCAGGTTGGGTAATTAGCCTTTGCCTTTGGAGCATGAAGAAGTATCAAGTGCTAAACTGGCCTTGTGGGACCTGCCCGTCATCGCAACCCATCTGCACAAGCTCACTACTCCAACACCTGGGGTTAAGCAAAGACACCCCAGCTTTGGGATGGTGGCTCCCAGGCCACTTCCAGCCACCAGGAAGACATGGGCTTGGAATTAAAAAATTCAAACTGAAGAAATTCTGGGCTTCCACTTGCAGGAGACTGCTATAAGGCACTGAATCCCATCAGGTGAAACAGGAAGGATGCTTTTTGAGCAGATGTTGGTCTGCTTGAGAGAGAGACCACCACGTGGATGAGCACAGGGCTCTGGAAGGCTGAGTGCTGGCTGCAGGATCTCCCCAGTCACATCTGTTTTGTCATCTGCAAACCCTTAACAGAAGACAGATAAAAGCGATACTAACAGAAGGTAGCAATTGATTTTAACTTGCTAAGGACTGGCATGGTTCTAAGGGCTGTGTGTATTTTGATTCCTCTAATCCTTACATCCCCGTAAGAAAAGCACAAGGAGTGCCTCCATTTCACAGATAAGGTAAAGCAAGGCAAGAGAAGCTCTGTGACTTGGATTAAGTATCGCAAAGGTGGCAGAGGCGGGATCTAAACCCAGACCCTCTGGCTTCAGGGTCTGTGGTCCTAAACACTATCAGCATCCGGCATCTCTCACTGTGCATGTTAAGGAAAATTTAAGGGATAAGACGCTTAAAACTGAAAAAATTGTATCCTATGGACCAACATTTTGATGAAGCTCAGGGGAGGGTCCTAATGACTTGGCCATCTTTCTGAACCCTGGAAAGTAGGGAGCAAAACTGCTTCAGACACTGAACCTCCAATTATTGGGGGGAGGCTTGATTTCCTGAGCCATCTCCTTTCTCACACAGAGGGTTAAATGAGCTAGCTGTTTTGTTACTTCCAAACTGGTTTATTAATAGCCACTACCCTGAGCCCCTAAAAGGCCTCCCAGCCCCTGAGTCCTTCCTTCAGGACCCCTTGATTTCCCATAATCCAGCAACTGAAGGGGGATTTCCCAGAACAGCAGGGCCCCCCCAGCCCCCTATGCCTGTGCTCCATAAAGCCAGTGTCTCTCTGACGGGTCGATTTCCAAAGCAAACAAGTTGTTAAATATTCTGAATATCTCCCTGTCTGTGTGTGCATCTGAAAATGTACCGTGTGGTCCAAAGCATGGCGTGTTCCAGGCTGTTTCTAAAATCAGGTGAGTGGACGTTTGTTTCTGCTTGGGAGAAACCTGAGGGCCCCCAAGGGTCGGGAGGGTGGGAGGAACCTCGGCTCTTGGGCACTTGGGGCCCGGGAGAGGCTGGCTCACCCCAGTCGTGTGCAGCTTCATCTTGAACTTCTCCAGGTACAGCCACTGCTTGGCCTCATTGGGGTCCAGGTCGTGGTAAAAGTCCCTGGCGGCATACCCGAAACTGTGGAACTTCCTCTCTGGAGTCAACAGGATGGTGGTCGGAGTCTTCTGGTTGGACACCCCAGGGTCGCCTCCCTCCCATCGCCTGCCGCCAAGGAAAGGCAGAGGTTAGGGACCTTCTTGCATGGATGTGAGCACCTACTGTGTGCAAGGCTGGTACAGAGGTGGCTGGTCACAGTGGCTGCTACAGGTGCCCTCAGAGCAGATGGATTCTCTTTGCAACAGGCAGGGGAGAAACACACACATAAATACCTGCCTCATCAGATGGAGATGAAGGGTCCGGGGCGATAGCCCAGAGAGGTCAAAGGAGGCAGAGAGATGGGGGCCTTGGAAGGAACGCAGGGTTCAGGAGAGACTTGAAGGTGGACAGACAGCCAGATGTTGAAAGAGGGACGGACTGCAGGCTGTTCAGAGAGGGGCAAGCACAGGGCATGTATGGGGGATGCCAGGTGACTGTGTGGGTTGGAGAAAGCACGTAAATGAGGAGAGTGATTATGCTCTGGTAGGGAAAATGAGACTGGAAAGGTGGTGAGGACCCTGAAGAATGAGAGATTTAATCAGTGAGTAATAGGGAGTCACTAAAGGTTTTAGAGCAGGGGCAGGACAGAATCAGAGCTGTTGTTGATCCAAAACAAACTAAAGGACTAAAGGGAGGGAGACTGGAAGCCAGGAGGCTGAGAACAGAGTTCAGGTCTTAAGGTGAGGGAGCTCGTACAAGGATAGAAAGTCCTGGGAAGACAGAGGGGGGATGATGGGGAGGAACCATCCAGAAGGAGAACCAAGCCAAATGGCCTCACTGGTGAGCAGGCGCCAGGGCACCCCACAGGTTTCAAGCTGGGGAGTGTGGAGGAGAGAGCACCCCTCACAGATGCCAGCAGTCCCGGCCAAGAAGTAGGCAGGAGGAAACATGGAGAGCTTTATTTGTGCTGGCATTGAACTCCCAGGATGGGCTTGAAGGTGAAAGCCAGGAAGAGATTCAGGCAAGAAACAGACCAGGGCGCAACCATCCTGGGGTGACAGTCAGAGTGGCAGACCGCTGATCAGAACGGCTCTCATCAAAATGGCTCTGATGGAGGGAAGGGACCATATCCTGCATGTCTGTGTGCTGAAGAGGAGCCAGAAGCCAGGAAGGGTGAATACAGACTGGAAGGTGCGACGGGATTAGATCCTGGAACTGATGGGAAGTGTTATGGAGCAAGCAGCAGGTAGGTTGAGCCCCAGAAAAGCTTCCATCCTCCTCGCAGACAGAAAGAAGGAGAAAAGTAAAGAGAGCGGAGAAGACAGGTGACTGGATGCTTCTCCCTTCTTTGGGGCCACAGCAGTGAAGCCTTGGCTGCCAGAAGGACAGGATGCTGTCTCCTCTACAGGTCCTGGCTCAGCAGGTGCTCCAGTCCTGCCACGTGACCTCTACAAGCAGCCTCTGGGGGAGACACAGTGCACCAGGGGAAGAGCATCTTTCTCCCCAGCCTGCCTCTGGGGGAGGTGGCCGCCCTCCTGGCTGGGCTCACACCTGCTGCTGCCATCACAGTCCAGATGGAGAGTCAAGCTCCACCTAGACCTGCCACGAAGATGGGGCCGGAGTCATCCCTGGCCACTTTCCCAGTCAAGCCGCGTCCACCCAGGGAGCCAAGTCCCCATGGTGACCCCGCTGAGATGCAGAGATGGTCACTGTCCCAGGCCGATACTGGTGCCTGGACCAGGGATGCGTTCCACACACAATCTTTCAGAAATAGGTTTTCCAGGACTATGAACACTGACATTTCCAGTAGGTAATGGAATTCCAGAGTTTTTGCCCTTCAAATGTTCAATTCTTCATTCCTATTTAAATATAAAAAATTAAACTTTCTCATTCATAATTCTGTCAGTCTGGATCAAGGTGATATTAACATGTTCTGGCTGAAATAAAATTCAGGTAGAACCTTCCTCCAAAATCTCTACAATTACTAAGATAACACCCCTAGAGATCCTGAACTCTGTGAAGGCTTTGTAAGAATTCCTCCCCAGCAAGTTCAAAGTTATTTCTGCTCCTTTCTCTTTTGTCAGTTTTCACTGTATGACTCTCCCTTTAGAGATAAATTTCTTAAAACAACAATATAGAAGCTGATAAATGTTGATTCTAGTTTGTGGGGGCTTCCCTGGCGGCTCAGATGGTAAAGAATCTGCCTGCAGTGCAGGTTTGATCCCTGGGTTGGGAAGATCCCCTGGAGAAGGGAATAGTAACCCACTCCAGTATTCTTGCCTGGAGAATCCCATGGACAGAGGAGCCTACGGTCCGTGGGGTCGCAAAGAGTTGGACACGACTCAGTGACTGAACAAGAAAGCACTTGATAGGAAACTTCACCACATCTGCGCACACACCCTGAGAAGCAGGTACTGCGTTATCCCCATTTCACAGATGAGGAAACTGGCTTTAGAAGGTTCATCGATTGCCTAAAAGTGAAGTGAAGTGTAGTCGCTCAGTCGTGTCCCACCTTTTGCAACCCGAGGGACGATAGCCTATCAGGCTCCTCTGTCCATGAGATTTCCCAGGCAAGACTACTGGAGTGGGTTGCCATTTCCTTCTCCAGAGGATCTTCCCAACCCAGGGATTGAACCCTGGTCTCCTGCATTGCAGGCAGACACTTTACTGTCTGAGCCACCAGGGAAGTCCTTTGCCTGAGGTCACACAGAGAGAGACCTGGATCTCCTCCGTCACAAACATCCTGTAAGTCGGTGCCTCTTGCCAAGGCAGCATGCTGGAAGTTTCCAACATACTCTCTAGGCCCTTTCCCAAACCAACTAAGTCAGAATTAAACCAATGACTTTACAGACCAGGAACCTGGAGCCCAGAGATCAGAAGCGGCTTGCCCAAAGTGGCATGGTGAGATTAGGCCAAGCAGGGCCAGAATCCAGGAAAAGACCTGCCTACTAAGTACCATTCATCTGCTCATTGGATCATTCCCTCTCCCCACCCCCAGAGCCCGCCCCCAGTCTCCATAGTGACAAGTGACTGGCGCTGGCCCCTGCCCCGCTGATGCTCACCTCATGACGTGGATGCATTCGGGCTCCTTGGTGAAGCTGTAGGCATAGCCGCTGGACGTGGTCCCAAAGTCGATGGCCACCACCACGAGAAACGTCTGCTGCTCAGAGACGTTCGGGTCGGCATCATTCTGCAGATACACCGAGTGAGGTACAGGGTGTGGGTGGGGGCAGTTAAGCCAGCTTTCTGGAAGGTTCCACCCTGCCCCACTGTGCACCCACTGCAGACAGAAGGACATTCCACGTTTGGTTCAAGTCTGCCACGTGGTGAGCCCTGGGGAGAGGACAGGCCTGCCTCCTGTCCATGCCGTGCGCCCCCGCCCACCAACTCAGGGAGAAATGGAGGGTCCTCCTGAGTGGAGGGCCAGGCCAGGTCACTGGCGAGGTCACCTGCCTACACATGTGTAGCACTCCTTCATCAACCATGCGTGAACATGGCAAATTACAGAAACGCTTCCATCTGAACCAGAAGCCAGTGGTTCCCCTTCCCCCACTGGCCTCCCCCAGGCCTTACACAGACCTCCAGACCCTGCTCAGCTGTTCCCTGTGTACCTGCCAGGACCCCTCCATCTGCGTGGGTGTGTGGGGCGGGGGTGTAGGGCTCAGCGTACCAGGAACCCTGCCCAGTCCTGCCACAGTCAGCCATGTGACCCTTGGGGCCCAGAGCCTTTCCTCATCTGTCAAGTGAGTAAGTCAAGTCATTCCAGATTTCCCACCAAAATGTTAAAGCAGTGTAGACTTCCTTTTTAACACCCACAGAACTTCAAATTATACCAATCAACTTGGGATCTGAAGAGTATTGATTGGTTAGAGCAGGGGGTGACAGCCCCACCTACCTGGCCTTTTGCCACACTGCGCCCCATCCCCTTAGGTGACCCTGAAGCTTTTCCAGGGAACCCTCGGGGTACAGAGTTTGAAAACCAGTGGACCCAGCTCTTCAGTGCCCAAGCCTCTCAGTTTTCCCAAGCCTGAGGGAGTTCCAGAACACAGGCCTTTCCATGGAAGCCAGGACAGTGCCAGGAAAACCAGGACAAGCTGGCGTCCCTCCTTAGTGATGGCTCTGAAGTTCTCAGCAGTGTCTTCTTTGCAGGTCTGAGCAGCTCGGATAAACCCGCCCTTCCCTCCAGGCACTTCTCTCTGGTTGGCTAAGTGTCGCCCTTCCCTCCAGGCACTTCTCTCTGGTTGGCTAAGTGTAAGCGCCTTGAACAGCTGCCCCACAATATCCATCTGGGGCAGCGTGGGAACCAATGCCCAGTTTCCAGCGCCCCCTCCGGACACCCCGCGCCAGCCACCCCCACACCGCCCAGGCAAGCTGGTACAGAAGCAGCTACAGCCACAGCTTTTGGTCACAGCACTTAACTGCACTGGAAAAACCACTGCTTTTCACTGATTCGCCCACCGGCCAGATGCGGCTGCGTCCTCCCAAGAGGGTGCCTGCAGTCTCTGAACCCTGAATCTTTAAAGAGCTGCTCCTCACTGCCCGCTCATGTTATCCACACCCAGGCCAATGGCTGCAGAAGCACCATCACACCACGGAAAGCCTTTTCTGACCCAGAGCAGGGAAAACCGACTCAGAAAGCAAAGGTCGTCAGCACATACATTCCCCCTCCCTACCCCCTACCACATATACATGCTTCTTACCACAATATGGGAAGGGGACAGAGGTGTTATTCCTGTGTCCCCAAGGCTCCGGGCCGGAGATGAATATGCAGACGTGGGGGCCGCTTCTGAAAGGAAAGACAAGTGCATCCTTAGCGGTGGTGCAGGCTGAGCTGGAGAGCTGAAATGAGGACTGCGTGGCTTTGCTCCTGCAGGGAGTGTTCTCATCCTTGGAAAGCTAGCTAATGTGGGGCCAGGCTGAATTCCACCCAGAACGGTAGGGTATCTATCTGGTTGCCCCATATTTGGTATTTAAAACTTGAACAAATGAGATCCTCCTCTTCTCCCAGTGACCACCAAGCCTCTCACTAAGTGCAGTCAATCTCTCAGCACTTAGCACAGAGGCTGCCCAGTCCCTAAACCTACCTTCTGTAGAGCCCATGCTTAACCCAGGCACCAGTGTATGGACCAGAGAAGACTGTAGCCTCCGTGAGATGATGTGCAAATTTTGCGTTCATTTTCTTGGAAGGTCATCCACAGCCTTCAGGTTTCCAAAGGGTTATGGGACCCCATCCAAGAGTAACAACCCTAATCACCAGAATAGAGGACAGAGGTTCGACTTCCAGAACTTCTTTGCTTAGTAGAGGCATCACCTCCTCCCTCCTTCCTGCATGAGGCCCTGCCAGAACACAGGGAACTCGCTCGCTTCAGCAATGCTGAAGGGTTTGGACATTCAGTAAGAAAAACCACAGCAGAAAGACAGACAGATTAGCGTTCCTGGGCCCATGGTCAGGGTCCCACAACAGACAGAGGTCAAAAGAGAGGAGCCAGGAGCGAGGCAGCCTGAACATCATTTTGTCAATTCCCCTGCTGCTCCTACAATTACTCAGACAACTTCTAAAACCCTGCCAGAGCCCCGTGGCTCTCCCTCAGGGATGAGTTCCCAAGGGGGAGTCGTCCCCGGCCCTGGTCAGTGCTGGAAGCTCCATCCCCTCTCCCTGCCCGCTGCCCAGGACAGAGCCTGCAGGGCAAGAGAATAAGGATGGTGGGCTCCCCTGTAGAGGTGATGGCCAGGCTCTTGGCATTGACAAGTCCCAGGTACCATCCAAGGAGTTCTGCAAATTCTGCCTCATTCAGTATATAGACTAATTACCTGCTGGGAAAAAATGAGTAATTTGCTACAACGATATGTGGTCAAGGAAGCCCAGAGTCTATGAGGTATCTGAGAAAGACCTGTCTGCTTCTGGGGAGGCACCAGGAGTGGCTCCATCTGCGTCTGCTGCCAAATCACTTTGGTTAATCCCACGCGCTTACTGATCTCTTTTCCTGCTTGGTGAGAACTCAAACAGCATCATTACAGTGGGTGCCAAACGAGTTGAGGGAATAAAAGGAATCATGAACGAGGGAATGCAAAGCCTCGAATCTGCACAGCCACCTCCCCACTCTGCAGGCATCTGTTCCCTCTCCTCCCGATGAGGCTTAGTTCCAACCTTTGGGAGAAAGGCGCAGAAGCAAGTTAAGTACAGAGACCAAAAATCAACCTGTGGGGGAAAAGACTTAAACAGACATTTCTCCAGAGAAGATATGCTAATGGTCGATAAGCATGTGCAAGATGCTTAACTCATTAGTCATTAGAGAAATGCACTCATTAGTCAATAGGAAAATCAAAACCACTATGAGATACTGCTTCACACTCACTAGGATGGCTACAATATTTTTTTTTAAGTAAACAGCAAATGCTGGCAAGGTTGTGGAAATATTGAAACCCCCTGTGTATATCTTGTGGGAATGCAAAATGGTATAGCCGCTGTGATAAAGTTTGGTAGTTTCTTAAAATCTGAGATACAGTCTTACCATAGACCCAATCCTTTCCTAGGAATTCCACTCCTGAGTATCTACCCAAAAGAACTGAAAACAAGGATGCTTGTATGTGCACATTCACTGAAGCATTATTTACAAAAACTAAAAAGTGAAAACCACCCAAGTATACATCAACAGACAAATGGATAACAAAAATACGGTACATGCATTCAATGGATTATTATTCAGCTGTAAAAAGGAATGAAATTCTTATAGATGATACATCATGGATGAACTAGAAAAAATTATGCTAAGTGAAATAAGCTGGACACAAAAGGACAAACATCACATCATATTCAGAACAGGCAAATGAAATATAGATAGCCAATATGAAAACAGAATAGGCAAATCCATAGAGACAGACAGTAGATTAGAGGTAGTCAGGGGCTGAGGGAGCAAAGACGGATGGAATACAAAATTTCCATAAGAACTGAAAACAAGGATGCTTGTATGTGCACATTCACTGAAGCATTATTTACAAAAACTAAAAAGTGAAAACCACCCAAGTATACATCAACAGACAAATGGATAACAAAAATACGGTACATGCATTCAATGGATTATTATTCAGCTGTAAAAAGGAATGAAATTCTTATAGATGATATATCATGGATGAACTAGAAAAAATTATGCTAAGTGAAATAAGCTGGACACAAAAGGACAAACATCACATCATATTCAGAACAGGCAAATGAAATATAGATAGCCAATATGAAAACAGAATAGGCAAATCCATAGAGACAGACAGTAGATTAGAGGTAGTCAGGGGCTGAGGGAGCAAAGACGGATGGAATACAAAATTTCCATTTTGGATGATGAAAAAGTTTTAGAAAGAGTAGTAATGGTTATACAACATTGCGAATGTATTGATGCCACTGATTTGCATACCTTCAAATGGTTAAAATGGAAAATTTTATGTTATATATACTCTACCACTATAAAAAAATTATTTAAAAACATCAACTTGCTCATCTGAGAGAGGAAGCATTTTCAGGTTGTACTAGCTTCCTGGCTCAATGCTCTTGATAAGAAAATGGAGACATAAGTCTGGCTCCTGGACCAGCCCACAAACTTCAGCTTCTTTGCTCATCACCCATAAAAGCAGGGGAAGTTCAGCATCTCTACTAGTGAGAAGCCTGCCCTGCCCCCACCACCCCTGGGGCAGGTGGCATCAGAGAGATGCCATCCTGTACCAGGAGCCACCCTCTCTCCACCTGCTACCTGGAAGGCCTTGGGCCATGTGTCCACATTTGCACAGAAGGTCCTGGAGGAAACCAAATGTCTAATTGCCCAGAAAATCTGGTGTTGGCAATTAGCAAACAAGCTATTATCAGCAGACAAACTATCCACCCCGCTGACTGCTTGGTTCTAATTATCCCATCACTCAGCCCTTCTCAGAGCATGGCCCACTGACTTGTAAAAGAACATGTGTTGGGCCACACCCAGAACACATGCCTTGGGCCCCAGGAGGACTCCGGATATGTGAGGACAAGAATCAAAGATTTTTTTGGTTCTCCCAGTACCTCCTTCTATCTCCCTCCCACCCTGCCTCTGGTTCAGTGGAAATAAATCATTTGACAGGATCGCTCAGCCAGGCCTAGAGGCAATTGAACTTCACGGCTGTTCTCCATTAGAAATTAAAATGCAGCTACATTGTGTGATGATTTAAAACTGATCTGCATGGAAAGTATGGAGGAGTAAGATCTTTATAGACATTTGCATATGAGGCACACCCATATCTGTAGCTCTATAGATCCCAAATCAATGATAATTCACCAGTTTATGTGCATTGATCCACCACAGGAATATACAGAGTCTGCAGTGATGACTTTGTTCTCAAGCTAATATTTCTTTATTCAACTATTTAAGATGTCAAAGTGGTGCTCAAAGATTCTTAGGGAAAAGAATATGGAAATGACTACTTTAGCCCCTGAGGGATGTGTTAAGTTTTCTGGTGTGCTAATAATCCCAACCAATCTTTTTTTTTAAAAGTATTTCTTTTTAATTTGAGGATAATTGCTTCACAGTGTTTGTGGATTTCTGCCATATATCAACATGAATCAGCCATAGGTATGTCTCCTCCCTCTTGAACCTCCCTCCCACCTCCCACCGCACCCCACCTCTTTAGGTTGTCACAGAGCGCTGGGTTTGAGCTCCCTGCAGCACACAGGAAATTCCCACTGGCTACCCACGCTTCAGTGCCAACCAATCCTGAGAGCTTTCACTTAATAGGTGATTAAAAAGAAACACAACAGGGTCAATGGAATCTTATCTGTTGTTCTGTGGATAATTGGCAGATCTAAGCTAATAGTGGGGCTTCCCTGGTGGCTCAGAGGTTAAAGCGTCTGCCTCCAATACGGGAGACCCGGGTTCAATCCCTGGGTCGGGAAGATCCCCTGGAGAAGGAAATGGCAATCCACTCCAGTATTCTTGCCTGGAGAATCCCCATGGACAGAGGAGCCTAGTACATTACAGTCCACGGGGTCGCAAAGAGTCGGCACGACTGAGCGACTTCACCTCACCAAGCTAATAGTACCCACTCTAGTACTCTTGCCTGGAGAATCCCATGGATGGAGGAGCCTGGTAGGCTGCAATCCATGGGGTTGCTAAGAGTCGGATACGACTGAGGGACTTCACTTTCACTTTTCACTTTCATGCATTGGAGAAGGAAATGGCAACCCACTCCAGTGTTCTTGTCTGGAGAATCCCAAAGACGGGGGAGCCTGGTGGGCTGCCGTCTATGGGGTCGCACAGAGTCAGACACGACTGAAGCGCCTTAGCAGCAGCAGCAGCAGCAGGAAAGAGTTGGTAATGTGGAATGTCTAATGTATAAGGTATGTGCTGCGTGTTCTGGCTACCAGTTAAACCTGGGCCATTATCTACAGTAAGAAACACCAACTGTCATTAATAGTGACCCTGTTTATGCTTCTCTGTAAAGCCTATATTATAACATCTGCCCTGAGACAGCTCCCACCTACATGATATTCCAGTTTAGTACACACGGAGTGACTTGGGCATTTCAGGAGCAGAAGACAAAGGCAGTGCTAAAAGTCTGACAAGAATAGAGAATTTTAGAGCGCAGGCTTGGAAGAGAGAAAGGAAACTGATGAAAATAAAACTAATGCCCATCTGCAGAGGTAGGGATAGGGGCTGGTAAAACAGATTAAAGAAAAAATGCTTTACCAGAAGTGTGGTCCAGGGCAGAGCCGAGGCATCTGGGAGTTCTAAGAAATACCTACTCCACTGTTTCAACTAGATTAAACAGATCCTCAAAGCATCTTCCATTTCAAGCACTAAGTACCCTGAAATGCAGTAACAGAGAGAGATTTGATGATTTCACATCATGGAATCAGAAAAACACAGAATATTTCAAGAATGCGAAGTACCAGCCATAGAATTAAGCGGAGGAGGAAGAGACCGGAAACTTTCTACCACTAGAAAATAATCCTCAGGTCTTTTTGACATTAGTCATAGATGATTTACCATTACTTTTGGTCCAGGGCAGAGCCGAGGCATCTGGGAGTTCTAAGAAATACCTACTCCACTGTTTCAACTAGATTAAACAGATCCTCAAAGCATCTTCCATTTCAAGCACTAAGTACCCTGAAATGCAGTAACAGAGAGAGATTTGATGATTTCACATCATGGAATCAGAAAAACACAGAATATTTCAAGAATGCAAAGTACCAGCCATAGAATTAAGCGGAGGAGGAAGAGACCGGAAACTTTCTACCACTAGAAAATAATCCTCAGGTCTTTTTGACATTAGTCATAGATGATTTACCATTACTTAGGTCATTTACCTGCTGTGCATCTTTTTTAGTTTAGTGAATATAAAAATAAATCTGAGTTTTCCTCTAGAGCTTGTTATGCAGAGTGAAGCGAAAGAGAAAAAGAAGTGTCATGTATTAATGCGTATATATGGAATCTAGACAGATGGTACTGATAAACCTATTCACAGGGCAGGAATAGAGACTCAGACATAGACAATGGACTTATGGACAGAGCAGGGGCAGGACAGGGTGGGACGAACTGAGATAGTTAACATTGCAATATTGATATATACATTACCATATATAAAATAGGTAGCTAATGGGAAGTTTGCCACAGGACTGGAAAAGGTCAGTTTTCATTCCAATCCCAAAGAAAGGCAATGCCAAAGAATGCTCAAACCACCGCACAATTGCACTCATCTCACACGCTAGTAAAGTAACGCTCAACATTCTCCAAGCCAGGCTTCAGCAATACATGAACCGTGAACTTCCAGATGTTCAAGTTGGTTTTAGAAAAGGCAGAGGAACCAGAGATCAAATTGCCAACCTCCGCTGGATCATGGAAAAAGCAAGAATATATATATATATATATATATATATATATATATATATGAAGCTTTCTTTAAAAATAGGGTATTTTTTTGGCAGGGTAATAGCAGTAGGTTAGAAAAATGAAAATTAAAGTAGTAATAGAGGACTTAATTTTTTTTAATTTAAAAAATGATAATAGCAAAAATATATCTAGGACTTTCTCTGGAGCTGTTGCGGACAGTGTGGGATCAGTTCATTTTCAGATAGTTCCTTGATCTGGCTTATATTTCTTCTCAAGATCTATAGGCCCCTTCCTACGTAGCCAGTGCTAGCTACAGGGTTTTAATCTGTTGCACCTGTCACTTCCAAAGCAATTCCCTTTGTTTATTTTAGCTTCTTCTGTTTGCTGGTCTTTTCAGTGTCTAATTTCCACCCTGACACAAGGAGGTGATGGTGGTAACTTCTTTAGGCTCACTTGTTCAGCAGTGCTGTGGGGAGGGAGGAACACTGTAAACAAATATCACTGGCCTGTGTGGGGAGTTATCACAGTGTTTCACCGCACTGGGTTTTCCCCAGCTCACGGCCTGTGTCCTTTCATGGTCTACACTTCTCAGGCTCTAGGCTACTCTGCCAGGAACTGTCTGAGGTGGGACCTAGGTTGCCTGCACTTCTCAGGTCTAAGCTACTCAGGTTCAGGTTCTACACCACAAAGGTGTAGACTCAGTTGGGCCTGTGTTTTGTGCTCTCCCAGGTCCAAGCAGCTCAGGTGACCAGGTACTTGGTGAGTGCAGTTGCCCTCAGATGGGAGCTGTGTCTTATCACCTCCCTCATCCCAACTGCTCAGTTTTCTGGATGTACAATGGGCATGCTTTCTCAGGTGTGCCGTATGTCTCTTCTTGGGGGGTGATCTCTGGTTGCAACCCTCCCAGCTGATGTCAAACAACAAGAATCCAAAGAAGTCTTGGTTAGCAATGAAGCCTGTTTGCACTTTTGTAGAGGATGTCTCTCTGGGGCTGTGATTGCTCCTTTCTGGCTCTGGCTGCCTCCACCTGCCTGTCTCTGGTGGGGATGGAACGATCCGCAGTTGGCTAGCTCTGCTCAGTGTTTTGTTCTGTGAGCAGGCTTGGCAGTGTCTTAGGTTAGGTCTTTTCGCTGGATAGGTCTCTCTCTCTCTCTCTCTCTCTCTCTCTCTCTCTCTCTCTCTCTCTCTCTGGCTATCCCACAGTCTGGGTTGCTATGTCAAGCTAGTTCCCTCAGATGGCACTCAGGGCATTCAGGCCTGGTCCCTCAGTCAGTCAGTCAATCAGTTCAGTCATTCAATCGTGTCCTAGTCTTTGTGACGCCATGAATTGCAGCACACCAGGCCTCCCTGTCCATCACCGACTCCCAGAGTTTACTCAGACTCACATCCTTCAAGTTGGTGATGCCATCTGGCCATCTCATCCTCTGTTATCCCCTTCTCTTCCTGTCCCCAGTCCCTCCCAGAATCAGGGTCTTTCCAATGAGTCAACTCTTCACATGAGGTGGTCAAGTATTGGAGTTTCAGCTTTAGCATCAGTCCTTCCAATGAACACCCAGGACTGATCTCCTTTATGATAGACTGGTTGGACCTCCTTGCAGTCCAAAGGACTCTCAAGAGTCTTCTCCAACACCACAGTTCAGAAGCATCAGTTCTTTGGTGCTCAGCTTTCTTTATAGTCCAAATCTCACATCCATACATCACCACTGGAAAAACCATAGCCTTGACTAGATGGACCTTTGTTGGCAAAGTAATGTCTCTGCTTTTGAATATACTATCTAGGTTGGTCATAACTTTCCTTCCAACGAGTAAGTGTCTTTTAATTTCATGGCTGCAATCACCATCTACAGTGATTTTGGAAACCAAAAAAATAAAGTCAGCCTCCACTTCTACTCTTTCCCCATCTATTTCCCATGAAGTGATGGACCAGATGTTATGATCTTAGTTTTCTGCATGTTGAACTTTAAGCCAACTTTTTCACTCTCCTTTTTCATCGAGAGGCTTTTTAGTTCCTCTTCACTTTCTGTCATAAGGGTGGTGTCATCTGCGTATCTGAGGTTATTGATATTCTCCCAGCAATTTTATGTCTTCCCTGGTAGCTCAGATGGCAAAGTGTCTGCCTGCAATGCAGGAGACCTGGGTTCGATCCCTGGGACAGGAAAATCCCCTGGAGAAGGAAATGGCAACCCACTCCAGTATTCTTGCCTGGAGAATTCCATGGACAGAGGATTCTGGTAGGCTACAGTCCATGAGACCGTAAAGAGTCGGACATGACTGACTGACTTCACTTGACTTGACTTCACTTTACTTTCAGCAATCTTGATCCCAGCTTGTGCTTCATCCAGCCCAGAATTTCTCATGATGCACTCTGCATATAAGTTAAATAAGCAGAGTGACAATACACAGCCTTAATGTACTCCTTTTCCTATTTGGAACCAGTTTGTTGTTCCATATCCAGTTCTAACTGTTGCTTTCTGACCTGCATACAGGTTTCTCAAGAGGCAGGTCAGGTGGTCTGGTATTCCCATCTCTTTCAGAATTTTCCAGTTTTTTTGTGATCCACACAATCAAAGGCTTTGGCATAGTCAATAAAGCAGAAATTGATGTTTTTTTTCTGGAACTCTTGCTTTTTTGATGATCCAGCGGATATTGGCAATTTGATCTTTGGTTCCTCTCCCTTTTCTAAAACCAGCTTGAACGTCTGGAAGTTCATGGTTCATGTATTGCTGAAGCCTGGCTTGGAGAATTTTGAGCATTACTTTACTAGCGTGTGAGATGAGTACAATTGTGAGGTAGTTTGAGCATTCTTTGGCATTGCCTTTCTTTGGGACTGAATGAAAACTGACCTTTTCCAGTCCTGTGGCCACTGCTGAGTTTCCCAAATTTGCTGGCATATTGAGCGCAGCACTTTCACAGCATCATCTTTCAGGATTTGGAATAGCTGAACTGGAATTCTGTCACCTCCACTAGCTTTATTCATAGTGATGCTTTTTAAAGCCCACTTGACTTCACATTCCAGGATGTCTGGCTCTAGGTGAGTGATCACACCATTGTGATTATCTGGGTCGTGAAGATCTTTTTTGTACAGTTCTCTGTGTATTCTTACCACCTCTTCTTAATATCTTCTGCTTCTGTTAGGGCCATACCATTTATGTCTTTTATCAAGGCCATCTTTGCATGAAATATTCCCTTGGTATCTCTAATTTTCATGAAGCGATCTCTGCTGCTACTGCTAAGTCGCTTCAGTCATGTCCAACTCTGTGTGACCCCACAGATGGCAGCCCACCGGGCTCTCCCATCCCTGGGATTCTCCAGGCAAGAACACTGGAGTGGGTTGCCATTTCCTTCTCCAATGCATGAAAGTGAAAGTGAAGTCGCTCAGTCATGTCCGACTCCTAGCGACCCTATGGACTGCAGCCTTCCAGTCTCCTCTGTCCAAGGGATTTTCCAGGCAAGAGTACTGGAGTGGGTTGCCATTGAAGCGATCTCTAGTCTTTTCCATTCCTTTGTTTTCCTCTATTTGTTTGCATTGATCACTGAGGAAGGCTTTCTTATCTCTCTTTGCTATTCTTTGGAACTCTGCATTCAAATGGAAATATCTTTCCTTATCTCCTTTGCCTTTCACTTCTCTTATTTTTACAGCTATTTCTAAGGCCTCCCCCAGACAGCCATTTTGCTTTTTTACATTTCCTTTCCGTGGAGATGGGCTTGATCCCTGTCTCCTGTACAAAGTCATGAACCTCCATGCATAGTTCCTCAGGCACTCTGTCTTTTAGACCTAGTCCCTTAAATCACAGCCCCCACCTAAGAGTGGCAGATTCGGGTGTCTGGGCTGTTGGGAGCCTCTCTCCGCTGGAAGTTGCTGTTAGGTACGTAATCTGTGGGTTTTATTTATTTATTTATTTTCCCTCCTGGTTATGTTGCCCTCTGAGATTCCAAGACTCACCACAGACCCTCCAGTGAGAGTATTTCCTGGTGTTTGAAAACTGTTTTTAAAGACTCCTTTCCCAGGATGGATCTCCATCCCTACCTCTTTTGTCTTTCTTTTTACCTTTTATATTTTGTCCTACCTCCTTTTGAAGACAATGGGCTGCCATTCTGGGTGCATGATGTCTCTGCCAGCATTCAGCATTTGTTCTGTGGAATTTGCTCAGCATTTATATGTTCTTTTGACAAATTTGTTAGGGAGAAAATGGTCTCCCCATCCTATTCCTCTGCCATCTTAGGACTGCCTTGTCATTTAATTTTGAAAAGAGGATTTAAAGTGTAATTTATATAGGTCAGTTCATCCAAATAGGAATTAAGCATTTTTAAAATTATAATTTTTAAATCAACTTATGCAAATACTCCAATAAAGTATCAACTATCTTTTAGAAATGTTAAGATACAAGTTAAAATAACCATTTAAAATTAGGACATTTCCTATTATTTTATTTGAATATCTAAAAACATATTGCCTAATAAAATTACAGAATTAATATAAGAAAAATTACTTCTATTATTCATACTTTTAGTGAAAGCAAAAGAACACAGAGCTAATTTTAGTTGTATTTAATATATCCGTAAAACGTAAGAATTTCTTTTTTTTTTTTTTTTTAAGCAAACCATTAGTCATTGATCTATGGAAACTAAGGTTGAAACTGTGTAGCTGAGTTTGGGAATATTTTAGGTGGGATCATTTACAAAAAGCATGGACATTACCACAAGCAGCATCTGGCAGCTATGTGCTTATGCATTTATGGGGAATCTATCACATGCATGTATTCTTACCACACACCCAAGACATAAAAACACATAATACACAAAGGACAAAAGCCTGAGTCCTTTTTCAGAAAAAAAGATAATTTCAAAATACATTTTTGAGCACCTTTTAAAACAAGATAACATTATAGGCTCAAAATAGACAAGTTCATGACTTAGAGTTGGCTTCTTCCGTCCAAATGCATGCTCTCAGTGAATAAGAAATGATGGATGGATCCTGACAATTCAAGGACAACTACTGTGCTATCCAAGTGCATGGCTCTTTAGAGGCACAACTCCCTGTGGAAACAAAGACTAGCAAAGCATAAGATACAGGATTTAACAGGTGACCATTGATTACCCATGTTCTTTAATTTGCCCTGATATCTGCCTTGTTTAGATGTTGATTTGTGCTTACCCCTTAAAAGAGAAGGAGCTTCCCATGCACTTCCCTGGTGGCTCAGATGGTAAACAATCTGCCTGCAATTCAGGAGACCCAGGTACAATACCTAGATCAGGTCCATGGGGTCGCAAATGTGTCAGAAATTGCTGAACAACTTAACATTGATAAGAGAGACTCTGATGGAAGTGACTTAGAGTTGAAGATTCCTACTACTTGGATTTTCCTGCTCTTTAATATACAGTTTGACTCACAGCCTCTTTTTCTGGCTGTCTCACTGTCTTCTTAACCTTCTGAAAAGTGAATTCTGTCGCCTGTACTGATATAAACACAGATCAGACTTCCTTACTGGTGCAGTTGTTAAGACTCAGTATTTCCAGTGCAGGAAACATAGATTTGATCCCTGGTTGGGGAACTAGGATCCTGCATGCTATACAGTGCATCTTTTTTTTAATTTAAAAATAAGCATAACCAAAAACAAATGAAGTGGGTAGCTGATAAATTTAACATTACATATTAGAATACAGAGACTAAAGAAATGTCTCACCAAAATAGATAAAACAATGTTATGCCAGTCACGATTTTGCAATCATGTATAATAACTAAATGTAAAAATAAAAATTTGGATTGTCTTATTAAAGGAAAGTGACAATTTTTTTTCTAAATTTTAGACTTTTTATTTTGTATTGGGTATAGACAAATAACAATATTGTAGTAGTTTCAGGTGAACAGTGAGGGGACTCAGCCATACATATACATGTATCCATTCTCCCACAAATGCACCTCCCATCCAGGTTGACACATAACATTGAGTAGAGTCCCATGTGCTATACAACATGTCTTTGTTGGTTATCCATTTTAAATATAGCAGTATGTACATGATCTTCCCAAATTCCCTAACTATCTCTCCACCCCGCCCCCCCACAGGCCATAAGTTCATTTCTAAGTCTGTGAGTCTCTTTCTGCTTTGTAAGAAGTTCTGCACCACTTCTTTTTAAATTCCACATTCGTGGGATGCATATCACATTTTTCCTTCTACATCTGATTTACTTCAGGATGACACTGAGTCCATTTATTTTGCTGCAAATGTCATTATTTCATTCTTTATAATGGCTGAATAATATTCATACACCACATCTTCTTTATCCATTTCTCTGTTGATGGATGTTTAGATTGCTTCCATGTCTTGGCTATTGTAAACAGTGCTGAAATGAATGTTGAGGTGGAAATATCATTTTAGATTGTTTTTCTCCAGGTATATGCCCAGGAATGGGGTTGCAAGGTCATATTATAGTTTTACTTTTAGGTTTTAAGGAATATCCATACAGTGCAGCACTCAATATGCCAGCAGATTTGGAAATGACCTGCCTCTTGAGAAACCTGTATGCATGTCAGAAAGCAACAGTTAGAACCGGACATGGAACAACAGATTGATTCCGAACAGGAAAAGGAGTATGTCAAGGCTGTATATTGTCATCCTGCTTATTTAAATTATATGTAGAGTACATAATGAGAAACATTGGGCTGGAAGAAACACAAGCTGGAATCAAAATTGCTGGGAGAAATAACAATAAGTTCAGATATGCAGATGACACCACCCTTGTGGCAGAAAGTGAAAAGGAACTAAAAACCCTCTTGATGAAAGTAAAAGAGGAGAGTGAAAAGTTGGCTTAAAGCTCAACATTCAGAAAACTAAGATCATGGCATCTGGTCCCATCATTTCATGGGGAATAGATGAGGAAAGAATGGAAACAGTGTCAGACTTTATGTTTTGGGGCTCCAAAATCACTGTAGATGGTGATTGCAGCCATGAAATTAAAAGACGCTTACTCCTTGGAAGGAAAGTTATGACCAACCTAGATAGCATATTCAAAAGCAGAGGCATTACTTTGCCAACAAAGATCCATCTAGTCAAGGCTATGTTTTTTCCAGTGGTCATGAATGGATGTGAAAGTTGCACTGTGAAGAAAGCTGAGCGCCAAAGACTTGATGCTTTTGAACTGTGGTGTTGGAGAAGACTCTTCAGCAGTGCCTTGGACGCAAGGAGATCCAACCAGTCCATTCTAAAGGAGATCAGTCCTGGGTGTTCTTTGGAAGGACTGATGCTGAAGCTGAAACTCCAATACTTTGGCCACCTGATGCAAATAGTTAACTCATAAGAAAAGACTCTGATTCTGGGAGGGATTGGGGACAGGAGGCGAAGGGGACAAAAGAGAATGAAATAGCTGGATGGCATCACTGATTCGATGGACATGAGTTTGAGTGAACTTTGGAGTTGATGATGGACAGTGAGGCCTGGCGTGCTGCAATTCCTGAGGTTTCAAAGAGTCGGACACAACTGAGCTACTGAACTGAATTGAACTGAACTGAACTGAACTGATGCTCTTCTCCATAGTGGTTGTAACAATTTACATTCCAACCAACAGTGCAAGAGGATTCCCTTCTCTCCATACCATCTCAAGAATTTATTGTTTTTTGATGAGACCCATTCTGCCTAGTGTGAAGTGATATATCATTGTAGTTTTGATAAGCATTTCTCTAATAACTAGCATTGTTGAAAATCTTTTCATGTGCCTATTGGCCATCTGTATGCAGTCTTTGGAGAAGTGTCTATTAGGTATTCTGCTCATTTTTGGAGTGGGTTGTTTGTTTTCATCCTATTAAACATCATAAACTGTTTGAAAATTTTAGAAACAAATTTGTCACGTCATTTACAAATATTTTCTCCCAATCTGTGAGTTGTCTTTTTGTTTTGTTTATTGCTTCCTTTGCTGTGCAAAAGGCAGTAGGTTTTATATGTTAAGTAGGTTCTATATCTTTATTTTTGCTTCTATTTTAATTATTCTGGGAGATGAATCAAGAAGATGTTGTTGTGATTTATGTCAGAAAGTGTTCTGCCTAGGTTTTCCTCTAGAAATTTTATAGTGTCTGGTCTCACATTTAGGTCTTTAATCCATTTTGAGCTTATTTTTTGTGTATGCAGTTAAGCCATGATATAATATAATTTTTTTTTTCCAAATGGCTCTCCAGTTTTCCAAGCAACATTTGTTTAAGAGACTGTTTTCGAACATTATGTAGTCTTGCCACTTTTGTCATAAATTAATTGATTATACGAACATAGGCTTATTTCTGGGTTTCTCTATGTTCTATTGATCTATATTTCTACTTTTGTGCTAGTACCATACTATTTTGATGACTTTGGCTTTGTAGTTTAGTTTGAAGTCAGGAAACCTGATTCTTCCCACTCCGTTTTTCTTTTTTCAAGATTGCTTTGGTTATTCAGTGTCTTTTGTGTCTCCATACAAATTTTGACATAGTCTGTTCTAGTTCTGTGGGGAAAAAAATGTCATTGGTAATTTGATAGGAATTCCATTGAATATGTAGATTGCATCGAGTAATATAGTCATTTTGACACTATTAATTCTCCCCATCCACAAACATGGTATATCTTCATCCATTTATGTCTTGATCTTCAGTTTCTTTCATCAGCATATTATAATTTTCAGAGTATAGGTTTTTGTCTCTCTAGGTAAACTTATTCCTAGGTATTTTATTTTTGTGATCCAATGGTAAATTGAATTGCTTCTTGAATTTATCTTCTGTTCTTTCATTGTTAGTGTATAGAAATCCAACATACTTATGTGTATTAATTTTATAACCTGCTGCTTTCACCAAAATCATTCATGAGTTCTAATTGTTTTCTCGTAGCATGTTTAAGATATTCTATGTATAGTATCATGTCATCTGCAAACAGCATCAGTTTAACTTCTTTCCAATTTGGATTTCCTTTGCTTCTCTTTCTTCTCAGGTTACTGTAGCTAGAACTTCCAAAACTATGTTGAATAAAACTGGTGAGAGTAGACACTCTTGTCTTGTTCCTTATCTTAGAGGGATCAGCTTTACACCGTGGAAATACCTTTTCTCACTGCCTTACTTTCAGTATTTAAGTGTCCATAGGTCTCCTGTAGACAATGTATATAGGTATCTTGTTTTCTGATCCACCCAGCCAGTCTATGTCTTTTAGTTAGTGCAATTTTGTTGTTTTGGGTTTATTTCATGTAGGTATTTTCTTTCTCTTGTGTTCTTGTCCAGAGAAGTTTAGCATTTGTTGTAAAACTGGTTTAGTGGTGCTGAATTTTCTTAACTTTTTTCTTGTCTGGAAAGCTTTTGATTTCTCCATCAAATCTTATTGAGAGTCTTGCTGGGTTAGTGTTCTTGGTAGAAGATTCTTCACTTTCCTCACTTGGAATATATCATGGCATTCCTTTCTGCCCTGTAGAGTTTCTATAGAGAATTCAGCTGATAACCTCATGAGGTTTCCGTTGTATGTTATCTGTCTTTTTCCCTTTGTTGATTTTAATATTTTATCTTTGTCTTTAATTTTTGTCAGTTTGATCATTATGTGTCTTGGTGTGCTCCTCCTTGGGCTTATCCTTCCTGGGACTATTTGCACTTCCTGGTATTGGTTGACTATTTCCTTTACCATGTGGGGAAATTTTCAGCTATTATCTCTTTAAATATTTTCTTGGGTTCTTTCTCTCTCTCTTCTTCTTGGACCTCTATAATGCAAATATTGGTGCATTTAACGTCGCAGAGATTGCATAGACTATCTTCATTTCTTTTCATTCATTTTTCATTCTTGTGTTCTGTGTCAGTGATTTCCACCATTCTATCTTCCAGGTCACTTATCCATCCTGCCTTTATTATCTGATATTGATTCCTTCTAGTGCATTGTTCATTTCTGATTGTTCATTACTTCTTCAAGGTCTTTGGTAAACATTTCTTGCATCATCTACATTCTTCTTCTGAAATCCTGGATCATCTTCACTATTATTATTCTGAATTATTTTTCTGGAAGGTTGTCTATCTATTTATTTGTTTTTCTAGGGATTTATCTTGTTCCTTCATCTGTGACAAAATCCTATTTCTTTTCACAGCTGTCTGTGATCTTACTAGTTCTGGAGCCTGTGGAATTGTAGTTCTTGTTTCTTCTGCCTGCCCCCTGGTGGATGAGGATAAGAAGCTTGTGCAAGTTTCCTGATGGGAAAGATTGGCTGTGGGGAAAACTAGGTCTTGCTCTGGCAGACTGTGCTCAGTTTAGTTCATTCAGTCGCTCAGTCGTGTCCGATTCTTTGTGATCCCATGAATCGCACCACACCAGGCCTCCCTGTGCATCATCAACTCCCGGAGTTCACTCAGACTAACGTCCAGTGAGTTCGTGATGCTATCCAGCCATCTCATCCTCTGTCGTACCCTTCTCCTGCTGCCCCCAATCCCTCCCAGCATCAGGGTCTTTTCCAATGAGTCAACTCTTCGCATGAGGTGGCCAAAGTACTGGAACTTCAGCTTTAGCATCATTCCTTCCAAAGAAATCCCAGGGTTGATCTCCTTCAGAATGGACTGGTTGGATCTCCTTGCAGTCCAAGGGACTCTCAAGAGTCTTCTCCAACACCACAGTTCAAAAGCATCAATTCTTCAGTGCTCAGCCTTCTTCATAGTCCAACTTTCACATTCATACATGATCACAGGAAAAACCATAGCCTTGACTAGATGGACCTTAGTCAGCAAAGTAATGTCTCTGCTTTTGAATACACTATCTAGTTTGGTCATAACTTTTCTTCTAAGGAGTAAGCATCTTTTAATTTCATACCTGCAGTCACCATCTGCAGTGATTTTGGAGCCCAAAAAAATAAAGTCTGACACTATTTCCACTGTTTCCCCATCTATTTCCCATGAAGTGATGGGACCAGATGCCATGATCTTCATTTTCTGAATGTTGAGCTTTAAGCCAACTTTTTCACTCTCCTCTTTCACTTTCATCAAGAGGCTTTCTAGCTCCTCTTCACTTTCTGCCATAAGGGTGGTGTCATCTGCATATCTGAGGTTATTGATATTTCTCCCAGCAATCTTGATTCCAGCTTGTGTTTCTTCCAGTCCAGCATTTCTCATGATGTACTCTGCATAGAAGTTAAATAAGCAGGGTGACAGTATAGAGCCTTGACAGACTCCTTTTCAAATTTGGAACCAGTCTGGTGTTCCAAGTCCAATTCTAACTGTTGCTTCCTGACCTGTGTACAGATTTCTCAAGAGGCAGGTTAAGTGGTTTGGTATTCCCATCTCTTTCAGATTTTCCTCAGTTTATTGTGACCCACACAGTCAAAGGCTTTGGCATAGTCAATAAAGCAGAAATAGATGTTTTACTGGAACTCTCTTGCTTTTTCCATGATCCAGCAGATGTTGGCAATTTGATCTCTGGTTCCTCTGCCTTTTCTAAAGCCACCTGGAACATCAGGAAGTTCACAGTTCATGTGTTGCTGAAGCCTGGCTTGGAGAATTTTGAGCATTACTTTACTAGCATGTAAGATGAGTGCAATTGTGTGGTAGTTTGAGCATTCTTTGGCATTGCCTTTCTTTGGAATTGGAATGAAAACTGACCTTTTCCAGTCCTGTGGCCACTGCTGAGTTTTCCAAGTTTGCTGGCATATTGAGTGCAGCACTTTCACAGCATCATCTTTCAGGATTCGAAACAGCTCAACGGGAATTCCATCATCTCCACTAGCTTTGTTCGTAGTGATGCTTTCTAAGGCCCACTGGACTTCACATTCCAAGATGTCTGGCTCTAGATTAGTGATCACACCATCATGATTATCTGGGTCATGAAGATGTTTTTTGTACAGTTCTTCCGTGTATTCTTGCCACCTCTTCTTAATATCTTCTGCTTCTGTTAGGTCCAGACCATTTCTGTCCTTTATCGAGCCCATCTTTGCATGAGATGTTCCCTTGGTATCTCTAATTTTCTTGAAGAGATCTCTAGTCTTTCCCATTCTTACCACATTCTGTCAGACCTCTCCACCCTGACCGGCCTGTCTTGGGTTGCCCCACAGGCATGGCTTGGTTTCATTGAGTTAGACAAGGGTGTGGTCCTAGTGTGAATAGATTGACTAGTTTTCTGTGAGTATGGTTTCAGTGTGTCTGCTCTCTGATGCCCTCTTGCAACACCTACCATCTTACTTGGGTTTCTCTTACCTTGGGCATGTGGTATCTCTTCACAGCTGCTCCAGCAAAGCACAGCCACTGCTCCTTACCTTGGATGAGGGGTATCTCCTTACCACCACCGTCCCTGACCTTCAGGATAGCTCCTCTAGGCCCCTTGTTGCTGCCCAGCCACCACTCCTGGGGTTGCTCCTCCCGGCCACCTCCCCTCAGTAAAGCTTTAATCAATTTATCTGCTGATGGGTGGGGCTGTACTCCCTCCCTGTTAGTTTTTTGGCCTGATGTGACCCAGCCTTTGGGTCTACAGGCTCTACTTGCATGCTAAGTCACTTCAATCATGTCTGACCCTTTGTAACCCTAGAGACCATAGCCTGCCAGACTCTTCTTTCCATTGGATTCTTTAGGCAAGAATGTTGGAGTAGGTTGCCATGCTTTTCTCCAGGGGAACTTCTTGACCCAGGGATTGAAGCTACATCTCTTATATCTCCTGCATTGGTAACCAGGTTCTTGAGCACAGGCACCACCTGAGAAGCCCTTTACAGGCTCTATGTTAGGCCTATTTGTGACTTCCAATTAGACTTGTGTAGAGACACATATCCCAGGATGGCTGCTTCCAGTGCCCCTGTCCCTGAAACAGGTTACTGCCAATCCATGCTTCTGCAGGAGACTCTCAAACACTCACAAGGTAGGTCTGGCTCAGTATCCTATGGGGTCTCTGTTCCTTTCTCCTGGTCCCTAGTGCACATAAGGTTTTATTCATGCCTTCTGAGAGTGGAGTTTCTGTTTCCCCTGTCTTGTGGCAGCCCTGCAATCAAATCCCACTGGCCTTCAAAGTCAGATTTCCTGGGGACTTCCAGTCCCTTTTCTGGATCCATAGGCTTGGAAGCCTGATAAGGGGCCTAGAACCTTCACAATAGTGTAAGAATTTCTTTGGTATTATTGTTCTCCAGTTTGTGGCTCACCAATACAGCAGGCATCAGGGTTCATTTGATTATACTTGTTCTCTTCCTACTTTCTTGTTGTGGCTTCTCTTTTGTTCTTGGAGGTGAGATTTCTTGTTTTTTGGTTCCAGTGTCTTCCTGTCTATGGTTGTTCAACAGCTAGTTGAGATTTTGGTGCTGTCTCAAGAGAAGATGAGTGCATGTCTTTCTACTCCATCTTGAACTAATCTTGGGAAAATAATATTGGAGACAATTACTGAATAATAAGTTTTAATTCTCATTAATTTGAAAATTATGATTCAATTTAATGTGTTTTAAAATGCTAGACATACGATACACTGAATTTAAATCTTTACTTTTTTTTTCAGTAAAAATAATACAATGTAATTAACTTACCTAATCAATGTCAGGAAAGTCAAATGTTGGGATTCAATTGAGTAGTGGAAGCTGAACTCACTTTTTAAAAATATTTAAAATAATCATCATTATTTGTGAAAACTGACACAAGTCAACTACTTTCATAAATATTTTAGATATCTTTCAAAATTTAAAATGATTTATTTCTTTAAATACTATTTCTAAAGTTGCCTCTAACAATGGAAAATGATTTTATTGCAAAGAATTCCAAAGCAGAAGTAATATATTTCCTTTAATGTGAATTCTCATTGTATATTCAATGGAATGAATTCAGAATCAAAAGCTTAATCTCTACAGTCAGACTTACAAATCTGCAGATGCTGAATCTGTGAACATAGAGGTCTGTTTTTATATGATTTACTGTAGGGACATTCAGCATCTGTAGATTTTCGTGTGAGGAGCAGTGCCTGGAATAAATCCCTTTTGAACACCAAGAGATTACTACCTTTCTTCACTTGTCAATTATCAGTTTTAAATTATGTAAATGTGTTCTGTTGACATCAAACTTATCAAAAAAGATCATCTTTTTGCTAGGATGCTGTTTTTATAACCAGAAGATATTAAAGATAGTAGGCTTCAAGTTAAATCAGTATAACAATAGCATTTAAGTTGTAAAGTAGCATTCTAACTGGACAGTAAGGCTCATGGCACAAAAGGTTTTCATAGTTCATTTCCTTGAGCCTACAGAGCATGGTTTGATACAAATATCATTCATGTCGTTCACATGATTTTCTCTCCAGGTCCTTATACTTGAAGCCATCAGTTACCTGCTGCTTTGGTTCACTTCCTGTGTGACCTTGAAAGTTGCTTTGTTAAAGCCTCATTGATCACCACATGTCATTGAGCTGCATCCATCAATTCAGTAGCAGAAAAATTCTACTAAAGAGTGAATTGTTAATTCCTCAATAATCCTGTCTGACATGTTCATTTCTATAGTAACAAGTCATTAATGACTGATTATCATGCTCCTGTGAAGAAACACTAAGCTGATGATTTGACCAAATTCATGCTAAAATCCTCTAGGTTTCTTTTTTTATAGAAAAAAATTTTCTAGGAAAAGATGAAACTTTTGAAATATTTTATTAAATGATGTGGGGATATTATTATCCTCACTACCTCCACCATAGTTTGGCTCCGTATGGATGTGAGAGTTGGACTGTGAAGAAGGCTGAGCACTGAAGAATTGATGCTTTTGAACTGTGGTGTTGGAGAAGACTCTTGAGAGTCCCTTGGACTGCAAGGAGATCCAACCAGTCCATTCTGAAGGAGATTAACCCTGGGATTTCTTTGGAAGGAATGATGCTAAAGCTGAAATTCCAGTACTTTGGCCACTTCATGCAAAGAGTTGACTCATTGGAAAAGACTTTGATGCTGAGAGGGATTGGGGGCAGGAGAAGAAGGGAACGACAGAGGATGAGATGGCTGGATGGCATCACTGACTCTATGGACGTGTGTCTGAGTGAACTCGGGAGTTGGTGATGGACAGGGAGGCCTGGCGTGCTGCGATTCATGGGGTCGCAAAGAGTTGGACACGACTGAGCGACTGAGTGACTGAACTGAACTGAAAGAGCAGGGAGAGAACACAGCTCCACCCATCAACAGATAATTGGATTAAAGATTTACTGAGCCTGGTCTCATCAGAACACAGTTAGTCTCCCTGATCAGGAAGATTCCATAAGCCTCTTATTCTTTTCCATCAGAAGGAAGGCAGACTGAAAACCATAAACACAGAAAACTAAACGATCTAAACACATGGACCACAGCTTTGTCTAACTCAATGAAACTGTGAGCCATGTACTATAAGGCCACCCAAGACAGATGGGTCATGGGAGAGACTTCTGACAAAATTTGATCCACTGGAGAAGGAATAGACCTGGGTTTGATCCCTGGGTTGGGAAGATCCCCTAGAGAAGGAAATGGTAATCCACTCCAGTACTCTTGCCTGGAGAACCCCATGGATGGAGAAGTCTGGTGAGCTACAGTCCATGGGATTGCAAAGAGTTGGACATGAATGAGTGACTTAACTTTCAGTATTCTTGCCTTGAGAACCCTATGAACAATCTGAAAAGGCAAAAAGATATGACATAGAAAGATGAACTGCCAGGTTAGTAGGTGCTCAATATACTACTGGAGATCAGTGGAGAAACAACTCCAGAAAGATTGAAGAGATGGAATCAAAGCAAGAATAACACCCAGTTGTGGATGTGACTGCTGATGGAAGCAAGATACAAATTATAAAGAGCAACATTGTATGGGAACCAGGAATGTTAGGTCCATGAATCAAGGCAAATTGGAAGTGGTCAAACAGGAGATGGCAAGAGTGAATGTTGACATTCTAGAAATCAATGAACCAAAATGGAATGGAATGGGTGAATTTAACTTAGATGACAATTATATCTACTATTGTGGGTAAGAATCCCTTAGAAGAAATGGAGTAGCCATCATAGTCAACAAAGGAGTCCAAAATGCAGTAGTTGGATGTAATCTCAAAAATGACAGAATGATCTCTGTTTGTTTTCAAGGCAAACCATTCAATATCATGGTAATCCAAGCCTATGCCCTGACAAGTAATGCTGGAGAAGCTGAAGTTGAATGGTTCTATGATGATCTACAAGACCTTTTAGAGTTAACACCAAAACATATGTCCTTTTCACTGTAGAGGACTGGAATGCAAAAGTAGAAAGTCAAGAAACACCTGGAGTAACAGGCAAATTTGGCCTTGGAGTACAGAATGAAGCAGGGAAAAGTCAAATAGAGTTTTGCCAAGAGAACACACTGGTCAGAGTAAACATTCTCTTCCAACAACACAAAAGACTCTACACGTGGACAGCACCAGATGGTCAACACCAAAATCAAATTGATTATATTCTTTGCAGCCAAAGATGGGAAGCTCTATACAGTCAGCACAAACAAGACCAGGAGCTGACTGTGGCTCAGATCATGGACTCTTTATTGCCAAATTCAGACTGAAATTGATGCCTTGGAGTACAGAATGAAGCAGGGAAAAGTCAAATAGAGTTTTGCCAAGAGAACACACTGGTCAGAGTAAACATTCTCTTCCAACAACACAAAAGACTCTACACGTGGACAGCACCAGATGGTCAACACCAAAATCAAATTGATTATATTCTTTGCAGCCAAAGATGGAGAAGCTCTATACAGTCAGCACAAACAAGACCAGGAGCTGACTGTGGCTCAGATCATGGACTCTTTATTGCCAAATTCAGACTGAAATTGAAAAAAATGGAGAAAACCACTAGACCATTCAGTTGTGATCTAAATCAAATCCCTTATGATGATATAGTGAAAGTAAGAAATAGATTTAAGGCACTAAATCATATAGAGTGCATGATGAACTATGGACAGAGGTTTGTGACATTGTACAGGAGACAGGAAGCAAGATCATCCCCAAGAAAAAGAAATGCAGAAAAGCAAAATGGCTCTCTGAGGAGGCCTTACAAAGAGATGTTAAAAGAAGAGAAGTGAAAAACAAAGGAGAAAAGGAAAGATATACCTATTTGAATGCAGAGTTCTAAAGAATAGCAAGGAGAGATAAGAAAGAATTCCTCAGTGATTAATGCAAAGAAATAGACGACAAGAGAATGGGAAAGACTAGAGATCTCTTCAAGAAAATTAGAGATACCAAGGTAACATTTCATGTAAAGATGGGCTCAGTAAAGGACAGAAATTGTGCGGGCCTAACAGAGGCAAAAGATATTAAGAAGAGTTGACAAGAATACACAGAAGAACTGTTCAAAAAAGATCTTCATGATCCAGATTATCACAACGGTGTGATCACTCATTCAGAGTCAGACATCCAGGAAAGTGAAGTCAAGTGGGCTTTAGGAAGCATATCTATGGACAAAGCTAGTAAAGATGATGTAATCCGAATTGATCAATTTCAAATCTTAAAAGATGATGCTGTGAAAGTGCTGCACTCAACATGCCAACAAATTTGGAAAACTCATCAATAACCACAGGACTGGAAAACGTCAATTTTCATTACAATCGCTAAGAAAAGCAATGCCAAAGAATGTTCAAACGACTGCACTGCACTCATCTCACAAGTTAGTAAAGTAATGCTCAAAATTCTCCAAGCCAGGCTTCAGCAATACGTGAACTGTGAACTTCCAGATGTTCAATTTGGTTTTAGAAAAGGCAGAGGAACCAGAGATCAAATTGCCAGCAACTGCCGGATCATGGAAAAAGCAAGAGAGTTCCAGAAAAACATCTATTTCTGCTTTATTGACTATGCCAAAGCCTTTGACTGTGTAGATCACAATCAACTGTGGAAAATTCTGAAAGAGATGGGAATACCAGATCACTTGACTTGCCTCTTGAGAACCCTGTATGCAGGTCAGGAAGCAACAGTTAGAACTGGACATGGAACAACAGACTGGTTCCAAATAGGAAAAGAAGTACGTCAAGGCTGTATATTGTCACCCTGCTTATTTAACTTCTATGCAGAGTACATCATGAGAAACGTGGGGCTGGAAGAAACACAAGCTGGAATCAAGATTGCCGGGAGAAATATCAATAATCTCAGATATGCAGATGACACCACCCTTATGGCAGAAAGTGAAAAGGAACTAAAGAGCCTCCTGATGAAAGTGAAAGGGGAGAGTGAAAAAGTTGGCTTAAAGCTCAATATTCAGAAAATGAAGATCATGGCATCCAGTCCCATCACTTCATGGAAAATAGACAGGGAAACAGTGGAAACAGTGTCAGACTTTATTTTTCTGTGCTCCAAAATCACTGCAGATGGTGACTGCAGCCATGAAATTAAAAGACGCTTATTCCTTGGAAGAAAAGTTATGACCAACCTAGATAGTATATTCAAAAGCAGAGACATTACTTTGCCGACTAAGGTCCATCTAATCAAGGCTATGGTTTTTCCTGGGGTTATGTATGGATGTGAGAGTTGGACTGTGAAGAAGGCTGAGTGCTGAAGAATAGATGCTTTTGAACTGTGGTGTTGGAGAAGACTCTTGAGAGTCCCTTGGACTGCAAGGAGATCCAACCAGTCCATTCTGAAGGAGATCAACCCTGGGATTTCTTTGGAAGGAATGATGATAAAGCTGAAGCTCCAGTACTTTGGCCACCTCATGCGAAAAGTTGACTCATTGGAAAAGACCCTGATGCTGGGAGGGATTGGGGGCAGGAGGAGAAGGGGACGACCAAGGATGAGATGGCTGGATGGCATTACTGACTTGATGGACATGAGCCTGAGTGAACTCCAGGAGTTGGTGATGGACAGGGAGGCCTGGCGTGCTGCAATTCGTGGGGTCAGAAAGAATCGGACATGACTGAGCGACTGAAGTGAACTGAAAACTCAACATTCAGAAAACTAAGATCATGACATCCATTCTGATCATGACAAATAAATGGGTAAACAGTGGAAACAGTGGCAGGCTTTATTTTAGGGGGCTTCAAAATCACTGCAGATGGTGATTGCAACCATGAAATTAAAAGACACTTACTCCGTGGAAGGAAAGTTATGTCCAACCTAGACAGCATATTAAAAAGCAGAGACATTATTTTGCCAACAATGGTCCCTCTAGTCAAAGCTGTGTTTTTTTTTCCAGTGGTAATGTATGGATGTGAGTGTTGGACTATAAAGAAAGCTGAGTGTTGAATATTGATGATTTTGAGCTGTGGTGTCGGAGAAGACTCTTTATAGTCCTTTGGACTGTCGCAAGGAGATCCAACTATTCCATCCTAAAGGAAATCAGTCCTGGAATGTTCATTGAAAGGACCAATGTTGAAGCTGAAATTATTATACTTGACCACTGATGCAAAGTGTTTACTCACTTTAAAAAGACCCTGATGCTGGGAAAGATAGAATGCTGGAGAAGAAACGGATGACAGAGGGTAAGATGGTAAGATAGTATCACTGACTCAATTGAGATTAATTTGAATAAACTCCAGGAGTTGGTTATGAACAGGGAGACCTGGTGTGCTGTAGTCCATGGCATCACAAAGAGTTGTACTTGATTGAGTGACTGAACTGAACTAACCTGAACTGTGGAGATTTATATGAAATCATCCTCTTATAAAATTGACCACAATGAAATGAAATAGGGAGAGTAATTGTTAAAATTATCAATAAACAAGAAAACCTGAATAATTAAGCTTGGTTGTAAACTTGTTAACTGTGGAAGCCATGGCAGGATAAGTGGCTGATTGTAAATCAGGAGAGTTTATGAGAGAATGCTAAATCAGAAGGAAGGGACTTAAAAGACATAGAGTGTCCCTCTTGATACTTAGAGGACTTGTTCCACTTCTGTCTAAGTTCAATTCCTTCCTTTGTAAACTTTTCTTCATTAACTTTCTTCCTTTCAGTAGCCATGTATGGATGTGAGAGTTGACAAAGTAATGTCTCTGATTTTTAATCAGACTCATACAACATCTCCTCTTGTAAGTCTCATCTGTATCTTAAATTTAATGCTTCTAAAATAGAGCTCCTTGTAATTTACCTCTACCAAACACCTCCCTTGTCCATTCCCCTCATCTCCCCACAGCTTTTCTATCTCAGCAAATAACTCCAATTTTCTTCTGTACTGATAGTCACATTTCATTTCTCCCATTGTTTATTCTTTACCTTCAAGCTTTATCAGAAAGTCCCTTCTGAAATTTCATCTTCCATCTGCCCATTTCTCTGTTTCATCTCTGAAAATATCCTGGCCCAAGTCTCTGTCATTTTCTTACTTGTACTGTTATAGTTCTCCATTCATTATAGTTCAGTCCTTTCTGACCCCATGGACTGTGGCACGACAGGCCTCCCCGTCCATCACCAATGCCTAGAGTTTACTCAAACTCATGTCTATTGAGTCGGTGATGCCATCCAACTATCTCATCCTCTGTCTTCCCCTTCTCTTCCTCCCTTCAATCTTTCCTAGTGTCATGATCTTTTCAAATGAGTCAGTTTTTCTCATCAGGTGGCCAAAGTATTGGAGTTTCAACTTCATCATCAATCCTTCTGATGAATATTCAGGACTGACTTCCTTTAGGATGGAATAGTTGGATCTCCCTGCAGCCCAAGGGACTCTCAAGAGTCTTCTCCAACACCAGTTTAAAAGCATCAATTCTTCAGCACTCAGTTTTCTTTATATTCCAACTCTCATATCCATACATGACTACTGGGAAAACCATAGCTTTAACTAGGCAGACTTTTGTTGGCAAAGCAATGTCTCTGCTTTTTAATATGCTGTCTAGGTGGTCATAATTTTTTTCTTCCATTGAGCAACCATCCTTTAATTTCATGGCTGCAGTCACCATTTGCAGTGATTTTGGAGTCCAAAAAAATAAAGTCTGTCACTGTTTCTATTGTTTCCCTATATATTTGCCATGAAGTGCTGGGATCAGGTGCCATGATCTTAAGTTTTCTGAATGTTGAGTCTTAAGCCAGCTTTTTCACTCTCCTCTTTCACTTTCATTAAGAGGCTCTTTAGTTCTTCTTTGATTTCTGCTGTAAGGGAGGTTCTCCTTTACCTGATTCTAAACAGTCATCATGCTTTGGCCACATGAATTAAAGTATAACATATCCAGTCATTTCTGTTTGAAGTTTCTTCAGTGGTTCATCCTTATGCTGAGAATAAAGTACACTCTTTGCTCTGCCAAAAAGTCCTGCACAACTGGGTTCCTTTCCAAGTTCCTCTGCTTACTTGATGCCAGGCAGTGTCCATTCAAGTGACATCCTGTTACTCCCCAGACTTTATAATCCTTTCTACTTTAAGACCTCTCCTCCTCCTCCCAGTCCTCATACTTCTCCTCCTAAGTCTCTTTTCTCTCATTGCTCAGTCAGTCCTTAAGGCAAACCATCCTAAACTGTCTAGAGCCTTTCCACTCAAGTATTGCTTGTCCTGGCCTCCATTTTTATTGTTTGCTACTTGTTTTACTCCTTGGTGTTCTGTATTTCTACCTAGAATGTGAGTTTCAAGGGTTCAGGGACTTTGTCTACCTTGTGGTTTTTGAATGCATCCCTAGCATAGTAAATGGAACATGAAAGTGAAAGTTGCACAGGCATGTCAGATTCTTTGTGACCCCATCCATGGATGGTAGCCCACCTCCCACCCAGGCTTCTCTGTTTGTGGAATTCTCTAGGCAAGAATATTAGAGTAGATAGCCATTCTCTTCCCCAGGAGATCTTCCCCAGTCAGGGATTGAACCCAGGTCCCCTGCATTGCAGGCAGATTCTTTATTGCCTGAGACACCAGGGAAGCCCAAATGAGTAGTCCATAATAAATAAGTATTAAATAATTATTGGAGTAAGAAATGGCAACCCACTCTAGTAATATTGCCTGGAGAATTCCATGCACAGAGGAGACTGGTGGGCTGCAGTCTATGGGATCACAGAGAGTTGGACATGACTGAGTGACTAACACACATTAAATAATTAATGAGAGGCAGGAATAAAACTTGATTTCAGAGCTCAAAGACGGTCAGTTGCTGAAGAAAAAAATTCCAAGGGAAAGAAGGAAATCATAGAGTGAGCCCTGTCTGTTGTCTTAAAAAGAACCAGTGTTTAGAATAAACAGAGATAGTTTGGAGCAGCCATAAAAATGAGAAGTTCTAGTTTACCTAATGCCTCTGCACTTTCCAACTACCTAGATTCACTCCCAGATTTTTTCTCTAGAGTTACATAACATTGTTTACATTAATGTGGGTAACAATCTGATACTTTTTAGGCATTTAATAAAATATCAATAATGATATTACTGATATTTTGAATCTTACTTTTTAAAATAACCTTAAACAATTCATGTTTTCAAACTTTGTAACAGATGCTTATGTTGTTTATTGGATGTGTTTTTATCTGTCTGTATTTAGGCTGTAACCTGCCAAAAATGTGGAAAAAGAGCTGCTTTAGCTAAGCCATTTTTTACTATGGTTATTTTAGAGAGATGAAATCATAAACTTGTCTTCACTTTGAGTCAAACTTTACTCTGTAATTTTTTACAATTGAAGTGTTATTATTGAAAAAGTCTCTTACTAAAGTAGAAACTTAAATTTATTAAAATGGTTGTAAAGTTTTAGGATAGCATTTAAAAAGAATTCAGAGTGGAAGGTCAACTACTGAAATAGTTTATTCCATAAAATTATTTTACTTAAAATTATCCAAAGTAATTGTGTTCATGCGAGGTATATTTGAAAGCAAATTAAATAGCACAATCTGATCAGAACTACACAAAGTTTATCATTAGTGACCCCACTGGTGGCCCTAAAGAGTCTGATTTCTTAGCACACTTATTAAAGCCAGCCACATCTCTGTGGGGATTACCATACCATCCAAGTGAGGTGAAGTGAAGTGAAAGTCGTTCAATTGCATCCAACTCTGTGACCCCATGGACTATACAGTCCATGAAATTCTCCAGGCCAGAATACTATAGTGGGTAGCCTTTCCCTTCTCCAGGGGATCTTCTGAACCCAAGGATTGAACCCAAGTCTCCTGCATTGCAGGTGGATTCTTTACCAGCTGAGCCACCAAAGATACCACCCAAGAGGCATGACAATTCTGTTAATTTAGGAAATTCTACCTCTCACATTACTGTCAATACTTAAGACTAATTAGAAATATTGTGTAATGTATGCCTTACCTTCCAGTTAAAATGGTTAGCTGTCTGAATTTGGAATGGACATTGATTTTACAACCAAGGAGTGAAATTGCTTAACTTTCTGGATTTGATGGCTTCAAATTGATATATACAGCATATGACAATCTACATGAAATTAAAATAGTTATACAATTGGATTGGCTTCCTTTCCAAGCAAACTTTATACCAATAATAATTAATCCATGAGGTGAGGTGAAGTTGCTCAATCGTGTCCGACTCTTTGCAAGCCCATGAACTGGGGCCTACCAGGCTCCTCAGTCCACAGAATTTTCCAGGCAAGAATACTGGAGTGGGTTGCCATTTCCTTCTCCAGGGGATCTTCCCGACCCAGGGATCGAACCCTGGTCTTCCGCATTGTAGGCAGACGCTTTACCATCTGAGCTACCAGGGAAGCCTCCCTGCATTAATCCATGCAGAGTAAATATTCTAAAATTAAACACTGAGCATTTGGAGAGTGGGTATTTTGCTTATTAATTTCTACATTCTCAGGATCTAACCAGTTGCTTCAAAGAATAGTGTTTACTGAATGATTGATTGGTTGAATGAATGAATAAAATATTTTAAAATAGGCATTCTACATGGTCAGAACAAAATTATCCTCAGAATATTGAAAGAAAAGAAAACATTTCATATGCCTATAGTTCCAGAAGCAAAGCATTACATTTTAGAGGCAATTATAAAATGTTATCATTCTACCAAATGTAAAATGTGCTGTCTATTATGCACCTTGTTATTCTGGAGGAAAAAAATCTACACTACAAATGAAACTAATGGGTATTCTCTGATCCACTTGTGAGGTGACAGGAATATTAAACCAAAAAGTGACACAAGGTGAATGGAGATATTATATTCATAATAATTAACTTTTTGCCCCATCATTGTAAGACTAATTAAGGAGAAATTTATTAATAAGTTTCATTTCACCAGTGTGATCATAATCATCATGTGAAATTAGCTCCTGAGACTTTTTTAGAAAAATAAAAAGCAAAGAAGGAATCAATGACAACACTAAGAAAATATTTTGCTCTCTATCAACTGTTCAGGATGGTAAGGGCAGTGTGTGCTCCCTGAGGCTCAACTCTGCCCTTACTGAGTTCCTGAGGTCCTAGGGACAAAGGGGATGGGCAGTCTGCTTCCTCAGCAGGATGATCCCTCTACCAGGACACTTATTTCTTGCTACCAAATAAATAGCAGAGCTGTTTGTGTGCTCTGAGAGGGATAGACCTGTTCAAACCTCTGTCACAATGCACAGATGCTCATGCTATTTTTGTCTAACTGAAGGAAGTTGTCTGAGTGACTGTTCCCAAAACAAGGATGTTGGATTCAGGTAACATGAAGTCTTCCCTTCAGTGGGCACCCAATTTAACCTCCAATTTAATTGGAAAAGTCTGTCCCTGAGCTATAGTTGAATTTCTCAACCTCAGTGGTGTTGATTTTGGGAGTTAAATAATTCCTTGTTTTGAGGTGCTATCCTCACAACAAGGATGCTTAATGGCAACCTGGCCAACTATGTCTTTCCTCAGTTGTAAGGACCAAAAACATCTCCAGGCATTGCCAAATATTTCTGGGAAGAAGCGAGGCTAAATCACATATCTCCGCTGAGAACCACTTATGCACACATATACACATACTTCTTGAGCTATTTGAAAACTCTAATGAGCACTTTTCAAGCAATCATTAAAAAGAATGAGTTTTGTTTTCTTTTTAATCCTAGATTTGGGAAAAAATAAACCAAACTATTAGCTTGTGCATTTTTAATTTCTTTGATGAGTAAATAGCACATTGATTATGTTTAGAATTTAAAAAGTGAATTACCATTAAATGCTTCATCAATCAAGATAAATTTATAGCCAGTTATGACCTGGCTAGAAAATGATCTTAATTTTAAAAATTCTGAAGAAAATAATACATAGTTCTGCTTGAGTTTATAAGATAAACTGGTGAGAAATAACAACCTCCCCACTTACCCTCCTGTCAACAGGAGCACTTGTGATATAACAACCCAGAGAAAAGGACTCGTGAAGAACTGACTAGGAAGGATTTCAAGGAATGAGAGGGGAGTAGTATAGAAGGTTCAAATCACGTCACAGACTGGATTGTTGTGACCGATCTTGCCTTTTCCCAGATCAAGTGACACCTGGGACCCCACACTATTTATGTGGCCATTTCTGGAGCAGGCAGGCTGCTGGCCCTCGGACCAGATCATTGCTCATAGCTTATGCTTAGCACCACTGCAGGCCTTCCCTCTTTCAGGGCTGTGTCACCAGACCTCAGATGAGGCTAACTTGGAAGAATATGATGGGAACATGAATTTGGTGAAACTTCCTCCATTCTCTACATTAGAGACCCCCTCCCCCTCTCCCCACCACCAGTTATACTAGGCATTTTTTCCAGTTGTAGTATATACAATCTTAGTCAATAATATGTATGCAAGACATATGATCTTATTTTCTACAATTTTTTTTTTCCATTTCTATCCTTTATTCAAATGAAGTAACAGAAAATGAATTTCAGTCCCCCTGCAGGGCCTGTGCTTTCATCATATGGCTGAGGACCAGGTGATGCAGGTGGTCATGTGCACCCAGGGCCTCAAGTCAACAGGCCTCATGCGACATTTGGCTTTACCTGGCTTTACTCATTAGATCATGCAGAAGGTAGAATCTAGGACTTCTTCACACTCAAAGACAGGAAGAAGCTCACTTAGTGCTTTTTACCTGTAAGAAAGAAATAGCACAGGGGTGCAGGTTAAAGAATAAAAAGGTAAAAATTTCCTAAAGCTTCTTAAAACACACATCTCAATATATATTCAATTGTACGGTGGACTCAGTTATGAACAATTGGAAAAACTATGCCAGAACTAAATAAAGATATTTTTATAAGTAGGATTTTATGTGGATATGAAAATTTACAGTATGAAGTAAAGGTGCCTCTCCCCCAGTTGGGACTTGGATTGGGAGCAAGAAGACAACATAGGTAGGGGAGCTATCATGCCTATCCTGTGTCTTCCCTGTCTCCCCTGGAACTGTTCCTATCACCACTCAAAAACATGTAAACATAAAATATATATTTTTAAGTATTGTATGTAATTGGTGCTTTTCTTGGAATAGCATCAGTACAAGTTAGAATGTTTTTGGCTAGAGTGGAAAACCAGAATTATTTTCTTCATCTTTCTGAAATAAGAGTTAAGGGATAACTCAACCCTAAAAAAACAACTTTAATAAACACTGTATTTTTAATTGTGTGAAAATTGTCATTAGTCAATGCAATTTAGTTCAACAACAACAAAAATTACCTTAACAGTTCATATTTATCAAGCAAAGATAGTTTTACTTTTCTTGTTATTGAAGAAGAAGTATAATGCTCTACCAGTTAAAGCAGGTTTCTGGAAACAAGAAACTTAGAGGCAAATACTGGCATTGCCAATGATAGTGAGTGGTTGCTTTTTACTGAACAACTCAGAACCTCAACTCCCTCACTTGTCAAATGTAAAAAATAATACTTCCTCCAGCAGAGGGTCATGGTTCATATCATAAAAGGTACTGAAAATGCTTTGCAAGCAGAAGATGCTTAGCAAATGTTTCTAATTATTTTTACTATTGATCATCTTAAAATTATACATACATGTATATGACTTTTCAGGCTTCCCAAGAGGTACTAATGGTAAAGAAACGGCCTGCCAATGCAGGAGATATAAGATGCAGATTCTACCCCTAGGTTGGGAAGATCCCTTGAAGGGTGCACAGCAGCCCACTCCAGTATTCTTACCTGGAGAATCCCATGGACAGAGAAGCCTAGTGGGCTATCATCCTTAGAGTTGCAAAGTGTCAAACAGGACTAAAGCAACTTAGCACACATGTATACAACTTTTCAATCCCTGGATCAGGAAGAACCCCTGGAGAAGGACACGGCAACCCTCTCCAGTATCGTTGCCTGGAGAATCCCATTGGCAGAGGAGCCTGGTGGGCTACAGTCAATGGGATCCCAAAGAGTCAGACACAACTGAATGACTGACACACACACATACAACTTTTCATTGAATCAGGTTCCAATTGTGCTACTACAGTGTCCAGGAACATGAAGTGGCAAGACCATTCAGTTACTACTATATCACTCTTATCTTGGGCATATACAATGTGGTTTTTCTTTTCAATTGAAATATAGTTGGTTGATGACAATGTCATGCCAGTTTCAAGTGTAGAGAACAGTGATTCAGTTCAGATTTTCTTTCCTTATAGACTACTGCAAGATATTGAACAGACTTCTCTGTACTATACAGTAGGTCCTTGTTGGCTATCTATTTTATATATGATAGTGTATATGTTGGAGAAGGCAATGGCACCCCACTCCAGTACTCTTGCCTAGAAAACCCATGGAAGGAGGGGCCTGGTAAGCTGCAGTCCGTGGGGTCGCTAAGAGTCAGACACGACTGAGCAACTTCACTTTCACTTTTCACCTTCATGCATTAGAGAAAGAAACGGCAGCCCACTCCAGTGTTCTTGCCTGGAGAATCCCAGGGGTGGGGGAGCCTGGTAGGAGGCCATCTGTGGGGTCGCACAGAGTCAGACACAACTGAAGCGACTTAGCAGCAGCAGCAGCAGCATCAGCATATACAACATAATGTATATGTTAATCCTAGCTGTGGTTGAGAAGACTGAATTTTTGAGTTAGACAGCCAGAGTTCTACTACAGCTGTCATCACTGGTTATGAAATTTAGAGCAAGTTCCATAGTTTCTAAATTTTTACTGGGTGCATTGAGGTCAAAAATCTAGAATAGATTAAAATCTTTATCAATCACTTAACAACTATTAGCCATTATCACTGTGTTATCTTTTTATTTTTTTTTTTCTTACCTACCATAATCTTTTACTTGGTAACAGCCATTTTAGGCTAAATAAGATTTGGAAAATAGACACTTAGGTATGATTTAGAAAACATTACCAAGATATATCTGTATATCATTAGTGTCTCAAAAACATTCAACACAATGAGACAGAAATTAAAATAGAAGCAACCTCTCATAGCACTTAGCTCTGGCAATTGAAGGAATTAAATATCCTGTAAGCTCTGGTATATAGATGAATGAATGAAGCTATACATGGCAGAATAACGGAATAACTATAAGGGAAAAAAATACAGATTATAAAGAACTCACACAGAAATCCACTCATGTTCCTAAAATGTGAAATAATTTAAATAAGCTCAGAAGTTGAGTGAGTCACTGTTACTCTTGTTAATTTAGTGCAAGTTCAGTTGCTATGAACTAAAATTCAGAGAATGATTTGTTCAACCCAGAATGGGAATTACTTTAAGCATCAAAATTTCATATCCAAGTTTATGTTCTTATTCCTTTTGATTATAAAAGTAGAAAAAAAAAGATTTAACTTTGAAAGCGCTTGCTAAGGAATGATCACACGAGCAAAAGCACAAATTCTAGGAACTGAGCCAGACTCTGATTTCTTCTGTCCCTGGAGTGTTTTATTTAAGGAAACCATTGATTTCTGCCACTACTCTGAAAAAATTCATGTGTTAGGTGGCCAAAAAATCTGCATCTACTTCTATGTTCTAGGATTTTTTCCAAGGGGAGATCAACAGCTCTTGGATTAGCACATGAGCAGCTTTGCTGAAAGTAACCTTTTATGCTTTAAGCTCAATTTTTTACTAGCATGTATGTTGAAAAGAAAAGAAAAACTCATTATGATAGTGTCTATTAATTCTAAAATCTTAGCTTGCTTCATTTGAATATTTAAGATAAAGACAATGCTAGTATAATCAAATAAATTTTTTTGCAAAGGAACTGTCAACAGTAACTGTTTGCCTGAGGCTTACTTGAAAGTCAAGGGGAGATCAACAGCTCTTGGATTAGCACATGAGCAGCTTTGCTGAAAGTAACCTTTTATGCTTTAAGCTCAATTTTTTACTAGCATGTATGTTGAAAAGAAAAGAAAAACTCATTATGATAGTGTCTATTAATTCTAAAATCTTAGCTTGCTTCATTTGAATATTTAAGATAAAGACAATGCTAGTATAATCAAATAAATTTTTTTTGCAAAGGAACTGTCAACAGTAACTGTTTGCCTGAGGCTTACTTGAAAGCTTCTCTTTGTTAGATACTAAAACAACATTTTAAAACATCTGGATTTATGCTTTATGATTTGAAGAAAACTGCAAAGTCATTATTAGTTTTTATTAATGGCTAAACATACTTTCAAAATGGGCCTATATATATATATATATATATATATATATATATATATACCTTGCAACTTAAAATAGTGGAGTATCTGAACTCTTCCCAGTAATCTTTCCTTTAATAATCATGAACAGACATTCTAGTCTCCAAAGTGGCCTCAGATTCAAACATAAAATATCAGAAAGCACTGTGACATATGTAACGCATACCTGATGTCCTTGCCAAGAGTAATTCTGTCCTAGTAAAGAGAGAAAGTAAACTGTAATGATGTTTAGTCTTGATAAACATAACCAGTGATGCCATATGTCTGAGAAGTTTTGTAGATGTATTTTGAATAAGAAGTTTATTATTTTTGGTACCATCATGAAAAACAGGGTTGAAAATACAGGGAAACACTGACCTTATTAAAATCTTATTTTCTGTATTAGGAGATATAAGTCCTATGTTTTCATTTGAAATTAATTTACCCAGAATTTTATTGACAAAATCTTTATCCTCATTGTGCTCCAACCCCAACAAGGGCTACCATCAGATGCCGTAGGTGCACACATACAGTAGTTTTGGCCATCACCACACAGAATCCTTATTTTCTTCATCAAGGTGGCACTTTTTGTTACATGTAGCTTAGCTTTATTTTTGTTCCTTTCCACTACTAAGTTTAATGCATTTTTTGTTTGATTATTTTTGCATCAAAGTAATAAAAAATTAAATAGGAAAATAAAGACACTCATCCCCTCTTCAAGGCCCACCTATTTTAGAGATAATTACTTTAAAACCTTTTGAAGTTTCATGTATATTCTTATTTTTATACTTCTAAATAATGAATGCTTATTGCTGTATTCATTTGGTCATTTCCAAAATTATCCCTGATTTCTGAGTTTTCTGGGTGGAGATGCAATAAAGCAAGAAAGACTAGAGAAATTTCACCACTAAGTCATAAGTTGGTAGATCTGATCAAACATCTAAAGAAAACAAAAAGAGGCATATTGAAAACTATGCAAATTTAAAAAAAGAAAAACAAACAAACAAAAAACAGGGAAATTATTTACTAGGGAAAATGTGATAAGGGGAATGTGTCTAAAAAGAAAGATAAGTCAACAAGCAATAAATGCTGGAGAGGGTGTGGAGAAAAGGGAACCCTCTTACACTGTTGGTGGGAATGCAAATTAGTACAGCCACTATGGAGAACAGTGTGGAGATTCCTTAAAAAATTGCAAATAGAACTACCTTATGATCCAGCGATCCCACTGCTGGGCATACACACCGAGGAAACCAGAATTGAGATACGTGTACCCCAATGTTCATTGTGGCACTGTTTATAATAGCCAGGACATGGAAGCAGCCTAGATATCCATCCCACAGATGAATGGATAAGAAAGCTGTGGTACATATACACAATGGAGTATTACTCAGCTATTAAAAAGAATACATTTGAATCAGTTCTAATGAGGTGGATGACACTGGAGCCGATTATACAGAGTGAAGTAAGCCAGAAAGAAAAACACCAATACAGTATACTTACACATATATATGGAATTTAGAATGATGGTAATGATAAACCTGTANAAGTTATGACCAACCTAGATAGTATATTCAAAAGCAGAGACATTACTTTGCCAACTAAGGTCCGTCTAGTCAAGGCTATAGTTTTTCCAGTGGTCATGTATGGATGTGAGAGTTGGACTGTGAAGAAGGCTGAGCTCCGGAGAATTGATGGTTTTGAACTGTGGTGTTGGAGAAGACTCTTGAGAGTCCTTTGGACTGCAAGGAAATCCAACCAGTCCATTCTGAAGGAGATCAGCCCTGGGATTTCTTTGGAAGGAATGATGCTAAAGCGGAAACTCCAGTACTTTGGCCACCTCATGCGAAGAGTTGACTCATTGGAAAAGACCCTGATGCTGGGAGGGATTGGGGGCAGGAGGAGAAGGGGACAACCAAGGATGAGATGGCTGGATGGCATCATTGACTCAATGGACGTGAGTGTGAGTGAACTCTGGGAGGTGGTGATGGACAGGGAGGCCTGGCGTGCTGCGATTCATGGGGTTGCAAAGAGTCAGACACGACTGAGTGACTGAACTGAACTGAACTGAACTGGAGAAGTTTTTTATATTGAAAAGAAATTTTGAACATTCCTCCAGTCTTCATCTATTTTCATGCAAAAAAGTAAACTAATTGATTGGCAAGACTTCTGCCATTGGCCTTGTCCAAAGTGTGCTCAGTCAGCAGAATTTATCCAATATAATCTAGATGTATAATTCATTATATGTTCTTGGGTTACTTTTTAAAAATCTGCATCACCTAAGATAGACTCTGTCAATATGTAATTTCGAACTTAAAGAAATTTCCATTTTTTAAAACTTTTTTCTATTTTTTTGTTTTCATTTTAAAATTCAACATTTTATTTGAAGTTAGAAATGAAGACTAAATATTATTTTAAGATTATAAGCACATTTTTATGAATGAGAATTATTTTTAAGCTATATATTATGTCTCATTTATTGGAAATCCAGGTTAAGTGAGCTAAGGTGATTCAAGAAATAGTCAATCCACTTTAATATTAGCAAAACATTAATGATACCTCTATCTCATCCATTCATATCCCAGCACTTAAGTGTCATAATGCTTTGACAGTTCTTATCTCTGCCTACAAAAATGACTTCAGAGTCCCTTGACATTTTATCATCTAAATTTACATAAACAGTCTTTTTTTTTTTTAACAAAAGAGAAGCAGAGCTTAAGAGTTCTTTGAATTTTTACTTGATTTAGTGTTAGAGGTGTGGGTGAGAGTTATTGTCTGATTTTAGAATACCTGAGAAAACTGGAAGGCTGATCTCAATTTCTTATAATAATTTTTGGGAAATATCTAGGTAACTACAATGTCTCCTGATCTGGAAATATGCTTTTTAAAATTATTTTAGTATAGCAAAAACTCGACATTTTTTGATCCATTATTTTTGAAAAGAACTCTAGAAAGACACTTTATACCTAACTCTCATCTTCAAAGGTCAATGAAATAAAATCTGTCTTTCAGTTATACTTTCTTTTTTAAAATTAATTAATTTATTTAATTGGAGGCTAATTACTTTACAATATTGTGGTGGTTTTTGCCATACATTGACATTAATCAGCCATGAGTGTATATTTGCCCCCATCCTGAAACTCCTCCCACTTCTTTCCCCATCCCATATATTTTTCTTTAAGTATTTCAGGAAGTGTCTGTATCACATCCAAACAGTAGGCCTACATTTCTGAAATATTATTTTATCGAAATCTATTACTTTATTTAGAAGTCATTCTTTATAAACATTTCTTCACCTTTAAGAAAATAAAACACATCAGTAATAGAAATATTAAGTGACTGCTCTGTGTGTGTAATTGGAAGCTTCTTGGGCTGTATTACTGTTCCATAAATTATCTATCAAAGGCTTGGTGGGATTAATTATAACTATTACATGAATCCCAAGGGTAATTTTTTCTTTGGTGCTGAATGGATGTAACTACATGAGACACAAAAATCATCATATTCTATAAAGTAATCAGCTCTTCTAAGGCAGTACAATAAAACCCAACTGAGTCCATCATGTACCCAAAGGATTTGTAATTCTGTCCTGGTTTCAGAAACATAAAGACCTTTAGGAACTTCCTTCTACTTTCACTATATTGTCATTAATATGATAAACCCAGGAGATCAAGACATCAAAGCTGAACCAAATACCAAGACAGTTTTGATAAATATCTATTTTGGATCACTGATTGGTTGGCTTCATAATCTTTCTTTCTGAGATTCATTAAAAGATTATTTTTTATAGACAGTTATTTTTCTGGGGGGTCAACCATATTTCACAGAATTTGAAGTTCAAGTTAGCATGGCTTTTATCGAAGCATTTACTGGCAGCAATATGTATTGCACATATTATTTGTTAAAGAGTGAAGCTACAGACTGGTTCCAAACAGGAAAAGGAGTATGTCAGGACTGTATATTGTCACCCTGCTTATGTAACTTATATGCAGAGTGCATCATGAGAAATGTTGGGCTGGAAGAAGCACAAGCTGGAATCAGATTGCTGGGAGAAATATCAGTAACCTCAGATCTGCAGATGACACCACTCTTATGGCAGAAAGGAAGAAGAAATAAAGAGCCTCTTGATGAAAGTGAAAGAGGAGAGTGAAAAAGTTGGCTTAAAACTCAACATTCAGAAAACTAAGATCGTGGCATCTAGTCCCATCACTTCCTGGTAAATAGATGGGGAAACAGTGGAAACAGTGACAGACTTTATTTTGGGTGGGCTCCAAAATCACTGCATATGATGACTGCAGCCATGAAATTAAAAGACACTTGTTCCTTGGAAGAAAAGTTATGACCAACTTAGACAGCAGAGACATTATTTTGCCAACAAAGGTCTTTCTAGTCAAGGCTATAGTTTTTCCAGTAGTTATGTATAGATGTGAGAGTTGGACTATAAAGAAAGCTGAGTGCCGAAGATTGATGCTTTTGAACTCTGGAGTTGGATAAGACTCTTGAGAGTCCCTTGGACTGCAAGTAGGTCCTACCAGTCCATCCTAAAGGAAATCAGCCCTGAATATTCATTGGAAGGACTGATACTGAAGGTGAAACTCCCAATACTTTGGTCACCTGATGTGAAGAGCTGACTTACTTGAAAAGATCTTGATGCTGGGAAAGATTGAAGGCAAGAGGAGAAGGGGACGACAGAGAATAAGATGGTTGGATGGTATCACCTACTCAATGGACATGAGTTTGAGTAAATTCTGGGAGTTGGTGATGGACAGGGAGGCCTGGCGTGCTGCAGTCCATGGTGTTGCAAAGATTTGGACATGACTGTGCGACTTAACTGAATTCAAGCTATGGGACAGCCTCTCTCGTTATACCTTTCAGAAGTTACTTAATCATTGATATACAGTCTGTTGCTGTGGCTTTTTTAACATACACTGACACTTAAGCTTAGCACAACTCTCTCTCCTAGGGAAACCTGACTTTTTGTCCAAGCTCAGAACTGCTGCATGAAAGGGCTGTTTGAAGCCTTACAACAATCCTAAGGAAAAAATTATGTTTATATTTTAAAACTTCAGTTCAGTCCAGTTCAGTCGCTCAGTCGTGTCTGACTCTTTGCGACCCCATGAATCACAGCACGCCAGGCCTCCCTGTCCATCACCAACTCCCAGAGTTCACTCAGACTCACGTCCATTGAGTTCGTGATGCCATCCAGCCATCTCATCCTCGGTCGTCCCCTTCTCCTCCTGCCCCCAATCCCTCCCAGCATCAGGGTCTTTTCCAATGAGTCGACTCTTCGCATTAGGTGGCCAAAGTACTGGAGTTTCAGCTTTAGCATCATTCCTTCCAAAGAAATCCCAGGGTTGATCTCCCTCAGAATGGACTGGTTGAATCTCCTTGCAGTCCAAGGGACTCTCAAGAGTCTTCTCCAACACCACAGTTCAAAAGCATCAATTCTTCGGTGCTCAGCCTTCTTCACAGTCCAACTCTCACATCCATACATGACCACAGGAAAAACCATAGCCTTGACTAGACGGACCTTAGTTGGCAAAGTAATGTCTCTGCTTTTGAATATACTGTCTAGGTTGGTCATAACTTTTCTTCCAAGAAGTAAGCGTCTTTTAATTTTAAACACTACACTAATAAATATTTAGTTCAGTTCAGTTCAGTCTCTCAGTCGTGTCTGACTCTTTGTGACCTCATGAATCGCAGCACACCAGGCTTCCCTGTTCATCACCAACTCCCGGAGTTCACTCAGACTCACGTCCATTGAGTCAATGATGCCATCCAGACATCTCATCCTCTGTCATCCCCTTCTTCCCCTGCCTCCAATCCCTCCCAGCATCAGAGTCTCTTCCAATGAGTCAACTCTTTGCATGAGGTGGCCAAAGTACTGGAGTTTCAGCTTTAGCATCATTCCTTCCAAAGAAATCCCAGGACTGATATTTAGTACTAAGTTTTAAATATGTCCTGATTTAATACCATTCAAAATCCTCCAGAATCCTAGCCCTATAAAATTTATGTTTCTTTATAAATTTTATTAAAATCTGTGTTACTTGTAAATTGTTAACTGTAGTTGTATTGGCATCCTCATGATAAAGCCTAACTTCAATATCAATCTGCTCTTGCATCCTCCTGCAAATGGAACATCATCCTTACAAACACACAAACACACTCACACACACACACACACATTATCTTCTTAGTCAAGATCTAGATCAAGCTTCATCTTTTTATTTTTAATATACATGTATTTATTTTAATTGGAGGCTAATTACTTTACAATATTGTAGTGGTTTTGCCATACATTGACATGAATCTGCCACGGGTGTACATGTGTTCCCCATCCTTAAACCCCCTCCCACCTCCCTCCCCATCCCATCCCTCTGGGTCATCCCAGTGCACCAGCCCCAAGCACCTTGTATCATGCATTGAACTTGGACTGGTGATCCGTTTCACATATGATAATATACATATTTCAATGTCATTCTCCCAAATCATCCCACCTTCACCCTCTCCCACAGAATCCAAAAGACTGTTCTATGCATCTGTGTCTCTTTTGCTATCTCACATACAGGGTTATCATTACCATCTTTCTAAATTCTATATATATATATGTGTTAGTATACTGTATTGCTGTTTTTCTTTCTGGCTTACTTCACTCTTTTATGATAGGCTCCAGTTTCATCTACCTCATTAGAACTGATTCAAATGTATTCTTTTTAATGGCTGAGTAATATTACATTGTGTATGTGTACCACAGCTTTCTTATCCATTCGTCTGCTGATGGACATCTTGAGAAAGAAGAATGGAACTGGAGGAATCAACCTGACTGCAGGCTCTACTACAAAGCCACAGTCATCAAGACAGTATGGTACTGGCACAAAGACAGAGATATAGATCAATGGAACAAAATAGAAAGCCCAGAGATAAATCCACGCACCTATAGACACCTTGTCTTCAACAAAGTAGGCAAGAATATACAATGGAGAAAAGACAATCTCTTTAACAAGTGGTGCTGAGAAAACTGGTCAACCACTTGTAAAAGAATGAAACTAGAACACTCTCTAACACCATACACAAAAATAAACTCAAAATGGATAAAAGATCTAAACGTAAGATCAGAAACTATAAAACTCCTAGAGGAAAACATAGGAAAAACACTCTCCAACATAAATCACAGCAAGATCCTCTATGACTCACCTCCCAGAATTTTGGAAATAAAAGCAAAAATAAACAAATGGGACCTAATTAAAATTAAAAGCTTCTTCACAACAAAGGAAACTCTAAGCAAGGTGAAAAGACAGCCTTCAGAATGGGAGAAAATAATAGCAAACGAAGCAATTGACAAAGAACTAATCTCAAAAATATACAAGCAACTCCTGCAGCTCAGTTCCAGAAAAATAAACAACCCAATCAAAAAATGGGCCAAAGAACTAAGCAGACATTTCTCCAAAGAAGACATACAGATGGCTAACAAACACATGAAAAGATGCTCAACATCACTCATTATCAGAGAAATGCAAATCAAAACCACAATGAGGTACCATTTCACGCCAGTCAGAATGGCTGCGATCCAAAAGTCTACAAGCAATAAATGCTGGAGAGGGTGTGGAGAAAAGGGAACCTTCTTACACTGTCGGTGGGAATGCAAACTAGTACAGCCACTATGGGGAACAGTGTGGAGATTCCTTAAAAACCTGAAAATAGAATTGCCATATGACCCAGCAATCCCACTGCTGGACATACACACTGAGGAAACCAGAACTGAAAGAGACACGTGTACCTCAATGTTCATTGCAGCACTGTTTATAATAGCCAGGTCATGGAAGCAAGCTTCATCTTTTTAAAAGTCTATCTCATGACTTTTAATAATATGACTTCTTCCTTGTTGTGATCAAAACACACAAGCCTCAGTTCATTTCAGTCATTCAGTCGTGTCCGACTCTTTGCGACCCCATGAATCGCAGCACGCCAGGCCTCCCTGTCCATCACCATCTCCGGGAGTTCACTCACACTCATGTCCATCGAGTCAATGATGCCATCCAGCCATCTTATCCTCTGTTGCCCCCTTCTTCTCCTGCCCCCAGTACCTCCCAGCATCAGAGTCTTTTCCAATGAGTCAACTCTTCACATGAGGTGGCCAAAGTACTGGAGTTTCCACTTTAGCATCATTCCTTCCAAAGAAATCCCAGGGCTGATCTCCTTCAGAATGGACTGGTTGGATCTCCTTGCAGTCCAAGGGACTCTCAAGAGTCTTCTCCAACAGCACAGTTGAAAACCATCAATTCTTCGGCACTCGGCTTTCTTCACAGTCCAACTCTCACATTCGTACATGACCACAGGAAAAACCAGAGTTTTGACTAGACGGACCTTAGTTGGCAAAGTAATGTCTCTGCTTTTGAATATGCTATCTAGATTGGTCATAACTTTTCTTCCAAGGAGTAAGCGTCTTTTAATTTCATGGCTGCAATCACCATCTGCAGTGATTTTGGAGCCCCCAAAAATAAAGTCTGACACTGTTTCTACAGTGTTTCCAGTGCTTCCACAATAAAGCCTAGCATTGTTTAAATTTTTACAAAGCAACAAAATGTGACTCTGAAATATTCTGATAGATACAAAAACACACTTTGAAAAAGCAAACTTTGGCCTACAGAAGGGCAGAAAATAATGAGACGTCTGCTAATATGTCCTCTCTCTTTGTTTCTCTAAGTTTACTCAGCACCAGTAACCACTACTTTTCTAAGTTCTCAGAACCTGTGTCTTTTAGATTTCATATGTCAGGAGAAAGAGTACTTTGGGACTAACATAGCTCACTGTCATTCATGGAAATGTCACCTAAAACCTACCTTAAAAATTGTGATTAACCCTTCTCAAATTAAGAGGGACTCAACCCACTCCAGTGTTTTTGCCTGGAGAATCCCAGGGACAGCAGAGCCTGGTGGGCTGCCATCTATGTGGTCGCACAGAGTTGGATGCGACTGAAGTGACTTAGCAGCAGCAGCAGCAATATCTAAAGAGGTATATAATTCTTGACTTTGACATACCTGGAATATTTGGGATGCTCTAGCTTTTCACTGTGCCCTGAACTGAGACTTACAGGTAAATAACGTGGAGGAAATGCTCACAGAACAAGAGAAAGGTAATTAAAACTGTAATTATCTGACATTTGAAATGATTTAAGTTAAAAGAAAGAGATGTAATTAGAATTGGGGGGCTTGCATCCCTTCCTAAACTCAGGACATTTCTAAGAGAGAGAAGGGGAAAATGCTTGAAAAGCCTAAAGTTGAAACAGAGATGGCTTAATATTTAAGGTGTGTAGCTGTTGATTTTCAGTTTTGTCTCCACAGTTAGGTGAATGATCATGCACAAGTACCTTGACCATTCTCTGTCTCACCTTCAGTTTCCTGATAAGAGATGTATACAGCCTCTCCAGCAGGATAGTTATGAGGATCAAATAAGACACTAAATGCAAGTACCTAGTGTCTAGCAGTGAGAGGTTAAAAAAAAATGTTGACTTGATTATTTCCTCACACCTAATATTCATTTCACACTCTCCTCCCTCACTCCTCACCAAAAGAGAAATATAATACTTTCAAAATTCAGATGAGTAGAGACGTTTCAGTGCTATATGTAAAAGTTAAGGCTGTCTGGCAGCTAAGGATACCTGAATGGTAAAGATGCAGCCTATTATTCATTGAATATTTATTCACAGACAAAAATTGTTGCCTGATATTAGCTAACTGCATTTTCTTCATTTTATGTTACACAATTGTCCATTCACCAGGGATTATGATGAAATGAATACACTAGTAAGATAAATGATGCTTTTGATTTGAATGTAGGTGTTGAATCAACAATTTCTTGACATCTTCTAAGCTCTCATTCTTTACAACAACAAGAAAATTAAAACAACAATAAGAAAATTAACAAATACAGAGGAAAAAGAAGTAACTTTTAATCAAATTCTTTGCTTTTGCTTCACCAGCAGAAACTGGAGAGTTTAGCTCAAAATGATCTTCTTATGCCACCTTTCTTCAGTTGTGATTCAGTTAACCAGATTCTGTGAACCATGCTCCCCTCTTAAGTACACTGATCTCTCTGACTACGGCTTAACTGGTATAGTCTCTGCTTCTTTTGAGATCCCCTAAAACACAAACAGAGGATTTTGTTTTTGTTGTTTTTCCTTGAACAACTTTATCTGAGAAATAGAAAAAAATATAAACTCATCAAGTCATCTCCATACAAAGAGTAGTGATGTTTTAATCACTGTTGATTTGTCTTTACACCTTGGAGGAAATTGCTGCCATCTTATACTGAAGAGGAAAAACCAATACAAGATTATATGGTGTTTTGCTGAGTGTTTTCACTTTCATCTCAGGTTCAAAGTATTTTCTAACAAAATAAGCTACTCATTCTATACAAATAAATAATACCAATATTTATTAGAGAATTATCTAGCTTATTTTCAATATACTAACATTACAAGAAAAGAAAATAGAAACAACAGAGGATACATCACCAAATTGGGTTTTGACAAACATTCAGACTCAAACAGTGCTGGTAAGTCCTGTAACACAGCACATCTGGAGTCCCAATTGTGAAAAGGTCCCAGGCAGTGAGTCAGTCTGCTCCATGAGTAACACTTCAAAGATTGCAGTTTTCGGTTCTCTTTATAATCTTAGGATGCAAACTGATATCATCATCAATGTGTGAGCAAATAGCAAGCCTATTTTCATGTTAATGCTGTTTGTTTAGTCTTATAAAACTTGGAATGTTGTTAAGCTTGAAGCGTGGTTGGCCAGACCCCTTCCAGGGGATCAAAAATCTCAAGATTGGTTCCCTGTCTTAGTTCAGTTCAGTTCAGTTCAGTCACTCAGTCTTGTCTGACTCTTTGTGACCCCATGGAATGCAGCATGCCAGGCCTCCCTGTCCATCACCAACTCCAGATTTACTCAAACTCATGCCATCCAACCATTTTATCCTCTGTCATCCCCTTCTCCTCTCACTGTCAATCTTTCCCAGCATCAGGGTCTTTTCAAATGAGTCAGCTGTTCGCATTAGGTGGCCAAAGGATTAGAGTTTCACCTTCAGCATCATTCCTTCCAATGAATATTCAGAGCTGATTTCCTTTAGGATTGACTGGTTTGATCTCCTTGTTGTCCAAGGTACTCTCAAGAGTCATCTCCAGCACCACAGTTTGAAAGCATCAATTCTTTGGCCCTCAGTCTTCTTTATAGTCCAACTCTCACATCTGTTCATGACTACTGGGAAAACCATAGCTTTGACTATATGGATCTTTGTCAGCAAAGTACTGTTTCTGCTTTTTAATATGCTGTCTAGGTTCATCATAGCTTTTCTTCCAAAGAGCAAGCATCTTTTAATTTCATGGGTACAATCACCATCCATAGTGATTTTGGAGCCCAAGAAAATAACGTGTCACTGTTTCTTTTCTGAGCTCTGTGAATTGTTTAATTTAGAGGTATCACATAGAATGATTTATTTTTTCTGACTTTTAAAACCTTCTTATAATTAATATTTAACTTAAATCCTGCAACTTAAGAGAAAATCCCCCACTCTTGTCAGTTGTATTCAGTTTCTTTATCCCTTCCATTTACAAGAAACCTTCTTTCTGTATTGTAATAATTTTCACTTCTATTGTATCAAGGTCATTCTACTATATGCAACTCCTCCCCTAGACTGGAAGTCTTGAGAAATAGTGACCATGTCTTATTATCTCTATAGATTCCGCAGAAAATGATTCCTCAGAAAAATGATCAAAGAATTAAAGTATTTATGTTTACCACAAATCATAACCTATAATGTTTATTCTTAAGAAGCTGGTAACTTTAATATTGTGGAACTAATGCCAATAAAAGATAGACTACTAAGAGGAAGGTGGGATGTGGGATGCCTCACGTTTTTCTCTTCATATCCATATTTATCTTGTTTATTATAAACAAGAGAGAATCTGGTACTCTAATCTTTCAATTAGACAGTTTTTTCTTAAAGTTCACCTATCATTTTCTTCACCTATCTTTCAGAAATAATGGATTATTTTGCTTTATTATTTGGTGTTTTCTACATAGAACTGGGCACATTCTATTATGGGGATTTTATTAAGACTTCTCTATCAGCTTGTTTTCTTATTATGAGCTATATAACATTTATTAAAAAGTTAATTACCAAGAAATTACTAAATGTCTAAGACTCTATACTATCCAAAAAGGCCTATTTGGTGTTATGTGAGACAAATAAGATTAGTTTATTTATATAAGTAGGATGATATTCAGGTGCTGAAAACAAAAATCACAGCAATTTTTAAGTTATTTATTTCTCTTCATGTGAGTGTTTGGAGGTTAGTTCAGGGCTGACTCAACCTGCCATGGTTTCAGGTTATCTTATTACTGTGCCTTCTTTAGTGCATGATGTTTTTCTTATGTGTCAGACTAAGTCCATTCTGGTTAAGGAAATCACACCATGATCAAAATGAGTAAAGTTTAATACTGAAAATTATCAATTATAATATTATTGGAATTTATGAATTAATAAAAAGTTGAGATGACTCTAAAGAATATCAGAATAGCAGATGTTAACATATGTTTATCATAATATCAGATACATGATATAATATAGTAATGTAACCACTTCACTAGGGCAGATAAGGTACCCAAGAAAGACTGTGCCTTATCTACCTAACTTCAACAAAGGATGTGATCCAAGTTTCGTTGAAGAGAGCAAGTTCATAGTTCTGAATCAAAGTTTCTATCTTGTTGCACTGACAGAACTTGCTGGAAAATATGCTGTCTGGAACTTGCCAGAATTCTGCCCTCTAGAGTGCTTGCAAAATGTATTCACAGGAGATGTCTCATCAAAGACACTCTTCAACAAAATTGCCTGAAGAAGGTTCCAGGGAACCCTATAGTCTTTGGTTGGTGCTGGATACTGTGCACTGCAGCGGCCACAAGCACTGTGGGAGCTAGAGCCTGGAGCTGTGGCTCCTGTTGCAGGAGCTCAGCATTAGGGAAACTGTGTTCTTCAGGAGCCTGAAGAGTTCTGGAAGAGGTTTCAAGCTCTTTTATCATGAAGTATGTTTCCAGCACTCAACTAACAAAGCCAGCTGAAAAACTAGTTTAACCAGTTGAAAAACATTAAAAAAAATTAAAAAGAAATCAATCCATTTTCATAGAGTTTGCAAAAAGGATACATTTGGAGCTTAGAGGAATTAAATTGGAAACCAGCCATACCTTAGGATCCAAAGGTGCAAATTAAAGTTCAACCAAAAAATGTGTTTTCCTTAGGAAAACAGAAAGGAAGAAAGGACAAGAATAAAGTTAACTCTCCTCTAGGAACAATTTTTGGGATTGATATATAACATTACTGTTTGTCCCTTTGGTCAATAATTTGGCATAAATTTAGGCACAGGTTTGAGATAGTTTTAGTTTTCAGTGGAAAGGATAAAATTATTAATCTACTTATTAAGGTATCAGTAAATAATTCATATTGATTGAAACCATCAGCTTCTACCATGTTCAGAATTTTGCTTTTTCATCTGGATACGTAAGCATAAGCGATACATACAGTAAATTAGCTATCATATAATGATCAGTGTGTTTGTTGACCTATTTAAGAATCATTTCTTTTCCTTACCAACATTGAGCTATTCTTTGCCCTACTATTTCCAGTCTGTACATTGTATCTTCCATCTGATATCACAACCAGTTGCCCTAACTCCATGACATTTAGTAAAGAGCTACTGATGCCCACTTAGCTAAGATATGTGGTGAGTGACTCTTATTTTCTCAAAGATAGAAAGCTTACGGACCTGTTAAAATTTAGACACATTAATGATATTAAACATAATCATTGTGACTCAAACACCTTTGCTTCAGTAATGTATAACTTACTATGAAAGTGAACATCTAAATAAAAATGGGAGAAAGTAGAATGAGTTAGAAGTACAGAGATATCACTGACTTTTAAAAAATCCTGATTATTTGGGACATTTCACATTGTTCTGAATTGGCTTAGTATCTTTATGTTCTCATCTAATGCTTAGCTTTCACTATGGGTTAAAAAAGGTTTAGGATGTAAGAAATATTTCACTTTGCAAAACTAAACAAAATTTCATGCTTTCACAGAGCTTACACTGTTTTGGGTTTGAGTGGTGGTTCAGAAAAATCAAATGCCTTGTTGGATGCTTCTAAGAACAGTAAGAAATAAACACTTAAAGATAGAGAGTCCAGAAGTGAGAGGTTTTCTATTTGTATTGGGAGACTCAAATTGCCAACATCCGCTGGATCATGGAAAAAGCAAGAGAATTCCAGAAAAACATCTATTTCTGCTTTATTGACTATGCCAAAGCCTTTGACTGCCTGGGTGAGAATAAACTGTGGAAAACTTCTGAAAGAGAGGGGAATACCAGACCACCTGACCTGCCTCTTGAGAAATCTGTATGCAGGTCAGGAAGCAACAGTTAGAATTGGACATGGAACCACAGACTGGTTCCAAATAGGAAAAGGAGTATGTCAAGGCTGTGTATTGTCACCCTGCTTATTTAACTTCTATGCAGAGTACATCATGGAAATGCTGGACTGGAAGAAACACAAGCTGGAATCAAGATTGCCAGGAGAAATATCAATCACATCAGATATGCAGATGACCCCACCTTTATGGCAGAAAGTGAAGAGGAACTAAAAAGCCTCTTGATGAAAGTGAAAGTGGAGAGTGAAAAGGTTGGCTTAAAACTCAACATTCAGAAAACAAAGATCATGGTATCCAGTCCCATCACTTAATGGGAAATAGATGGGGGAAACAGTGGAAACAGTATCAGATTTTATTTTGGGGGGTTCCAAAATCACTGCAGATAGTGATTGCCGCCATGAAATTAAAAGACGCTTACTCCTTGCAAGGAAAGTTATGACCAACCTAGATAGCATATTCAAAAGCAAAGACATTACTTTGCCGACTAAGGTCCGTCTAGCCAAGGCTATGGTTTTTCCTGTGGTCATGTATGGATGTGAGAGTTGGACGGTGAAGAAAGCCGAGTGCCAAAGAATTGATGCTTTTGAACTGTGGTGTTGGAGAAGACTCTTGAGAGTCCCTTGGACTGCAAGGAGATCCAACCAGTCCATTCTGAAGGAGATCAGCCCTGGGATTTCTTTCGAAGGAATGATGCTGAAGCTGAAGCTCCAGTATTTTGGCCACCTCATGCAAAGAGTTGACTCATTGGAAAAGACTCTGATGGTGGGACGGATTAGGGCAGGGGGAGAAGGGGACGGCAGAGGATGAGATGGCTGGATGGCATCTCTGACTCAATGGACGTGAGTCTTAGTGAACTCTGGGAGACGGTGATGGACAGAGAAGCCTGGCGTGCTGCGATGAATGGCATCGCAAAGAGTCGGATATGACTGAGCGACTGAACTGAACTGAAGGTGTTATAAGGGCTTTCCAAGTGGCACTAGTGGTAAAAAAAACTCTCCCGTCAATGCAGGAGACACAAGAAACACAGGTTCAATCCCTGTATTGGAAAGATCCCCTGGAGGAGGGCATGTCAAGTCACTCCAGTATTTTTGCCTGGAGAAGCCCCTGGACAAAGGAGCCTGCAGGCAAAATTTCATGGCATTATAAACAGTTGGACATGACTGGAGCAACTGAGTATGTATGCACAAGGTGTTATATGGTCAAAGAAACAGGAAATGGGCAAGCAAGCCATGAAGCTAATGAAACAAAACAATTTCAGGAACATGAGAGAGTATTTTCAAATGTTAGGTGGTAGGATTCAATTTGCTGTGATCAAGGCCCGGTAAGAAAACCAGTGTTAGTAGAGAATTAAAAGCCAGTAGAAGATAAACTCCAGGAGATGGCAGAGATGAAATCATAGAGCCTTGACAGCCATGACAAGGATGAATCTTTCTGATATACACACAAAAATTGCATATGGTAACAAGAATTAGTCTCATTTCACCAGAAATTTGCTGATTATTTAAAATCCATCCTCTCTTAAAGTGTCAGGTTCTCATACTCATGGGGGCTTCCCAGTTGATGCTAGTAGTAAAGAACACACCTGCCACTTCAGGAGACATAAGAGATGCAGATTTGACCCCCAAGTCAGGAAGATCCCCTGAAGGAGACCATGGCAACCCACTCCAGTACTCTTGCCTACAGAATCCCATGAACAGAGCAGCCTAGCAGGCTACAGTCCATGGATTCGCAAGGTGACTGAGCACTTCTCATGCTCATGAACTCTGATAAATATGTGAGAGAACAGGCCTAGACTTAAAAGGGAAGATGGTTGGCTATCAGAAAAAAAAGTGTATCCTGGGTCTCCAAGCTACTCTATGAAAATATTTGATCCAACAAGTAGCGCTCTTAGATAATACTTGACTGTTTGTTATTTAGTTATTCAGTTGTTTCTGATTCTTTGTGACACCATAGACTATAGCCCACCAGGCTCCTCTGTCCATGGAATTTTCCAGGCAAGATTACTGAAGTGGATTGCAATTTAGATACTTAGGTAAAATGATGTTGTCTGATTTTTTATTTCTTAATCTGAAGTAATCATTAAAACATACACACAGTGACCTCATTTCCCTGCAAGCTTGGATAAAGATTCTCATGTGTGTTTAAGTATTGAAATATAAATTTTGCTACATTTTACTAAGATATAGTCAAAAGGAGACAGTGAAGACATTTATTCTATGTACAGTTTAGGAAAATAGAAATTAATTAAATTCCACAAAGACAGATAATCTAGAGATAATGTTGACCCAGAAAGAAACAAGGTATAATGAATAGAGATGCCATATGTCAGCCTTTCTGAATGTTATGAAGCTGGCCTCCAATAAGAAAGAAGTAGACTATATAGCAAGAAGTTAATAAAAATTGTTTCATTTTATATTTTTGTAATTTTGCTAAAATGTATCCTTACCTAGAACTAATACTATTTCCTTCTGAAATAATCAAATGAAAGTCTTGGGTTTCTAATTCTCAGAGTGTGATATTATCAACATTTATTTGTCTAAAAACACAGAAGGAGATGGAATGTATGAGCTTTAAAACATGAAAAGGAAAAGTTGAGCTCTAGAAAAAATGTCGCCCAACCTAACTCTAATATCCCCATGACTGTGTTTAAAGAAATAACTGTTTTCACAAACCACCAAAATAGGGGACTAGAATGCAGTGCTTCAAATTGTGCTTTGTGATGATAATACTTCTGGTCTTGTTTATTGTTATGTTTATAGAGCTCCATAGGATAAGCTTTTTTTTTTTTTAGTGGTTTTCCACTTTACAAGGCAACTCTCAGGCACTCTCAGAGATACTATTAGAGGGGATATTCAAGGCACCATTTTTTAATACTTCAATTCTCTCCCTTGAGGATATATTATACTCTATTTTGGACATTTCTAGCATTAAAGCATGCATTTTGGACATTTCTAGCATTAAAGCATGCTCTGTGTGTGTGTGTGTGTTCGGTCATGTCCAACTTTTTGTGATCACATGGACTGTAACTCACCAGACTCTTCTGTCCATGAAATTTCCCAGGTAAGAATACTGGAGTGAGTTGCACATACTTATGTGGTGATATATGTTCAGTTTAGTTCCGTTCAGTTGCTCAGTTGTGTCTGACTCTTTGCGACCCCATGGACTCAACATGCCAGGCATCCCTGTCCCTCACCAACTCCTGGAGCTTACTCAAACTCATGTCCACAGAGTCAATGATACCATCCAACCATCTCATCCTCTGTCGTCCCCTTCTCCTCTCACCTTCATCTTTCCCAGCATCAGGGTCTTTTCAAATAAGTCAACTCTTTGCATCAGGTGGCCAAAGTATTGGAGTTTCAGCTTTAGCATCAGTCCTTCCAATGAACATTCAGGATGAATTTCCTTTAGGATGGACTGGGTGGATCTTCTTGCAGTTCAAGGGACTTGCAAGAGTCTTCTCCAACACCACAGTTGAAAAACATCAATTCTTTGGCTCTTAGCTTTCTTTATAGTCCAACTCTCACATCCATATATGACTGCTAGAAAAACCATAGCCTTGACTAGACAGACCTTTGGTGGCAAAGTAATGTCTCCACTTTTTAATATGCTGTCTAGGTTGGTCATAACTTTTCTTCTGATATATGTATTTATTGCTAACATATTTATTCCTGGGTGAAAGTGAAAGTCACTCAATCGTGTCCAACTCTTTCCGATCCCATGGGCTATAGAGTCTGTGGAATTCTCCAGGCCAGAATACTGTAGTGGGTAGCCTTTCCCTTCTCCAGGGGATCTTCCCAACCCAAGGATCAAAGCCAGGTCTCCCACATTGCAGGTGGATTCTTTACCAGCTGAGCCACAAGGAAAGCCACAAAAATGACAATTCTTCCTTCATCTTTATCTCAATTTATCTCATTCAGTTCTTCATATTTTATTTACATCTAATGTTATATTTAAGATATATTCTTCATCTGTTTATCCCAATGTCAAGTGTAATTCCTGTACATACTGACAGTAGAGTAATGCATTTTATTGAATCATTTTTATTGCATTGTGATTAAATGGAAAGTTTCATTATTCACAGTCTGGAAATAAAATGTGGCATCCTATTGCAGTAGAAGCATAATGAATACAACTTTTATCCTATTGAAGAAAAAAACAAAAAAGAACTATAGCAATTTATGCCTTTCAGCATTTGCTCATAAACAATATTAGACTTGACCAATCAGACAGTTGACTGCATTCTCCATGTAACACTTTCCTATATTGTGACTGTCGTGACACTTCCTAGTTCTTTGAGATGCTAGAACTAAACTTCCATCATGATGATACTTCCTTGTTCCTTTAGACTCAAGTTTCTCTTTTAATGTGTATGGCTCCTCTTTTTCTTTCTATAATATTTTGTTTCCCAAAGGTGTTTGTCCAAAGCTATTTTTTCTTTCCTGCTCTCCTTTTGTATCCTTCATACAAAGATCATATTTGAGGATCACTGCTATATCTCTTACTCCAGCACTCTTGCCTGGAAAATCCTATGGATGGAGGAACCTGGTAGGCTGCAGTACATGGGGTCGCTGAGTTTGCTCATAAACAATATTAGACTTGACCAATCAGACAGTTGACTGCATTCTCCATGTAACACTTTCCTATATTGTGACTGTCGTGACACTTCCTAGTTCTTTGAGATGCTAGAACTAAACTTCCATCATGATGATACTTCCTTGTTCCTTTAGACTCAAGTTTCTCTTTTAATGTGTATGGCTCCTCTTTTTCTTTCTATAATATTTTGTTTCCCAAAGGTGTTTGTCCAAAGCTATTTTTTCTTTCCTGCTCTCCTTTTGTATCCTTCATACAAAGATCATATTTGAGGATCACTGCTATATCTCTTACTCCAGCACTCTTGCCTGGAAAATCCTATGGATGGAGGAACCTGGTAGGCTGCAGTACATGGGGTCGCTGAGTCGGACACGACTGAGCGACTTCACTTTTCACTTTCCTGCATTGGAGAAGGAAATGGCAACCCACTCCAGTGTTCTTGCCTGGAGAATCTCAGGGACAGGGGAGCCTGGTGGGCTGCTGTCTATGGGGTCGCACAGAGTCAGACACGACTGAAGTGACTTAGCAGCAGCAGCAGCTATCTCTCTTGGAGAAGGAAATGGCTACCCACTCCAGGATTCTTGCCTGGGAAATTCCACTGGAGAAAGGAGCCTGGCTGGCTATGGTTGACAGAGTCACAAAGAGTCAGACATAACTGAAATGACTTAGCATGCACTATGTCTCTGTTTCCATGGGTAATTTTTCTCAATTCATTGAATACACTTTTCTGAAAACTTCCAACTGGCTATTCCACTGGATTTTTTACAGATTTAAAGAAAATCTATGAAAAGCTAATTTATTTCTTTCATTTTATTGAGATATAATTGACAAACAGAACTGGGAAAGTTTAAAGTGTACCGCATAATATTTTGACTCATATACATTATGAAATGATTATCACAATGAGTTTATTGAGTATCTATCATCCCATATAGGTAAAAATTAAAGAAACTAAAAAAAATTTCCTGTGATGAGAACTCTTAGGAGTTACTCTCTTAACAACATTCATATATAACATACACCGGTGTTAAACTATAATTGACCTACCTTATATTAGCAACTGTGACACAACACGCTAATTTGATATTTCTATGTATTTCAAGATGATCACCATGGTATGTCTTATTATAGTACGTCAGTATACAAAGATACTATAGCTATATAATTTACTATAGTGTGGGGACTATATTCCCCACGCTGCATATTTCATGTAAATGGCTCATTTACTTCACAGTAAGAAGTTTGTTTCTCTAAATCTCTCTCACCTATTTCTTTCCTTTTCCCACACCCATCCCCTATGGCAACCACCTGTTTTATTCCTCTTTATCTATAACTCTATTTCTGTTTTGTTAAGTTTGTTCATTTTTGTTTTTTTTTAGTTTTTTGTAAGTGAAAGCATACAATATTTGTCTTTGGCTTATTTTGCTTAAAATAATACCTTCTATATTGTTGTAAATGGCAAGTTTCATTTTCTTTTATGTATGAGTAATATTGCATTGTATATATGTGTGTATACACACACACACTCCATCTTTGTCCATCCATTTATTGACGGGCATGAAGGTTGTTTCCATATCCTGGCTGTTTAAAATGATACTGCAGTAAGCATAGGGATGCACATATCTACTTAATGTTCTTTTCTTCATGTAAATCCCCAGCCTAGGTCATGTGGTAGTTTTGTGTTTAATTTTGAGGGTTGGAGGATTGCTGTACTATTTCCCATAGTAGTTAAATCAATTTATATTCTCACTGGAGTGCACAAGAGTTCTCTTTTCTCCACATCCTTTCAAACACTTATTTGTTGTCTTTTTTGACAATTGTCTTTCTGATGGTTTGAGATGTTATCTCATCGTGGTTTTGATTTGCATTTCTCTGATGGTTAGTGATGCTGAACATCTTTTTGTGTCCCTGTTATCATCTGTATGTCTTTGGAAACATTCAAAGAACCTTTGACCTATTCAGATCTTCTTCTCTTTTTAGATCAGGTTGTCTGGTTTATTACTATTAAGTTGTATCAGTTCTTTGTACAATCTGGAAATTAAGCTCTTGCCAGAAATATTGTTTGCAAATATCTTCTCACATTTAGTAGATGGCCTTTTAATTTCATGATAGTTTCCTTTGTAAGACAAAAACTTTTTAGTTTGATTAGATCCCATATGTTTGTTTTTACCTTTTGTTTCCCTTGCTGAGAAGACATATCTTAAAAAATAATAATAATGAGTAATGTCAAAGAGTTTACTGCCCTATATTTTCTAAAAGTTTTATGATTCCAGATCTTACATTTAAACCTTTAATCCATTTTGAATTTATTATTGTGCATGGTGTGAGGGAATGTCCAGTTTGGTCTTATGCAGCTGTCCAGTTTATTAAAGAAACTATCTTTAGTCCATTTTATATTCTTGCCAATTTGTAGATTGATTGTTCCTGTAAGTGTCAGTTCATTTCTGGGATATCTCTTCTGTTCGATTGATCTGTGTGTCTGTTTATGTCAGTACTATATTGTTTGATGACTGTAGCTTTGAGGTTAGTTTGAAATTGGGGAGCATGATACATCCAGCTTTGTTTTCCTTTCTTAAGATTTTTTCTCTCAGCCAGTCACCCTGGAATCTTGTCCCACTTACCACAAGGCTGTTACCACTCCTGGAATACTCTGGATTCTGTATAACTGTGTCAGGAACCAGCCCTACACACCAGTGGGCCAAAACACAAGCTACAGTGCCTCTAGGATTCTACAACTAGAAAATGTGGGACCTTATTCCACCTACCATTGAGCAAGCACTAGCTTGGGACTCCATTGATCCCAGATTTACCAACCAGCAGTCATGGACATCAGCTAATACCAGTTCTGAGATCCTTGGATCCCGCAGCAATCCAACCCTGGATCCTGCCTTACTAACCAGTGGGCTGATACTTAACTTTGGGACACCCCAAACCCAACAGCCAGCCATGTCAAGAACTGGTCCCACCTACCAGATCCAGGACTCCAATCCTTTAACCACCCACCCTGAACCTGGCCCATTAGCACCTGGCTACCTCCACACAAGATCCTCCACACAAGGCAGGACCTGGCAAACACCTGGATGGGGCCAGCCACAGAAGTCAATCTTCTACAACAGAAGGATCCACACATCACATACAGGGGGCACTCATAGAGCATATAGCTCTGGTGACCAAAGGAGAGTGTGTTGCTGAGATATATAGAATGACATCTATGAAGGGCCACCTCTCAAAAGTTGGGATTGTAACAAACCTACCAAATACATATAAATTAAAAAAATAAAAAAAACTTGGATTTTCTATTGACCAAATATTTCCTTCATATTAGTGTCTCAGGACTTCAGAATGGTCTTAGGACTTCTCTAACAGGATGCCACAAATTGAAAGGACTCTCTCTCTCTCTCTCTCTTTTTTTTTAATTAAAATAGTGATGTTGGACTTCCCTAGTGGTTTAGTAGATAAGAATCTGCCTGCCAATGCAGGGGACATGGGTTCAATCCCTGGTCCAGGAAGATTCCCTTTGCCATGGAGCCGCAACTACTGAGCCCAAGTCCTGCAACTGCTGAAGCCCATGAGCCTAGAACCTGTGTTCCCACAATAAGAGAAGCCACAAGGATGAGAAGCCTTTGTACTACAACAGAGTATCTTCTGTCACCCCAACTAGAGAAAAAAGCCTGCATGCAGCCAGGAAGACCCCGTGCAGACAAAAATAGAAACAATTATATTAATTATAAAACAAACAAACAGACACAGTGATGTCCTCTCCAGCTCTAGTCTTCTGCACTCCACTATTTTTCAATTGTGAAGTGAAATAACTCCAGAATCTCTTAGTGCTTAGAATGTCATCTAGCATGATAAGATGCTGCTTGTTAAATGCGGGATTGCATATCTGGAGAGGAAACATGAAATCACTGAATGCAGGAGGTCTCTCTACATTCTTTATAAAGTAGAGTTTATATCCCCTATTTAAAGAATACGGGTTAAAATGAACAAAAAATTAAGCACATTTTATCTTCAAAATAAAGTCTTACCTAAATGATACTTAAAAAGGTAGTTTATGAAATTTAAGGCACTGATTACTTTTTACTTTATAAAAGATTCAGCCAGGTAGAACTGTGTAACTTAAACTAAAAATAAACATCATTCTATTAAATGATTATGTTAACAGTTAGCTATGAAGATTTCTTTTACCTGATATAAGTATCTGGAGCAAATAGTAAGTGAATGAAATTGATCACTCAAGGCTACTGCATTGCTTATTAGCTATTCAGTGGTTTCCATTACTAATGCCTCAATAAACCCCAGAAATTAAAAAAAAAAAAAAAAAAGCAGACTATTTAGCACTAAATGTTCTCAGATACTACGATTTATTTTCACTTAAAATAAATGGTGAATAACCAAATGTATCTACATAACAATTGCTCTATGAGTATAAGTAGAAACCCATTTTAGTATACTTTTGGGAACATTTATCTTATAAAGTAAGCATATATGGAAGGAAAGATAGACAAGATTAGATGGGTGCATGTGTAATTCACTCTATTTTCTAGAATAACTTGGGTACCAGTCTGTCTCAGGAAACTTTTATTAGCCAACAACAATAATTTAAAAGCCCAATATTGTAATAACTATAGAAATTTCTGATGAATCAAAATATAATTAGATTTCTTGCATCCTGCTTACCAGGGTGTCTATTGGACATTCTGTGTGGTTTTGCTTCTAACATTATACCAGGGGAACATTACCAGGAAACTACTGAAGCAATTGTGCCCACGTACTCAGAAGTTCCTTGAAGTTTACATCATGCCAAGGCAATCGTTAGTCAATAACTGACTGCTGAAGGGTCATGAAAACCCCCCTCCTTGTTTCTAACCATGGCCAACACTGAGGCACAGTTGAACCCTAGAGCTATTTTAAGAGATCAGAATGAGGCTTTAAATGAAATCAAACCTTTACTGGGCTTCTTCCCTTTTTTCCTCTTGGTTCCTTTTACTCATAAAAATTTTTGCTTGGAACATTTACTTAATAAACCCAATGCATACTAATCTTCATCTTGGGACTTTCTTCTGACATGTATCTTTCATGTGCATTTGTTTTAGGCAGAGGGAACCGGGAATGCAAGAGAAGGGAGAGGATCATAGAACGGCATGGCATCTATTTCTATCTACCCTCTTAATTTGGAACCTCAAAAGAGTTCAGCTTCTAGAAGAAGACATTGCTTGCTCTATGGGCTCCTTTTTGAGATTCTGAATAATGTTCACAATGAGTTGACAAACTATGGGAACATGTTATGGAAAAGGGAATTATCCAAATTTGTATGGCAAGCTCAAGGATTGTTGGCTTTAAAACAAGAGAAGTAAATAAGCTCATTAGCATTTATAATACAAGGTTTTGGCAGTAGAGACAATGGTAGGCATCATGAGAGCAGTTAACATGTTCAGACTTGTTCATGATCATATGAGACAACACACACAGTCATCCCTCTAAAGCATAGTCAGAGCTTATGGATCACCAGAGGTAATAAAATTCTTATACCATTGTAAAGGTATCCTCACTTGATTAGGCTACACTCAGGTTACACATAAGACCTAGATATTTCTAAGAGACCTTATATTTCTTTACAACATTGTTTGTCCTCAGTCATGTCCTACTCTTTGTGACCCCTTAGACTGTAGCTTGCCAGGCTCCTCTGTTCATGGAACTTTCCAGGCAAGAATACTGGAGTGAGTTGTTGCCATGCCCTGCTCCAGGGGAACTTTCTGACCCAGGGGTCGAACCCGGGTCTCCTGCATTACAGGCAGAATCTTTATCATCTGAGTTACCAGGGAAGCACAGTAATGCCAGTAATGCCAAGGATAATATTAGGTGAAGAAATCATATTAAAAATACTGATGTGGGATGTCATTCCTTTCTCCAGGGGACTTCCCAACCCAGGATTGAACTCAGGTTTCCTGCATTGCAGGTAGATTCTTTACCATATGAACTACCAGAGAGTGGCAACATTAATAATATTAATAGCTAATACAACATCCAGTTTCTCAAAATATTTATTGACCAATATAGCAAATTTCCTGGGTATAATAAGTCTTACAGAGTTTTCCCATTATAGAGATGAGGGAATGAGATTGAGACATGTTTAAAGTGGCACAGCTCTTATGTGATAGAACCTATGCTTACTTTATACTTAATATGTGAGAATTTGGCTAAATGACTTTCTAAACACTTTAAAAATCTAAAATTTTATAATTTGGCAAAATGCATAATCCTCTCCTAATTTGAGACACTTCATATTTCTGAAAGGGGAAGGTATTCAGGCAGGACATCCATATAGAAACAGTGCAATAGATCAGGTGATCTATTGAGAGATGATAATATGGATCACAATAAACTGTGGAAAATTCTGAAAGAGATGTGAATACCAGACCACCTGACCTGCCTCTTGAGAAACCTATATGCAGGTCAGGAATTAACAGCTAGAACTGGACATGGAACAACAGACTCGTTCCAAATAGGAAAAGGAGTACGTCAAAGCTGTATATTAAAAGGGCTTCCCTGGTGGCTCAGAGGTTAAAGCGTCTGCCTGGAATGCAGGAGACCCGGCTTCGATCCCTGGGTTGGGAAGATCCCCTGGAGAAGGAAATGGCAACCCACTCCAGTACTCTTGCCTGGAAAATCCCATGGAAAGAGGAGCCTGGTAGGCTACAGTCCATGGGGCCGCAAAGAGTTGGACACGACTGAGTGACTTCACTCACTCACTCAAAGCTGTATATTGTCACCCTGCTTATTTAACTATATGCAGAGTACATCATGAGAAACGCTGGGCTGGAAGAATCACAAGCTAGAATCAAGATTGCTAGGAGAAATATCAATAACCTCAGGTATGCAGATGACACCACCCTTATGGCAGAAAGTGAAGAGGAACTAAAAAGCCTCTTGATGAAAGGAAAGTGGAGAGTGAAACAGTTGATTTAAAGCTCAACATTCAGAAAACAAAGATCATGGCATCTAGTCCCATCACTTCATGGGAAATAGATGGGGAAACATTGGAAACAGTGTCAGACTTTATTTTGGGGGGCTCCAAAATCACTGCAGATGGTGACTGCAGCCATGAAATTAAAAGAAGCTTACTCCTTGGAAGGAAAGTTATGACCAACCTAGACAGCATATTTGAAAACAGAGACATTACCTTGCCAACAAAGGTCCATCTAGTCAAGGCTATGGTTTTTCAAGTAGTCATGTATGGATGTGAGAGTTGGACTGTGAAGAAAGCTGGGCACCGAAGAATTGATGCTTTTGAACTGTGGTGTTGGAGAAGACTCTTGAGAGTCCCTTGGGCTGCAAGGAGATCCAACCAGTCCATTCTAAAAGAGATCAGTTCTGGATGTTCATTTAAAAGACTGATGCTAAAGCTGAACTCCAATACTTTAGCCACTTCACACGAAGAGTTGACTCATTGGAAAAGACCGTGATGCTGGGAGGGATTGGGGGCAGGAGGAAAATGGGACGACAGTAGATGGGATGGCTGGATGGCATCACAGACTCTATGGACATGAGTTTGAGTAAAGTCTGGGAGTTGGTGATGGACAGGAAGGCCTGGAGTACTGTGATTCATGGGGTCACAAATAGTCGGACACGACTGAGCGACTGAAATGTACTGAACTGAACTGAATATCTAAATTACTGAGCAAGAGTTGCAAAAGGAGAAGAGAATACTTAGAGGATTCAAAGTATATTTTAAAAACCTAAACTGCACAACAATTCATATATTCTTAAATGATGCAGTTTTTTTTTTAGTCTTTTATTTTTTCAACTTTCATTCTTTCTGCATTAGCCCATGCTATCTTTCTGTACTCTACTAAGAGTTTGGTGGGTCTACTTCAGAGACTATTTTCTCTTTTTTCTCAATGAAATACTGTAACAAATGGAAAATATTTTTATTAATAAGATCATATTTACTGATTTTAATATTATATATTTTTCACTGAAATTTTCACCCCAATCCTGAAAAAGTTGTCTTGTACTTAGTATTCTATTCTACACCATTATTGAACCATTTCCATATTGATACATGTTATTGATCAAAAAATGTTTTAAGGAGATTTTTTTTATGATTTGTGGAAATAATATTATTGTGTGTGTGTGCTCAGTCACTCAGTCATGTCTGATTCTTTGTGACCCTATGAGCTGTAGCCCACCAGGCTCCTCTCTTCAGGGATTTTCCAGGCAAGGATACTGGAGCAGGTTGCAATTTCCTTCTCCAGGAACTCTTCCCAACCCAAGAATCAAAGTATACTGCATTTCATGGATTCTTTACTGCTAAGTTACTGGGGAAGCCTGGAAATAATATTATAAAATAATAATAGTATCATTAAAATAATATTTAAGGTCCCCAGTTCCCCCTTTTGTGACAAATGAAGGAATCATCTGAATATATCATAAATAATGTTGGGATCTTTGGGACAAAAAAAAGGCTTTTATATCTGCTCCTCCTCTCCAGGTGCTGATTCATCTGAAGTGAGATTGAATCAAAATAGTAGTCTACTTTTAATTTTATTTAATTTTTATATTTAAACATGTGAAGATGGTGTTGATGTGATCTTTCATGATGATAACATCAGAAAAAAAGTCATAGAAATTTAGCACTGATATTGAAAATTATTCCATTATTAAATTATTAATTGAAAGGTTTCCTTTCTTAATAGTTTAGTGTTTATACACAAAAGTTCTTGCTCCACAGCTGAGAAACAAAAGTAATTCCTTTAAGAGCCACAAGTGCTAAATACTGGAGTTTGTCTTGTGATAATCTCCTAAAATTAAATTTATTCCTTTTAAGGAAATGTACTGGATTCAGCTTCAAAGGTGAGTTGAACTCACTTCCCATAAAAATGGTACTATAAGTTTTTATTTACCCACTCCAGTGAACCATTATACAATTTCCTATACTTTTTGTCTTTCCAATTTTGGTTACTTTGAATCCATTCGATTGTCATTCTGAGAAGGCAATGGCAACCCACTGCAGTACTCTTGCCTGGGAAATCTCATGGAAGGAGGAGCCTGGTAAGCTATAGTCCATGGGGTTGCGAAGAGTCAGACACAGCTGAGCGACTTCATTTTCACTTTTCACTTTCATGCACTGGAAAAGGAAATGGCAACCCACTCCAGTATTCTTGCCTGGACAATCCTAGGGACAGGAGCCTGGTGGCACATCTATGGGGTCGCACAGAGTCGGACACGACTGATGTGACTTAGCAGCAGCAGCAGCATTGTACCTTCTCAGTAACATCTTCACTTTTGCATTGGAGCATGTTTTCTCTATTACTAAAGCTCCTTCAGGCTGTAAGAATGTAATTTTTTTCTCTGAATAGTAGATTTTCTTCACTCTCAGCTTTTTCCTGAATCTTGTGTATTTCTTATTTGATATCAGTCTGGAGTTGGACACGACTGAGCGACATTCACTTTCTCTACTTTTACCATTAGACTTTGCTCTATTTGTCCTTTTCTGCTTTTTATTTCTACTGCTCTTCCTTTGGATTTGATATTCACAATTTCTTAATAAATGAGCTTATTGGATAAATTAGTCAGCATTCCGTATAAAATCACATACTAAGCAGTCCTGCTGCTGCTAAGTCGGTTCAGTCGTGTCCGACTCTGTGCAACCCCAGAAATGGCAGCCCACCAGGCTCCCCCATCTCTGGGATTCTCCAGGCAAGAACATTGGAGTGGGTTGCAATGGCACCCCACTCCAGTACTCTTGCCTGGAAAATCCCATGGATGGAGGAGCCTGGTAGGCTGCAGTCCATGAGGTCGCGAAGAGCCGGACACGACTGAGCGACTTCACTTTCACTTTCACTTTCAGCAGTCTTTCTGCAAGCTATCTAATAAGCGAAGGTGACTATTCCTTGTTCAGTTTGTTGAGACCAGGGTCAGAGAAGTTTCTATGGTATTCTTTTCTCATGTGAGTGATATAGGAATCAGGATGTTTAAAACTCTGGAGCTTTCCAGTATATTTGTTTATTGAAAAACTAGCCCAAAAAGAATCTATTGACTTAATATCTTGGTTTAGTTCAGTTCAGTCACTCAGTTGTGTTTGGCTCCTTGTGACCCCATGGACTGCAGCATGGCAAGCTTCCCTGTCCATCACCAACTCCCAGAGCTTGCTCAAACTCATGTCCACTGATGAGTCAGTGATGCCATCCAATCATATATCCTCTGCTGTCCTCTTCTCCTTATGCCTTCAATCTTTCCCAGAATCAGAATCTTTCCTAAGGAACCAGTTCTTCACATCAGGAAGCTAAAGTATTGGAGTTTCAGCTTCAACATCAGTCCTTCCAATGAACATTCAGGACTTATTTCCTTTAGGATTGACTGGTTTGATCTCCTTGCAGTCCAAGGGACTCTCAAGAGTCTTATCCAACACTACAGTTCAAAAGCATCAATTCTTCAGTGCTCAACTCACTTTACAGTCTAACCCTTATATCCATACATGACTACTGAACAAACCATAGCTTTGACTAGACAGATCTTTGTCAGCAAAATGATGTCTCTGCTTTTTAATATACTCTCTAGGTTGGTCATTGCTTTTCTTCCAAGGAGCAAGTGTCTTTTAATTTCATGGCTGCCGTCCCTATCCACAGTGACTTTGGAGCCCCCCCAAAATTAAGTCTGTCACTTTTTTCATTGCTTCCCCATCTATTTACCATGAAGTGATGAGACCAGACACTATGATCTTAGTTTTTTGAATGTTGAGTTTTAAACCTCTTATCCTTATCCATCATAGGGCAGACCGAATGAAATCCACAATCACAGAAAACTAATCAAACTGATCACATGGACCACATCCTTGTCTAATTCAATGAAACTATGAGCCATGCTGTGTAGAGCCACCCAAAATGGATGGGCCATGGTGGAGAGTTCTGGAGAAGGGAATGGCAAACCTCTTCAGTATTCTTGCCTTGAGAACCCCATGAACAGTATAAAAAGGAAAAAAGAGATGTATCTTTCTTTCTTTTTTTTTTTTTTAGTTTGTTTTGCTTTACAATACTGTATTCGTTTAGCTATACATTGACATGAATCAGCCACGAGTGTACATGGACTCCCAATCCCGACCCCCATCTCCCCCCTCCTGCCCCACACCATCTCTCTGGATTATCCCCGTGCATCAGTTCCAAGCATCCTGTATCCTGCATCAAACCTAGACCGGCAATTAGTTTGACTTATGATATCATACATGTTACACTGCCACTCTGCAAATCATCCCACCCTCTCCCTCTTCCATGGAGTCCAAAAGGCTGTTCTATACATCTGTGTCTCTTTTGCTGTCTTGTGTACAGGTTTATCATTACCATCTTTCTAAATTCCATATATATGTGTAAGTATACTGTACTGGTGTTTTTCTTTCTGGGTTACTTCACTCTGTATGATCAGCTCCAGCTTCATCCACCTCATTAGAACTGATTCAAATGTATTCTTTTGAATGGCTGAGTAATACTCCATTGTGTGTATATGTACCACAGCTTTCTTATCCATTCATCTGCTGATGGACATCTATCCAATTAAAAATAAAAAGATTGCTGGGAGAAACATCAATAACCTCAGATATGCAGATGACACCATCCTTATGGCAGAAAGTGAAGAGGAATTAAAGAGCCTCTTGATGAAAGTGAAAGAGGAGAGTGAAAAAGTTGGCTTAAAGCTCAACATTCAGAAAACGAAGATCATGGCATCTGGTCCCATCACTTCATGGCAAATAGATGGGGGTAAACAGTGTCAGACTTTATTTTTTATGGGCTCCAAAATAACTGCAGATGGTGACTGCATCCATGAAATTAAAAGATGCTTACTCCTTGGAAGGAAATTTATGACCAAACTAGATAGCATATTCAAAAGCAGAGAGATTCTTTTTAATGGCTGAGTAATACTCCATTGTGTATATGTACCACTGCTTTCTTATCCATTCATCTGCTGCTGGACATCTAGGTTGCTTCCATGTCCTGGCTATTATAAATAGTGCTGCGATGAACATTGGGGTACACATGTCTCTTTCAATTCTGATTTCCTCGGTGTGTATGCCCAGCAGTGGGATTGCTGAGTCATAAGGCAGTTCTATTTCCAGCTTTTTAAGGAATCTCCACACTGTTCTCCATAGTGGCTGTACTAATTTGCATTCCCACCAACAGTGGAAGAGGGTTCCCTTTTCTCCACACCCTCTCCAGCATTTATTGCTTGTTGACTTTTGGATCACAGCCATTCTGACTGGTGTGAAATGGTACCTCATTGTGGTTTTGATTTGCATTTCTCTGATAATGAGTGATGTTGAGCATCTTTTCATGTGTTTGTTAGCCATCCGTATGTCTTCTTTGGAGAAATGTCTGTTTAGTTCTTTGGCGCATTTTTTGATTGGGTCATTTATTTTTCTGGAGTTGAGCTGCATAAGCTGCTTGTATATTTTTGAGATTAGTTGTTTGTCAGTTGCTTCATTTGCTATTATTTTCTCCCATTCAGAAGGCTGTNTTTGGAGAAATGTCTATTTAGTTCTTTGGCCCATTTTTTGATTGGGTCATTTATTTTTCTGGAGTTGAGCTGCATAAGCTGCTTGTATATTTTTGAGATTAGTTGTTTGTCAGTTGCTTCATTTGCTATTATTTTCTCCCATTCAGAAGGCTGTCTTTTCACCTTGCTTATGGTTTCCTTTGTTGTGCAGAAGCTTTTAATTTTAATTAGATCCCATTTGTTTATTTTTGCTTTTATTTCCAGTATTCTGGGAGGTGGATCATAGAGGATCCTGCTGTGATTTATGTCGGAGAGTGTTTTGCCTATGTTCTCCTCTAGGAGTTTTATAGTTTCTTGTCTTACGTTTAGATCTTTAATCCATTTTGAGTTTATTTTTGTGTATGGTGTTAGAAAGTGACCTAGTTTCATTCTTTTACAAGTGGTTGACCAGTTTTCCCAGCACCACTTGTTAAAAAGATTGTCTTTAATCCACTGTATATTCTTGCCTCCTTTGTTGAAGATAAGCTGTCCATAGGTGTGTGGATTTATCTCCAGGCTTTTTATTTTGTTCCATTGATCTGTATTTCTGTCTTTGTACCCCAATGTTCATCACAGCACTATTTATAATAGCCAGGACATGGAAGCAACCTAGATGTCCATCAGCAGATGAATGGATAAGAAAGCTGTGGTACATATACACAATGGAGTATTACCCAGCCATTAAAAAGAATACATTTGAATCAGTTCTAATGAGGTGAATGAAGCTGGAGCCGATTATACAGAGTGAAGTAACCCAGAAAGAAAAACACCAATACAGTATGCTTACACATATATATGGAATTTAAAAAGATGGTAATGATAAACCTGTACGTGAGACAGCAAAAGAGACACAGATGTATAGAACAGCCTTTTGGACTCTGTGAGAGAGGGAGAGGGTAGGATGATTTGGGAGAATGGCAGTGCAACATGTATGATATCATAAGTGAAATGAATCGCCGGTCTAGGTTTGATGCAGGATGTAGGATGCTTGGGACTGAGGTACGAGGATAACCCAGAGAGATGGTGTGGGGCGGGAGGGGTGTGGTGGGTGTTGGGATTGGGAGTTCATGTACACTCGTGGCTGATTCATGTCGATGTATAGCAAAATGAATACAGTATTGTAAAGCAAAACAAACTAAAAAATAAAAAACAAATAAATAAATAAATAAATAAAGCACCAAAAAATAAAAAAAATAGAAAAAAATCAAATTGGAAGAAATTATAATAATATCTCACATTTGTATACTGTTTACCACTTGCCAGGCTCTGTGGTAAATGATCTTCATGGATTGTCTTATTAATTATTCACAATGATCTATAAAGTATGTACCATTAGTATTTTTCAGTGAGGAAATTAATAGGAGAAAGTTTATGGATATTACCCAATATTACAAATACTCAATGCTACTACTAAAAGTATATATCCTTCCTAAACATATGGTCACAGTGAATAGAAACTATTCAAACTATATTAGAATATTTCAGTGCAGATCAAAACAAAGTAATATGCTGGCTGTTTTTAACAACATTTTAAGTAACTGATTACACAATACTTATGATTCCATCACCAGACTAACCTCTGGACCTTTTAGTATGTGATAGAGAATTTCCCTTCATTTAAAAAGGAAGTCAATGCAATATGTTTCTTTTGTAATTCTGGGGTATGGAGAAGCTAATTAAGATATCCATTTTGGTGGTTCTATGTATATTATTTGTTTTTAAATAAAGTGTACAAATATTTTTAAAAAGAAATTTAAGCTGATGAGTCTGTAACTGATGTTAAAATTATCCTAACTGGCGCTGCACAGTTTGTATAAATGGTGGAAATGCTTACTTGGATTGAATGGGAAAAAATATTCTGTAATTTTTGTTAATTTATATATGAAGTGTTTAGTGGATCTAATAAAAATTAGGTATTGGCATTTACAGCAAGCATTAATTAAATAATTTATTTATCTAATGAGTAATTACCCTAAAAATGCCTTTAGAAGAGTTGACTTTGTCACTCCCCTCTTTGGGAAAAGAAGTGGAAAAAGTCAAATATATTGTAAATAACAAAGCTTTGATCTTCATCAACTAGAGCTGGTATACACTAGAAATCTGATTTTCCTTTATTGCCTTAAATTATTATTATCTTACTAGTTTCCATGTAATAGGATGAAAGTAAGAGTTCCAAGGATGGTATTCTTTAGAAAATACTGAACTTTGCCAACATTTATTAGCCCTCGAGACACATGGTCCTCACCTCTAAAATATAACTGCAAATAACTATCTGACAGATTTGTAGCAAAGTTAAGTAAACAATTTGCTGAGTCACTCAGTCGTGTTGGACTGTTTGTGACTCCATGGACTGCAGCACATCCATCTTCTCTATCCATGGGATTTCCAGGCAAGAATACTGGGGTGGGCTACCATTTCCTCTTCCAGGGGATCTTCTTGACCCAGGGATTGAACATGCATCTCCTGCATTTACTGCATTTGCAAGCAGATTCTTTATCCACTGAGCCACCTGGGAGCCCAAGCAAGCAATAAGAATTACCAAAAACAGTGCTAAAATCATGGTAGCTGCTCATTTATACTTAATAATGATGACAATAGATTGGAATATATTTGCATCCATAGTAATGGGTGCGTCTTGTGTGTGTTCAGGTGAGACTATTTGCTCTGGAAACTTTAGCTAATCCTTAAAAGATAGGATCTTAGTTCCTAAAATCTTTTTGCAGTTGTACCAATGGTGTTTTTGGTTGTGGCTTCTTTTTTAAACAGTGATACATCTCTAAGGAAAGACTAATATAAAAAATTGGTTTTCACATTTGAAATTCCTCACACATTGTAGAGTTAGAAATCAAAATTGAAATGTGAGATGGGTGAACATTAAGGATAAAGAGAATGAAGAAAGAAAGATACACTCTTTCTAAGAGGAGGACACAGACTGACTCCAATACATTGGAAATTAGGCAGACAACATGTGCTCACTGTCTTTTTCTTCACAGTAGGGTGGGTTCATCTGCCAGTTCCTATTTGCTCACTTATTAAATAATACACAGTGTCTGTAAAAGGTTATAAACCGAAAGAGAGAACAAGGTGAAAGTCACTGACATTCTTCTTGAGCTGTCTGATATAATATGACCTGATGTTACATGAAATGGTGAAGTGATGCAAGAAAAGAAGATTCTAAAACAATGTCAACCTTCAGAAGGACATGCACTTCTTATCCATTTATAAAGAATGAGAATGCAGGATCACATGTTGCTGGCATGAAGCTGGGTTCTGCTCTTGACCAGATGTGTGTGACCTTTGGCAAGTTATTTAACTTGTGTAAGCCTGACTCAGTTCTTCATCATTAAAGCAGCAACATATCAATCTTATAGGGTGGTTGTAAGATCTCATTCACTCATTTACTAGAATTTATTCTTCATCTCTCAAGTACCAGGCTCTGTGTTAATTATTCTGGGGATAATTTAGTATATAAGAAATAAACAGAGTATGTGTTCTTATGAGTTTTTATCATGGATGGAATTTAGTATTTAATATATATATAGTGAAACATATACTGCTTCCCTGGTGGCCCAGATGATAAAGAAGTTGCCTGTAATATAGAAGACCTGGGTTCGATCCCTGGGGAAATGCCCTGGAGAAGGAAATGGCAACCCACTCCGGTTATGTTGCCTGGAGAATTCCATGGACAGAGGAGCCTGATAGGCTACAGTCCATGGGGGTGCAAAGAGTTGAACATGACTGAGCGACTAACAGCAAATATATACTATAATTTATATAGCATTTGAGAAAATGCATCAATATTGAGAATAATTACAGTTATCAGAGGGAGAAATAAGCTGTAATATTGTTGTTAGCATCAACCTCTAAGGAGAGGTGACTTTTGAACCAAAATTGGGAAGATAGAACCAAGATGGGAAGATGGTAGCCATGAAGATCTTGGCAAAGAAATTTCCAGGCACAAGAGCCTACACGTGGAGTGTCCTAGTGGCTGGAAAAGGCTTTCTGGGTCAGAGAAAAGAAAATTTGGCCTTTAAGTATGGAAACCTGAAAGCATGTGCCTTTCTGTATATCAGAATTGCTATAGACCTCTGGTTACCATGAGTTCCTTTTCAAAAAAAGTTATTTATTTTAAATGGAGGTTAATTACTTCACAATATTGTAGTGGTTTTTGCCATACATTGATGTGATGGTGACTGCAGCCATGAAATTAAAAGATGCTTACTCCTTGGAAGAAAAGTTATGACCAACCTAGACAGCATATTCAAAAGCAGAGACATTACTTTGCCAACTAACGTCCATCTAGTCAAGGCTACGGTTTTTCCTGTGGCCATGCATGGATGTGAGAGTTGGACTGTGAAGAAGGCTGAGCGCTGAAGAATTGATGCCTTTGAACTGTGGTGTTGGAGAAGACTCTTGAGAGTCCCTTGGCTGCAAGGATGTCCAACCAGTCCATTCTGAAGGAGATCAGCCCTGGGATTTCTTTGGAAGGAATGATGCTAAAACTGAAGCTCCAGTACTTTGGCCACCTTATGCGAAGAGTTGACTCACTGGAAAAGACCCTGATGCTGGGAGGGACTGGGGGCAGGAGGAGAAAGGGACAACAGAGGATGAGATGGCTGGATGGCATCACGGACTCGATGGACGTGAGTGTGAGTGAACTTCGGGAGTTGGTGATGGACAGGAAGGCCTGGTGTACTGCGATTCATGGGGTCGCAAAGAGTCAGACACGACTGAGTGACTGAACTGAACTGAACTGATATGAATCAGCCATGGCTGTTCATGTATTCCGCATCCTGAACCCTGCTCCCACCTCCCTCCTCATCCCATCCTTCAGGGTCATCCCAGTGCACCAGCCCTGAGCACCCTGTCTCATGCATCGAACATGGACTGGCAATCTGTTTCACATATGATAATATACTATGTGTTCCTTATTCCTTCCTGTTTTGAACAGAGTGTTACTGAAATTGTTTTATCTCTTTATTGCATGCTGGGTGCTTGAGAGTTAGCTCACTTGTCTTTTAACCCCACAGGTCTCTAGATCAAGAGGACCCACTATGAGCAACAATACCTGTGGATTCTCATCCACATTCAGACCTGATTCAATTCTGGTGTCATAATTGGATACAAAGTGACTAGAAGCAGTGTGTCAGAAGGAGAGAGTGTATTTTGAATGTAGGAAAGATGCAAACATGCAAACATCTGTGCTCCAAAGGCAGATAGATAGATTTTTTTTAAAATAACCATAATAATTCCTGCTATGCCCCCTTTTGACTTTACCATTCTTATAAAATGTTAGAGCCTATTTCCTCTGCTCTTGAATTACGTCTGACCTTGTGACTTGTTTTAATGGAGAGAAGGTTGCAGAAGTGACTGAGACTGCCTTGGATGTTGGTCTCTTTGAAGATGAGAGTCCACATGGAAATGAAGTGGAGGATGCAAGTAAAACAGAAAGGTGGAGAGACAGAGAGAGACAAAGGGAAGGAGAAGAGAAAACCTCCAGCTACTGGCCATCTGAGAAATCCCACTTATAGCACCAAATATGTTAGTGAGGTCATCTGGTATCCACTCACCATAGTTGAGCTGTCAGATGACTACAGTTTCATAAATGAGTTCAGAAAAGATTGGCAGAAAAACTGCCCAGATCTGAACATGAGAAGTATGAAAATGTCATTTTAGCCATTATGTTCTGAGGCTTCTTACTCAGTAACAGATAAATTTTAAAAACCTTAATTATGTCAAAACTTTTTTTTCAAGCTTCAGAAGTGTCTAAAAACATATGAAATGCTCATTATGTAAACTTCAAGTTGTAAGACTAAAAACTGATTTAGCAGTCATCTGACCAATGAATTTTATAGCCATTTTATAGAAATTATAAGAAGAAATAGTAACACTTTAGGGAAGAAATAACATCTTAATTATATTATTGAACATTTAATTACATAACACTATATGACTGGTACTATTTTACATGCCTTAGGTAAATAGATTAATTTATTAAACCTATTGAAACTCTATAAAGTACCTAATATAATCCCTCTAAGAAGTTGACTGAGAACCTAGGAAAGGTGTCCAAATTTACATGGCTAATAAGTGAAGGAGTCATGTGTCTAAGCCAGAGGGCCTAATATCAGAGTCTGGGTCTTTCCCCCAAGCTCTCCTAAGTTATATTAGATTTTATCACCAACACTATCAGATGCAGTAAAAGTGCAGTTTAAAATGAAGTCAGTTGGTATCACTACTCTCACTAAATTCCATGGATTTGAACTTTGCCTTAAAATAGAGGCAGGTATGTAGTGTGATATATACTCTCATCATACATTATTTGAGGCTTTTGACAGTGACACAAAAATTGCTTTGACAGATTGACAGCAAAGATTCATTTTGCTGATAGTCTATTTAAATATTTAAACTGAAAGACTATCATGGCCTGGATTAAAATATGAACAAAGAATTTTGAGTAAGGGATTTGGAACATTTATAAATGGAAACAGAGGATTTAATAACAGACGCAGTTGCAAGAAAAGACTGTTTTCTTTTTTGTTCTTTGTTTCCAGTGGCAAATTGCACTTGAGAAGTCTATTTACCATCCTTGACATATTTCATAACTAGAATTTCATTACATTATCACTACGTCATTATTAGAATCTCAGGCCCTTAAAAATACATTTGCCTATTTTCTTAACTCTACTAGTCTTAAATGTTTGCTCCCTCTTTAGGGACCAGAATGATTTGTATGATTCAATGATGTAGTTCATTTCTTGATGCTTTAGTAAAGTAACAATATAGTATCCTTTAAATGTCAGCAGAATATGCACCAGCTATGCTTCAAAAGCCATTGGTTTATTACAATTAAGGGCTTCCCTGGTAGCACAGTTGGTAAAGAATCCACCTGCAATGCAGGAGAGCCAGGTTCAATTCCTGGGTTGGGAAGATCCCTTGGAGAAGGGATAGCCTACCCTTTACAATATTCTTGGGCTTCCCTTGTGGCTCAGCTGGTAAAGAATCTGCCTGCAATATGGAAAACCTGGGTTCAATCCCTGGGTTGGGAAGATCCCCTGGAGAAGGGAAAGGCTACTCACTCCAGGGTTCTGGCATGGAGAATTCCATGGAATGTATAGTCCATGGGGTTGCAAAGAGTCAGACGACTGAGTGACTTTCACTTCGTTACAATTATGATCACAGTCAAATTTTCACATTTAATTGGGACAAGTAAACAATCCATTGGTTGACCTAATATCAAGCCATTGATATTGGGAACAAGCTGGAACAACAATGTCATTCACTTTTAAATTGAGCAATTCAACCTTATCAACCTGAAGTTATGATTCTTATTTACTATGCCTAGGAAATCTTGGTTTTAAAAAGGGTTTCAACTTTGTGGAAGAAAATTTTGGAATATACAAATTATCATTATGGTACCATAGGTGACCAATGAAACAGCCTACTCACTTGTACTTACCTCAGCAATTTTGAATATATCAACATAAATTTATTAGTATATATGAATATATTATATTATATATGAATATATTAGAGCTCCTGAGGATTATTATAAAGTAAAATATATATTTTGAATGCAATTCTCCCAGCCATGTTCTTAGCATGTATCTGTACAACTTTTAACACCAGTAATCCATGCATTCTTTGGTCCTCTTTAAGTTTAATTTCTAATCTGCAGAGCTATAATTTTACTATGAAACAGCTCTAAGCAAATGATAACATTCTCTTTTATCTAGTATGTGATATCACCTCCTAGATGTTTTTATCCTAAAGAAGGGGATAAGCCAATATGGAATCACTGTGTAACAAAAGGTGGCATTTCAAAAAACCATCAGTAGAAATTATTTACATTCATTGAGTGTACCCTCACCATTTTATTAAAAATTCAACAATTATTTCTTGAACCCATATTGAGCAGTTGTTGTGCTACACATGAAGTTAACAGGGTAAAAGAAAGACCCAACTGGCAAGATTTTCCCAGTCTACTATGAGGAAAGGGTGATGCCTTTTTTTGTGAATTGATCCTGATGTACAGCTCATGTGGTAAGAGACAATCAGTTCTGTATATGGAAATCCTAGATCAGTCTAGTCCTAAAATACAGCAGCCACTTCCATCATGTAAGATGATGGCTGAGCTGTAGGACAGAAATTTTAGAAGTAATTTTCACACACACTTCTTCCTTTGATAGGACAGATATCACAAGCTATATTAGAATTGAAATTATTTGCAAAGCACTATACATGAGTTTTTATTACATGTGTAGTCAAGGCTAATGGTTACCAAATAGAAACCAGGGAAATTATTAAAAGATGTAAATTGTTCAATTTTTATTTCACTGGCCAAGAAATTGATTAATAAGTAGTCATACGTCCTCAACTTTTAGCATATTTTATATGAAGGCCATTAACTAAATCTCTCCTTACATGTCTACAACTTTATAGCTTCAAATATCAGAGCCATTTCATTTCATTAGATAGCTAATTACTTCTTTATGCAATTCCCACAAAAAATCAAAAGTTACACTTAGAAAATCTTTCACATTTCCTGAATACTATTGATAAGAGAAATGGTAATATTTGCTATTTCAGTATTATAACGAGGCCTTAGAAAGCATCACTACAAACAAAGGAAGTGGAGGTGATGGAATTCCAGCTGAGCTGTTTCAAATCCTGAAAGATGATGCTGTGAAAGTGCTGCACTCAACATGCCAGCAAATCTGGAAAACTCAGCAGTGGCCACAGGACTGGAAAAGGTCAGTTTTCATTCCAATCCCAAAGAAAGGCAATGCCAAAGAACGCTCAAACTACCACACATTTGCACTGATCTCACACACTAGTAAAGGAATGCTCAAAATTCCGCAAGCCAGGCTTCAGCAATACGTGAAACATGAACTTCCAGATGTTCAAGCTGGTTTTAGAAAAGACAGAGGCACCAGAGATCAAATTGCCAATATCCATTGGATCATCGAAAAAGCAAGAGAGTTTCAGAAAAACATCTATTTCTGTTTTATTGACTATGCCAAAGCCTTTGACTGTGTGGATCTCCACAAACTATGAAAAATACTGAAAGAGACGGGAATACCAGACCACCTCACCTGCTCTTTGAAAAACCTAAATCCAAGTCAGGAGCAACAGTTAGAACTGGATATGGAACAACAGACTGGTTCCAAATAGGAAAAGGAGTACGTCAAGGTGGTATATTGTGACCCTCCTTATTTAACTTATATGCAGAGTACATCATGAGAAACGCTGGACTGGAAAAAGCACAAGCTGGTATCAAGATTGCCAGGAGATATATCAATAACCTCAGATATGCAGGTGACACCACCCTTATGGCAGAAAGTGAAGAGGAGCTAAAAAGCCTCTTGATGAAAGTAAAAGAGGAGAGTGAAAAAGTTGACTTAAAGCTCAACATTCAGAAAACTAAAATCGTGGCACCTGGTCCCATCACTTCATGGGAAATAGATGGGGAAACAGTGGAAACAGTATCAGGCTTTATTTATTTGGGCTTCAAAATCACTGCAGATGGTGATTGCAGCATGAAATTAAAAGACGCTTACTTCTTGGAAGAAAAGTTATGAGCAACCTAGATAGTATATTCAAAAGCAGAGATATTACTTTGCCAATAAAGGTATGTCTAGTCAAACCTGATTTTTTCAGTGGTCATGTATGGATGTGAGAGTTGGACTGTGAAGAAGGCTGAGCGCCAAAGAATTGATGCTTTTGAATTGTGGTGTTGGAGAAGACTCTTGAGAGTCCCTTGGACTGCAAGGAGATCCAACCAGTCCATCCTAAAGGAGACCAGTCCTGGGTGTTCATTGGAAGGACTGATGCTGAGGCTGAAATTCCAATACTTTGGCTACCTCATGCGAAGATTTGACTCATTGGAAAAGACTCTGATGCTGGGAGGAATTGGGGGCAGGAGGAGAAGGGGATGATAGAGGTTGAGATGGCTGGATGGCATCACCGACTCAATGCACATGAGTTTGTGTGAACTTCAGGAGCTGGTGACGGACAGGGAGGTCTGACATGCTGTGATTCATGGGGTCACAAATAGTTGGACACGACTGATTGAATGAACTGAATTGAACTGAACTGAATGAGGTTGTTACACATGACAAACTACCAGATAATTATTGCATAACAATTTGTTTTTAGAGCTCTTTATAAAAACATATTATTTAGATTAATATTTTAATTATATTTAAGTTATTCTCTCCCTAATAGGATTACAAACTACTGTAAAAGACACTGTGTTCTATTTTTTACTCCCCATTGTAACAAGTACAGGGTAAAATGAAACAGTTACTATATGTCCTTGGCAACAAGTGAATTGCTACCACTACAAGGAGATCCAACCAGTCCATCCTAAAGGAGACCAGTCCTGGGTGTTTATTGGGAGGACTGATGCTGAGGCTGAAATTCCAATACTTTGACCACCTCATGGGAAGAGTTGACTCACTGGAAAAGACTCTGATGCTGGGAGGGATTGGGGTAAGAAGGATAAGGGGATGACAGAGGATGAGATGGCTAGATGGCATCACTGACTCCATGCACATGGTTTGGGTGAACTCTGGGAGCTGACGATGGACAGGGAGGCCTGGCATGCTATGATTCATGGAGTCGCAAAGAGTCAGACACAACTGGGTGACTGAACTGAACTGAACTGGTACTCTGAAAACATCCTGCCTCTCTTAAAGTATTCAATTCTTAGCTGTCTTGTTTCTTTCATGGTAAAAGTCCCCCTTGTTATAACTGATGAATCCAGAGGAGGACATAGAACCCAAACTGGGCTTACCAGCATTGCTCTCTAGGACATTATCTGAGATAGATAGAAGATCAGGCACTCTCCAGACAGCATATTTACAAGTAACTCAGGCACTCAAAACAGCCTCTCATAGTAGCCCAGTTCAGTTCAATCGCTCAGTCATGTCCGACTCTTTGCGACCCCATGAATAGCAGCACACCAGGCCTCCCTATCAATCACCAATTCCTGGAGTTCACTCAGACTCATGTCCATTGAGTCAGTGATGCCATCCAGCCATCTCATCCTCGGTCGTCCCCTTCTCCTCCTGCCCCCAATCTCTCCCAGCATCATCGTCTTTTCCAATCAGTCAATTCTTTGCATGAGGTGGCCAAAGTATTGGAGCTTTAGCTTTAGCATCATTCCTTCCAAAGAAATCCCAGGGCTGATCTCCTTCAGAATGAACTGGTTGGACATCCTTGCAGTCCAAGGGACTCTCAAGAGTCTTCTCCAACACCACACTCAAAAGCATCAATTCCTCAGTGTTCAGCCTTCTTCACAGCCCAACTCTCACATCCATACATGACCACAGGAAAAACCATAGCCTTAACTAGATGGACTTGAGTCAGCCAAGTAATGTCTCTGCTTTTGAATATGCTATCTAGGTTGGTCATAACTTTTCTTCCAAGGAGTAAGCATCTTTTAATTTCATGGCTGCAGTCACCATCTGCAGTGATTTTGGAGCCCAAAAAAAGAAAGTCTGACACTGTTTCCACTGTTTCCCCATCTATTTCCCATGAAGTGATGGGACCAGATGCCATGATATTTGTTCTCTGAAGTTGAGCTTTAAGCCAACTTTCTCACTTTCCTCTTTTACTTTCATCAAGAGGCTTTTTAGATCCTCTTCACTTTCTGCCATAAGAGTGGTGGAATCTGCATATCTGAGGTTATTGATATTTCTCCCAGCAATCTTGATTCCAGCTTGTATTTCTTCCAGTACAGTGTTTCTCATATGCTCTGCATAGAAGTTAAATAAGCAGGGTGACAATATACAGCCTTGACGTACTCGTTTTCCTATTTGGAACCAGTATGTTGTTCCATGTCCAGTTCTAACTGTTCCTTCCTGACCTGCATACAGATTTCTCAAGAGGCAGGTTAGGTGGTCTGGTATTCCCATCTCTCTCAGAATTTTCCAGTTTATTGTGATCCACACAGTCAAAGGCTTTGGCATAATCAATAAAGCAGAAACAGATGTTTTTATGGAACTCTCTTGGTTTTTCTGTGATCCAGCAGTTGTTGGCAATTTGATCTCTGGTTCCTCTGCCTTTTCTAAAACCAGCTTGAACATCAGGAAGTTCATGGTTCAAGTATTGCTGCAGATTGGCTTGGAGAATTTTGAGCATTCCTTTATTAGCATGTGAGATGAGTGCAATTGTGCTGTAGTTTGAGCATTGTTTGGCATTGCCTTTCTTTGGAATTGGAATGAAAACTGAACTTTCCCAGTCCTGTGGCCACTGCTGAGTTTTCCAAAGTTGCTGGCATATTGAGTACAGCACTTTGACAGCATCATCTTTCAGGATTTGAAACAGCTCCACTGGAATTCCATCACCTCCACTAGCTTTATTCATAGTGATACTTTCTAAGGCCCACTTCGCTTCACATTCCAGGATGTCTTGCTCTCGATGAGTGATCACATCATCGTGATTATCCAGGTCATGAAGATCTTTTTTGTACAGTTCTTCTGTGTATTCTTGCCACCTCTTCTTAATATCTTCTGCTTCTGTTAGGTCCAGACCGTTTCTGTCCTTTATCGAGCCCATCTTTGCATGAAATGTTCCCTTGGTATCTCTAATTTTCTTGAGAGATCTCTAGTCTTTCCCATTCTGTTCTTTCCCTCTATTTCTTTGCATTGATCGCTGAAGAAGGCTTTCTTATCTCTTCTTGCTATTCTTTGGAACTCTGCATTCAGATGCTTATATCTTTCCTTTTCTCCTTTGCTTTTCACTTCTGTTCTTTTCACAGCTATTTGTAAGGTCTCCCCAGACAGCCATTTTGCTTTTTTGCATTTCTTTGCCATGGGGATGGTCTTGATCCCTGTCTCCTGTACAATGTCACGAATCTCATTCCATAGTTCATCAGGCACTCTATCTATCAAATCTAAGCCCTTGAGTTTATTTCTCACTTCCACTGTATTATCACAAGGGATTTGTTTTAGGTCATATCTGAATGGTCTAACGGTTTTCCCTACTTTCTTCATTTTGAATCTGAATTTGGCAATAAGGAATTCATGATCTGAGCCACAGTCAGATCCTGGTCTTCTGTTTGTTGACTGTATAGAGCTTCTCCATCTTTGGCTGCAAAGAATATGATCAATCTGATTTCAGTGTTGACCACCTGGTGATCTCCATGTGTAGAGTCTTCTCTTGTGTTGTTGGAAGAGGGTGTTTGCTATGACCAGTGCATTATCTTGGCAAAACTCTCTTAGTCTTTGCCCTGCTTCATTCCTCATTCCAAGGCCAAATTTGCTTGTTACTCCAGTGTTTCTTGACTTCCTTCTTTTGCATTCCCATCCCCTATAATGAAAAGGACATCTTTTTTAGGTGTTAGTTCTGAAAGGTCTTGTAGGTCTTCATAGAAGCATTCAACTTCAGCTTCTTCAGCATTACTGGTTGGGGCACAGACTTGGATGACCATGATATTGAATGGTTTGTCTTGGAAACGAACAGAGATCATTCTGTCATTTTTGAGATTGCATCCAAGTACTGCATTTCGGACTCTTTTTGTTGACCATGATGGCTACTCTATTTCTTCTTGGGATTCCTGCCTGCAGTAGTAGATATAATGGTCATCTGAGTTAAATCACCCATTCCAGTCCATTTTAGTCACTGACTCCTAGAATCTCGACTTTCACTCTTGCCATCTCTTGTTTGACCACTTCCAATTTGCCTTGATTCATGGACCTGACATTCCAGGTTCATATGCAATGTTGCTCTTTACAGCATCGAACCTTGCTTCTATCACCAGTCACATCCATAGCTGGGTATTGTGTTTGCTTTGGCTCCATCCTTTCATTCTTTCTGGAGTTATTTCTCTCCACTGATCTCCGGTAGCATATTGGGCACCTACTGACCTGGGGAGTTCCTCTTTCAGTATCCTATCATTTTGCCTTTTCATACTGTTCATGGGGTTCTCAAGGCAAGAATACTGAAGTGGCTTGCCATTTCCTTCTCCAGTGGACCATATTCTGTCAGACTTCTCTACCATGACTCGCCCGTCTTGGATTGCCCCGCAGGCATGGCTTAATTTCATTGAGTTAGACAAGGCTGTGGTCCTAGTGTGATTAGATTGTCTAGTTTTTTGTGATTATGGTTTCAGTGTGTCTGCCCTCTTGCAACACCTACTATCTTACTTGGGTTTCTCTTACCTTGGGCATGGGGTATCTCTTCATGGCTGCTCCAGCAAAGCACAGCCCCTGCTCCTTACCTTGGATGGGGGTATCTCCACACCACTGCCCTTCCTGACCTTCAGTGTGGGATAGCTCCTCTAGGCCCTCGTGCGCCCACGCAGCCACAGCTCTTTGGACATTGGGTTGCCACCCCTGGCCTCGGATGTGGGGTAGCTCCTCTCGGCTATGCTTAGTGCACTGGTCACGACAGCTGCCTGCACTTAGTGACTGTGACTGTGTATTTGTTAATTGATTTATATCTTTAGAATAATGAAAAAGATATACCATGTTTTTTGATTGGAAGACTCAATATTGTGAAAATGCCTACACTACCAAAGGCAATCTACAGATTCAATGCAATCCCTATCAAATTACCAACAACATTTTCCACAAAATTTTACAATTGACATAGAAATGCAAAAGATCATAAATAGCTAAAGCAATCTTAAAAAAGAAAAAGGAGCTGGAGGAATCAGGCTCCCTGATGTCACACTGTACTACAAAGCTACAGTAATCAAAACAGTATGGTACCGGTGTGATCAGCATGCTCAATCTCTAGGTCGTGTGTGGCTTTTTGGCATCCCACATACTATATCCCATAATGCTTCTCTGTCCATGAGATTTTCTAGGCAAGAATACCAGCCTGGGTTGCCATTTCCTTCTCTGGGTTATCATCTTGAACCTAGGATAGAACTTGTGTCTCCTGCATCTCCTCTTTTGGCAGGTAGATTCTTTACCAATGAACCATCAGGGAAGCTCATGATACTGGCACAAAATAAGAAATATAGTTCAATGCAATAGGACAGAAAGTCCAGAGATAAACCCACACACCTATAGTCACCTAATCTATGACAGAGGAAAGAATATACAATGGAGAGAAGACAGTCTCTTTTATAAGTGATGCTGTGAAAACTGGGCAGCTACAAGTAAAATAATACAATTAAAACATTAACACCATAAACAAAAGTAAACTCAAAATGGATTACATACCTAAATATAAGTCTGAATACTATACAACTCTTAGTGGAAAACATAGGCAGAATACTCTTGGACATAAATCACAGAAAGATCTTTTTTGATCAACCTCTGGAGCAAAGAAAAACGAAACAAATGAAACCAAATTAAAGTTAAAAGCTTTTGCATAATGGAGGAAACCATAAATAAAATGAAATGACAATTCTCAGAATGGGAGAAAATATTTGAAAACACAGCAATCAACAAGAGATTAATTTTCCAAAGTATACAAACAGCTCATGAAGCTCAAAAAACAAACAAACAAACAAACAACCCAATCAAAAAATGGCTGGAAGATCTAAATAGGCATTTCTCAAGAGAAGAGATACCATACAGATGGCTAACAATCACATGAAAATATGCTCAGCATCACTAATTGCTAGAAAAGTGAAAATCAACATTACAATGAAATACCACCTCATAGTGATCAGCATGGCCATCATCATAAACTCTGCAAGCAGTACGTGTAGAGAGTGTGTGGGGAAATGGAAAACTTCCTGCACCCTTGGCAGGAATATATATTGGTACAGTCACTATGGAGAATAGAACAAACCTAAAAATAGAACTACATTTGATCCAGAAATCCAATTTTGGGGCATATATCTGGAGAAAACCACGGTTCAAAAGGATTCATGCACCCCCAAATTCACTGCAGTGTTCTTTATAATATGCAGGTCATGGAAGCAACCTAAACGTCCGTCAACAGATGAATGGATGAAGAAGATGTGGTACACATATATAGTGGAAGTATTCATCAGCCATTAAAAAGAATGAACTGTTGCCACTTGCAGCAACATGGATGGACCTAGAGATTATCATACTGAGTGAAATAAGTCAGAAAAAGACAAGTATCATATGATATCACTTATACACGGAATCTCAAAAAACGATGCAAATGAACTGATATATAAAGCAGAAACAGACTCACAGAGAATGAACTTATGGTTATGGTGGGGGAGGGGGGAAAGGGGGGGAGAAAAGATAGATTGGGAGTTTGAGAATGACATGTACACTCTGCTACATTTAAAATAGACAATCAACAAGCACCTACTGTATAGCACAGGGAACTTGGCTCAATGTTCTGTAATAACCTAAATGGGAAAAGAAGTTTTAAAAGAATAGATACATGTATATATAAATAAATGAATTAGAAAAAATATAAAGATTTTATAAATAAAGATTTCAAATGTTCAAAAACTGGAATTTTCTTTTTCCTCTCAGGAACTACTAATTTTAAAAATTAAATTAAAAATCAAAGTAGATTTGTTCTTCCAACTGTAGACATCCTAGAAAAACATAACATTTTCTAACAATATGCTATTATAAAAATTCAGTTAACACAGAAGTACATGCTAAAAAATCTGCAAACAACCTATAACCATACTATGTAGAAATACAGTATATTTTTTCCCTAGACATACACCACCATATTTTTAAGGAAAATGGGATTATGTACTACATGTTTTTGCTATAGGTTTCCCTGCTAGCTAGCTGGCAAAGAATCTGCTTGCAAAGATGACCCTGGTTCCATCTCTGGGTCAGGAAGATTCCCTGGAGAAGGGATAGGCTACCTATTCCAGTATTCTTGGGCTTTTCTAGTGGTTCAGATGGTAAATAACCCACCTGCAATTAGGGAGACCTGGGTTCAATCCCTGGGTTGAGGGAACAGCTACCCATTCCAGTATTCTGGCCTGGGGAATACCATGGACAGAGGAGTCTGGTTGGCCCCAGTCCATGGGGTCACAAGGATTTAAATACAACAGAACAGCTTTCACTTGCAGTTGAATTTTTCCTTTATACTATTAAAAGAACGTATTTTTAGGCCAGCGAATGTACATCATCATCACTTTAATACCTAAATTTACATTACATTAAGTGGTTGATGGTATAATTAACTTATCAAACTCATGTTTTGAATATTCAAGTAGTTTCCAATATTCTAAGAGATTTCTAAAGAAAGCTGAGGATTACAACAAAACAGAGAAGGAGGTACAGAGATTTCCAATATACTTCATGCTCCCACATAGGCATAGCCTCTCCATTACCAAATCAATCACCAAAATGGGTACATTTTCATTAAGACTTAGCCAACATCAACAAATCATACTTAATCAAAGCCCACACTTTTGGTGTTATACATTCTTTAGGTTTAGGTGATGTACAATGGAAGTCGCTCAGTTGTATCTGACTCTTTGCGGCCCCATGGACTGTAGCCCACCAGGCTCCTCCATCCATGGATTTCTCCAGGCAAGAATACTGGAGTGGGTTGCCATTTCCTTCTCCAGGGGATCTTCCTGACCCAGGGATCGAACGTGGGTCTTCTGCATTGTAGGCAGACACTTTATCGTCTGAGCCACCAAGGAAGTCCTATAATGACATATATCCACCATTATAACATCATACAAAGTATTTTCACTTTCCTCAAAATCCTCTGTGCTCTCTGCCTATGCACTTCTTCCCCTTATTCTGATAACCAGCTATCTTTCTGTATTTCCATCATTTTGTCTTTTTAGATTATGTGGTTGGAATCATAATTTGAGCCCTTTTAGATTGGCTTACTTCACTTAGTACTATGTATTTAAGTTTTTTTCCATGTCTTTTTATGGCTTGATAACTCATATTTTTTAGTGCTGAATAGCATTCCAATGTTTGTATATATCCCACTTTATGGGCTTCCCAAGTGGCTCAATGGTAAAGAATTTGCCTGCAATGCAAGAGACCTGGGTTGGGACCATCTGTGGGTTGGGAAAATCCCCTGGAGAAGGAACTAACAACCCACTCCAGCATTCTTGCTTGGAGAATTCCATGGACAGAGGAGCCTGGTGAGCTACAGTCCATGGGGTCACAAAGAGTCAGGTGTGATGGAGGGACGAACATTTCCACTTGCGTTTATCTATTCACCTACTGAAGGCTGTCTTAGTTGCTTCCAAGTTTTGGCAATTATGAACAAACATCAGTGTGCAGGTTTTTGTGTAGACATAAGTTTTCAGCTTTTTCAGGTGGAGTTTTCTTTCAAAATTAGGAATTCTCAAGTTGACGTTGATAAATTAAACTTTTAAAATCAATTTAGACACTTGATTTTAAGAATAAAAGCTGTAACCATCATTGAGAAAATACCATTGGCCCTCTTAAATCTCTTTTATTTGTCAGAGTCAGAGCAAGGATACATGAGGTGTTCTAAAATTTGCCTTGTGTGGATTTAGTTTTATAGAAACTCACTTTTTTTTGAACCTGTTGGTATTCGAGTCATTTAAACTCCTCTTTCCCTCTTTTGAACTTGTTTTCTAAGCATCTGTGTCATGTTTCTTTGAACTCTGAGAGCAAATTCTAACTTAGAAAATTGAATTCCCTTTGGGTTATTGAGAGACCACATAGAGATTATTGAGGGATTGTCAAAGCCTTTTGACTTTCCATATATGGAACCTATCAAAGTATTATTTCTATTTACTAAACTCTGCTAGGCATTTTGGGAACAGGATGCTCTGGTGATATTTGTTTGGAGTGATTTCCTGTTTATTCTGGCACAGCGATAATGAGCGAGTTAGACTGCAGTGGGGAAACATCACAGGCTGTGTGCTCTAACAGCTCTTCCATGTTCTCAAACTCTTGCCAGTAACAGGATTGATGCCATGTTTACCACTCAGCTTTTGAGTTGTGACACAGTCTACAGACTGCGACATCAGATTGGCCATCTGATCTTCTTCATATGAGATGCAATGATCTTTTTTTTATTGCTATTTATCACATTGACTATTCCAAAGAGTCTGTTTTTTGTCCACCTGAGGGACTTGCTTTTCTTTTTGCAGCACTTTTATTGTAATTTTTCAAAATTAATGTTATGGTAGCCAGTTGGGCATATATCACAAAAGGACTAACTTTACCTCATGAAAACTAACCATTCAGAACAAAAGTACCATGTTGGCTGAGAAAAGATGGCTTGAGGGACTTAATTAAGATATATTTACAACATTCTGAGTTTATAAATTGTTCTTATAAAAATTAAACTGTAGGTATATGTACATTGAGGAAAGTCATATAAATATATATTATTTTAAGATACTTTATAGAGTTTTACAAGAAGGAAGATAGATGATTATTTGTTAGCTATGATTTTAGACAAATTCCTACTCTTATCACCAACTTTTTAAAAGCTTCTATCCCCAGTATTAAAGATAACAAATTCTATGATGAGATTTTAGAATACTGAGTACAATCTGGTCTCTATGCCAAAGTGCAATACCACAAAGATGTATAAGACCCTATGTCTTACTAGTAATTTACTCTCCAGAGTAAATCAGATTAATATATCCTCTTATGACTTTGATAGAACCCATGAGGACTCTGAGTGCCTATTAAGAAGGGAAAGTCTGCCAATTAGAAATGGGACTGGAAGAGAAGGAGAAAATGAAAGAAAGGAATTTTTTAAAAGAATACTTACTTAATTTGAGCTTTCCCCAGAAAGACTCTGAGACAGATTCATATGTAAGTAGTTGATTTGGGAGGAAATAATTTGGGAAGCTCCAAAAAGAAAACAGGGAGTGAAAAATGAAAGAGAAGTATGTAAGACAGAAGGGCCAGAAACTAAAGCTTCCTTGAAGATACTTTGAGAAGTAATCACTAATAGCAGGTGTGAAGAACTGTGGGAGTGAAACAGGAAGGAGAAAAGAATAACAGCATTTATTATTAAGGTGGATGGAAAACTGGGCTCAGCATCTCAGGACCTTCTAAGGAGTCTTCCTAGATGCACCTCACATCTGTCCCTCTGTCTTTGTGAGAAAACAAAAGAGGAAGCATTGATATATTTACATAACACAAAGCAATGTGGTGGGAAAATAAATCTTTTGGAGTAAAATAGGCCTGGATTTATAGTTTGGTGCTGCTTGCTTACTAGCTATGTGGAACAGTTTTAAAACCTTCCTGGGAGTTTTATCTTATATGTTTGTTTAAAACAAGGGATAATACTATCTTTTTTTTTTTTCCTGGTAAAATCTATAGAGCTCCTTCAGAGTTTTCCAACAATGAAAAATTCTTCTAAATGTAGATCTCAAATTATGTTTGCCTAAGATAGCAAAGAGAAAAATATTTTACTTTGAGATTCAAACTTTTCTCTTGTGACACAAAACCTGAATTCAATTATTGAACTCAGTTATTAACTTTATTACTGCTTTAACCTTGTATCTTTTTGATGGAAGTAGGAATATAGAAGAAAGCATGAAAAAAATGATTAACTAATTACATATCATTAGCTTCAGTGGTAGCAACTGGATTTATGAAGCTTTTTAATATCTTCTCCATATACATCGACTGGTAAATATAAAACTAAATAGTGTTTTATTAATTATATAAAAGTAATTGAATGACAATTTTAGAAAAAGCCAAATGTAGTATTAAATATAGATATATTAATATATCTATAAATTCTATAAAGGAAGTATGGCTAAGAGACCATGGCATTTGAGATTGGCTCTACAATAAGCTCTCTCTTTCTGATGTCTGCATTCAAGATAAATAAAACCATTTAACTTTTCAGCAGGCTCTACAAAGCCTGTTAATCATTGTGAGTTGTTTTCTATGAGTTGTGAAATGCGTTCCCTCACTTTGACACTTTCTGGTAGGGTGAACACAGTCTACATGTGCATGATCAGTCGCATTTGACTCATTTTAACCGTATGGCCTCTATCCCATCAGCCTCCTCTGTCCATGAGATTTTCCTGGCAATAATAGTGGAGTGTGTTGCCATTTCCTCCTTCAGGGGATCTTCCCAACCCAGGGATCAAACCTGTGTCTTCTGAGTCTCCTGCATTGGCAGTTGGATTATTTACCACTGAGCCCCTGGATTAGCTCTGCAAACTGTAACATACATACAGCCTTAATATATATACTTAAGAAATCAGACATCAACTTTGATAGTTAAACAATACAAATATTTAATTATTAAAGACTGCAGCCATGAAATTAAAAGACACTTTTCCTTGGAAGAAAAGTTATGACCAACCTAGATAGCGTATTCAAAGCAGAGACATTACTTTGCCAACAAAGGTCCATCTAGTCAAGGCTATGGTTTTTCCAGTGGTCATGTATGGATGTGAGAGTTGGACTGTGAAGAAAGCTGAGTGCTGAAGAACTGATGCTATTGAACCGTGGTATTGGAGAAGACTCTTGAGAGTCCCTTGGACTGCAAGGAGATCCAATCAGTCCATTCTGAAGGAGATCAGCCCTGGGATTTCTTTGGAGGGAATGATGCTAAAGCTGAAGCTCCAGTACTTTGGCCACCTCATGCGAAGAGTTGACTCATTGGAAAAGACTCTGATGCTGGCAGGGATTTGGGGCAGGAGGAGAAGGGGACGACCAAGGATGAGATGGCTGGATGGCATCACAGACTCGATGGACGTGAGTCTGAGTGAACTCCAGGAGTTGGTGATGGACAGGGAGGCCTGGCGTGCTGGGATTCATGGGGTTGTAAAGAGTCAGACACGACTGAGCGACTGAACTGAACTGAACTTAATAAAACAAACTACCTACAACGGAGTGCTTTACATTTCTCATTCTTTTAGTCTGTCTCTTTTAAATATGAAGAATTTCTTTTATGTGCAAATAGAGTTCAACCATTTTACAAAACTTAGTGGCTAAGGAAAGAGAGTGAAAACAAAACTCTGTGAGTGTTAAGTCTTAGATGTAATTATTGCCTTTTCCACATCTCACCCTAGGGAGGAAAAGTCCACTCCCAAGGGGCACATCATCTTCACTGCACTGTCTCACTCATTGCAGAGATTTTGTAATATAACAAAAACCTTTGCTCCAGGGTAAAGCAGCTGTTCTGGGTGCTTGCCAACTGAAGTGATGGTCTAACAAAATCTGTCATCAGAGAAAACACACCACATCTCCTTCCTTGTGTGGCTGCTTTCTCTTTCCTCTTTCAGCATACCCCTTGGGACACTAACTTATACAGAAGGCCAAAATGGGTGACATATGTGTGAACATGTGGCACTGCCTTCCTGGGGTAATGTACATGGAAGCATATGGTGCTGCCCTCTTACTCGGCAGCAAACACAGGAAAAACTTTGTTGTAGTTACCTTGTTGATTTTCCATATGGTTCTGAATTGTCCCTGCAAGTGGATAATTTGTGTTCATTTTCTTCCAGAATCCTTTCTAGCTATAAAGGAATGTTTCAGCTGTATAAAATTCAGTGAGTATTCATCTAAATATATATATTTCTAAAGCCATAGATGACTATAGTCATATATATTCATATATATGAGCATGTATATGTATGTGGTGATACACACACACACACACACACACACACACATGATATGTACTGCACGCACACACACAACCCTAGGAAAAAAAAATGACATTAATTTTATTTTTGTATTTCATTTTTTAAGGTTTTTATTTTGACATATATTATTACTTTGCCGACTAAGGTCCATCTAGTCAAGGCTATGGTTTTTCCAGTAGTCATGTATGGATGTGAGAGTTGGACTGTGAAGAAGGCTGAGCGCCGAAGAATTGATGCCTTTGAACTGTGGTGTTGGAGAAGACTCTTGAGAGTCCCTTGGACTGCAAGGAGATCCAACCAGTCCATTCTGAAGGAGATCAACCCTGGGATTTCTTTGGAGGAATGATGCTAAAACTGAAGCTCCAGTACTTTGGCCACCTCATGCGAAGAGTTGACTTACTGGAAAAGACCCTGATGCTGGGAGGGATTGGGGGCAGATAAAGAAGGGGACGACAGAGGATGAGATGGCTGGATGGCATCACTGACTCAATGGACGTGAGTCTGAGTGAACTCCGGCAGTTGGTGATGGACAGGGAGGCCTGGCATGCTGCGATTCATGGGGTCGCAAAGAGCCAGACACGACTGAGCGACTGAACTAATAAAATAATTTTTACTTCATTGCTCTTTCTCACACAATATTCTACTTTCTCTCTAATTTACTGTGGCCTTCTGATTTTCGTTTGAACCAGTTCTTCTACGAATCCTGATAACCTAATAGATGACTCTTGCAGGGACTGTGATAAGACTGTTCTTCATCACCATTGTACTCATTGCCTAAGCATTTAACATTATTAACCACAACACATAATCATCATGGGGAAGAGATGGGGTCTACCGATTTTCATCATAGTGGTCCTTTCATGACTACTGTGAGTCCAAACAAGAATTAGGTGATCAAAAAATATTAGCAGATGAATGAAGGAATGTATTCATATAGGTTAAAGATTATAAAGACCTGAACAAATAGTAATTAAGATAGAGACATAGATGTATAGAACAGTCTTTTGGACTCTGTGGGAGAGGGAGAGGGTGGGATGATTTGGGAGAATGGCATTGAAACATATATAATATCACATATGAAATGAATCGTCTGTCCAGGTTTGATGCAGGATACAAGATGCTTGGGGCTGGTGCACTGGGATGACCCAGAGGGATAGTACAGGGAGGGAGGTGGGAGGGGGGTTCAGGATGGGGAATACGTGTACACCTGTGGTGGATTCATGTTGATGTATGGCAAAACCAATACAATATTGTAAAGAAAAAAAAAAAAGAAAGAAAGGACATTTTGTATAGTTTAGTATCTAGGAACTGTTTGGATATGGAGATTAATTTTTAAAAAAGCAGAATCAAAAAGAAATCTTTTTCTAGCATATTATAATGAAGAAAAGAAATAGATCTGTATTTTTCTTGTATGGTGAGGAGAGAAGTGAAGCTGATATTTCCCCTTTCTTCTGCCTCCAGAGGCTAAATATGCTCACTTTCTTTCTTTCCAGCATTTGGTATAAGTGACCTTATATTATAAGAAAACGATTTTGTGTCCTGTCTCCCCATTTCCCGCTGATATGATGATCTGTGGTCCCTTGTTGACCTGATTCAATCTCAAGGCTATGCAATTCAAAATCTGATGTTGACAAACCAAACACCCTAAAGATTATACAAAGTTGAGACTCTTCACTGATGTGTACTTTTTTTTTTTTTGAAACTAAACACATTTTAATAGAAAACAAAATACAAAATAACTCTTTTCAGAAAACAGAAATATTTAATCCTTTTCCCACAAATTAGAAATCCCTTCATCCTCAGAGCATAGTTTTCGATGTGTGTGTTCGTACTTGAGATTTGTTTCACAGACTGTTCATTAAACTGCTATTGCAAAGCAGGTGGGAGGGATGATCTCAGGAGGAAAAGATGCTTGAAAAGCCACACTTCAGAATCATTTGGAAGTTCAACATTTTTTAATTCTTTCTTTTGACTTTTCACTTCTAATTATTTTCATTTCTTTGCCACAATCCGTCCTTTCGGGGAAGAAAATTGTTAACAGAAGTGCAGCCACAAAAAGAATCTTTCTTTCCCACCATTGCTGCAAGAGCCCAAGATCTTCTCAGTCAAATCTGTCCACCCACTTCTAGAAATATGTCTGGGACATCCGAAGCACGCACTGTAGCACACCCGCCCACGGCTTGTCCAGCGAGCTCCTGGGCGTCTACACCGGCCAGGTGAGCAATGTGCTGAGCGTGCAGTTCATGGCCTGCAACCTTCTGCTGGTGACTGGAATCACACAGGAAAATCAGGAACATTGATTTGGATCTTTGATATGACAGACTGGGGCGTGTGAAGGGCTCCAGATGGCAAGTCTTAGGACAGACGGAATCACTGACTGACGTGAAAGACGCCCCGTGTCCCCCCTTGCCCTGCAAATGTCCTGAAGCCACCACTCTCTACTTAGCCCTGAAGTGTGGAAGGATAGGGGCAGGAAGGGTGGTGATGGGGAGCAAACGTGAGATAGGAATCACGGAGATCCCACTGTGTTCTCGTGTGGCCCCTCCCTATCTCTGGCGTCAAGGTGCCCTTGCCTCGCTGGGGCTGCACTTGACCTGAGGATGTTTGCCAGGCACCCTCCCCGGGAGCAGTGCCACAGGGTCGCTGGGTGGGAGGGACCCTATACAGGTAGGAAAGTGGGAGTGAGAATTAGGAAAGGGGGCAGGGTCATCTTGGCAAATGTCTTTCCTTTTCTGTGATTACAGGGAACCAGGAGTTTTTATTATTGTTATTATAATTATTATTGAGAAGAGGAAACCTAGCACTGACAGAGGCGGCCATCTCTGCTCTCATTTTTCAGGTTTTACTCCTGGCACTGGCTGTGATACTTGGAAATTTTGAGGTTCAGGAAATTCAGAGAACTTGGTTGCACAGTGTATTGAGAGAAAAGGAAAATTACTGGGTGACAGTTGATGTGTACTTTCCATCTCTAGTAGATAATGTTGTTCTTTCAACTTCATGGAGCTGTCCTAGAACATTACTCAGTGCAACATCATTCTCATTGCCAAGCAAAACTGGAAGTTCAGTCATTCCCTATTCTTTGCAACTCCATGGACTGTAGTCTGCCAGGCTCCTCTGTCCATGAAATTCTCCTGGCAAGAATACTGGAGTGGGTTACCATTCCCTTTTCCAGGGATGTGGAGGACTGAACCAAGGTTTGAACCAAGGTTTGAATCCTAACCCAAGGGTTGAACCCAGGTTTCCTGCATTGCAGGCAGATCCTTTACCATGGAGGAACTGTATTATTTGTTGCTGCTTTGACAGTATTTTCAACTGCAATTAAAAAAGAAAAAAGTAAACAGGTCATTTGTTATTCATTGATTTCCCAAAGAAACTTTAGTTTAGGAGACAATATGGTGATATATTAAAATATTGAAAGAGAAAAAACTGTCAACCAAGAATAATATCCTTAACACTACTGTCCTTGAGAAGTGAAGACAAGATAAAGACTCTCTCAAACAAAATCTTAGGGAGTTTATCACCACTAGACCTGCCTTACCAGAAATGCTAAAGAAGTTTCTTCAAGTGGAAATAAAAAGACAGTAATTAATATTGTAAAAGCAGATAAAGGTTGATATAAATAGTAATGGTAAATATGTAGTCAAAGATGGATTTTCTAATATTGTAATGGTGCTGTATAACTTATATCCCTAGTTTAAAATAAGAAACACATGGATTAAAAATAGCAAAAATTTATTATTAGGTACATGATATAAAATATGTAATTTGTGACATCAATAATATAAAATATGAAGGGAGACAAATAAAAGTGTAAAGTTTTAAAATGCTATAGAACTTAATGTTATTGAAGTAAAATAGGGTGCTATAAATATAATATATTTTATATAAGCCTTTGGTAACCACAAAGGGAAAACATGTAGTAGTGTTGCAGGGAAGACCCAATTTTGACTCCTTACTGGATCTGTGTCTTTGACTGTAATTTTTGCTTTTTGTTGGTTTTTGTTACTATAATTAAACATAATGGTCTGCCTCAGATGTTCATGTCTGACTCTTACAATACCATGGACTGTAACCTCCCAGGCTCCTCTATCCATGGGGTTCTTCAGGCAAGAACACTGGAGTGGGTTGCCATTTCCTTCTTCAGAGCATCTTCCTGACCCAGGAATTGAACCTGAGTCTCCTGCATTGCAGGCAGATTATTTATCTACTGAACTATTAAAATACAAGTGCCTTTGTTCAGCTTATATCAGATAATCTGACCCTGCCCACCTGTGAAAGGCTGCAAATATGAAAAGATTAACACATTCCCTCCTTGAGACTGAGATATTTGTAAGATAGTGGCCTTTTTAGTTTACTTCCTCAACTCTCCCCCACCTCACCCACTGTCTGTTCTATAAAACAACCTGGCATCCAGACCCCAACAAGAGGTTATTTTTAGGCATTAGTCTCAGTCAGCTGGCTTTCTGAATAAAGTCATATTCCTTTCCTCAACACCTCATATTGGTTAATTGGCTTGTTGTGTGGAGAGCGGAGTGAGCTTGTAAAGTAGGTAAACAAAAAATTATAATAAAGAAGTCAAAGCCTGCACTATAAATGTCATCAAATCACAGGGGAAGGCACGATCAACCAGGCAGACTCTATATCTATGGAATACATAAAAGGACATTGACAGCTCCCACAAATGCAAATGCAATAGTTCTGATAGCTATGCACACTGGAGGCAAGAACACACAAGAGTAAGACCAGATTAGAATCTGAGATGGCCACACAGCAGGTCGAGAGATAGGAAGAGTTTTGGAGGGCATCCCAGGAAAGTGAGGTGAACTGTGACTCCCAGGGAGGGAAAGGACTCTGACAGCAATGACTCAAGAAAAGCATTTATTATTCTTAATTTTGACTTGTTCTGTAGATTCTTTTGGATATTTCCCCCCACCCTTTTGTTGTAGTTGTAGATTTTATTAGCAGTATGAAATCTAATTAAGCTTTTGAGCTTTTTGTTTTCCTAAGTCACATTTTTAAAATTGTTGCTGTAAATCTCTGCCTCTTTGGGGGCTTTTGCAGTCCTGTGGAGTTTCCTTATTATTTATTTTTATTTTTTTACTTTTAATTTTTAGCTTTTTGAATCTATTATTATTTTTTCTATAGTTAGTCCTTTGTTTGCTTTTCCTACTGTTCTTTAGCCCTTGCAGTTCAATTCAGTCACTCAGTCATGTATGACTCTTTGCGACCCCATGAAGAGCAGCACACCAGACCTCCCTGTCCATCACCAACTCCTGCAGTTCACTCAGACTCATGTCTGTCGAGTCGGTGATGCCATCCAGCCATCTCATCCTCTGTCATGCCCTTCTCTTCCTGCCCCCAATCCCTCGCAGCATCAGGGTCTTTTCCACTGAGTCAACTCTTCACATGAGGTGGCCAAAGTACTGGAGTTTCAGCTTTAGCATCATTAAGGCTCCAGGCCACTGCCCTCACCACGGGAGGAGCCACCCCTGGCGTAGAGCTGGTAGTCCGTCCTCTTGGCGGGTTGCACGCCCAGGTGGATGTGCCAGGCGAGGATCCTGCACAGCGCGGTGTTGTCGTCACTCTGGAGGTAGCGGAGAAGGTAGTTGTAGCTGTCTTCCTGCAGACGAACCACGTACTTGACCAGGAAGGCTCGCAGCCGGAAGTTAGACAGGAGGTCCTGGATGGTCTGAGTGGTCTGGAGCTGCTCGATGACATCCTTCTGGCCGGCATTCTGCAGAAACATTCCATGGAAGCGGCTGTAAAAGCTTTCCACTGTGCTCTTCGGACTGTTCTGGCTCAGGTTGAGGTGGAGGTAGACAAAAAGAGGGCAGAGGAGAGGCATCCCTTCGTGGCGGTGCTGGGAGTCAGAATCGGTGAGAAAATTCCGCAGCCGTCCGAACTGTACTTCATATTGCTGGGGCTCTGCCTGGCACGGGGCTGCGGACACTATGTTGGCACAACCAGATTCTGATTGGACTGTGAGGCGGGCAGCCAGCTCCTCGGTGCTCGGCGACAGCCGCCGGCCTCGCTTCAGCGGGCCGTCCGCGTCCCCGTACTGCCGGCGTTTGAGGTAGCAGGACACGGCCGTCTGGGTCTGCTCTGTGCGGACCCGTTTCATGACTGAACGTCCCAGGCGGCTGCCGCCGGGGTCGCCCCGCGTCCGCCTCCGTCCTTCGCGGCAGGCTCGCTATCCGCGGCCGGCTCAGCCGGACCCGAGCCCCGAGCCCCGCCGCCCCCGTAACGCGGAGGCCGCTCGGGCCTCAACGCGCAGCTGTCTCCGCCAATGGGCGCAGCGCCTCGGCGCTCCGCTGGCCAATTTTTTTTAACTTACTGTGTTTGAGGTCTCCTTTTCCCAGGCTTCAAGGAAAGTGGAATTCTTTCCTTGAAGAAGTTTAAATTCTTTCTTCCATTTGGTTTCTGTCCTCCTAAGGTTGGTCCAGTGGTTTGTGTAAGCTTCTTATAGGGTGAGATTTGTGCTGAGTTTTTGTTTGTTCTTCCTCTGATGAGAAAGGCTGAGTGAGGTGGTAATCCTGTCTGTTGATGATTGGATTTGTATTTTTGTTTTGTTTGTTGTTTAGAATCGCCCCGCGTCCGCCTCCGTCCTTCGCGGCAGGCTCGCTATCCGCGGCCGGCTCAGCCGGACCCGAGCCCCGAGCCCCGCCGCCCCCGTAACGCGGAGGCCGCTCGGGCCTCAACGCGCAGCTGTCTCCGCCAATGGGCGCAGCGCCTCGGCGCTCCGCTGGCCAATTTTTTTTAACTTACTGTGTTTGAGGTCTCCTTTTCCCAGGCTTCAAGGAAAGTGAATTCTTTCCTTGAAGAAGTTTAAATTCTTTCTTCCATTTGGTTTCTGTCCTCCTAAGGTTGGTCCAGTGGTTTGTGTAAGCTTCTTATAGGGTGAGATTTGTGCTGAGTTTTTGTTTGTTCTTCCTCTGATGAGAAAGGCTGAGTGAGGTGGTAATCCTGTCTGTTGATGATTGGATTTGTATTTTTGTTTTGTTTGTTGTTTAGATGAGGTGTTCTGCACACAGGTGCTACTGGTGGTTGGGTGATGCCAGGTCTTGTATTCAAGTGGTTTTGTTGGTGTGAGTTCTCACTATCTGATACTCCCTAGGGTTAGTTCTCTGGTAGTCTAGGGTCTTGGAGTCAGTGCTCCCACCCCTAAGGCTCAGGGCATGATCTTCAAACGCTCCCCGTACAGTGTATTCTGCGTCTGTTGCGTTCACCTTCCCGCTGCCTGGGTCAACTAGAAGCCCCTCCTCCGGACCGTCCTCCGCTAGTCTTTCGAGAATCCCAGCGGTAGCCACAGACGCCCCCATCACCAGAACAGTCTGGTTCTCTAGTACCAAAGCATAAGCCACAGAACCGGAGGAGCGCCTCTCCCACCAGTCAGGCTGCCTCTTACTGCACACTGGCCCTGACTTTGGTCTTATTCTACCCATATGGCGGTTTAATAGCTCAGCCATATCTGACTCTTTGTGACCCCAAGGACTGTAGCCCACCAGGCTCCTCTGTCCATGGGATTTCCCAGGCAAGAATACTGGAGTGGGTTGCCATTTCCTTCTCCAGCGGATCTTCCACACCCAGGGATCAAACCTGGGTCTCTTGCATTGCAGGCAGATTCTTTACCAACTGAACCACCAGGGAAGCCCAACAGTGATGTAGAATGAGCTAAAAGAAGAGGAGGGGAGAATAAAAGCCAGAAGGAAAGAAGAACAGAAACAAATAAAAGAATTTCCAAAGAATTCTTAGTTTTGTTAATTAATTATAAACACATTTTGTATCTTTGATAAAAAAATAAACCTCTTCTTTTTAATACAATATAGGTAGCTAGAAGGCACTCAAACTATGGCAATTTCACTTTCATACTGGAGTTGGTTCAGCCCTCAGCAGCTTCACAAGTAACTGCTGCAGTACATTTTGTTAGATAAAATAACTGAACAATCATTTCCTGACGAAGCTACAAAATCAATCTGAAAAAATGTAGAAATAAAAATCCGCATGGGAGGATTTTCCTGAAAAGGAGCGCTGCATGTCAACCAGCTTCTTCTGTCACCCAGCAACTAACTGCCCTTTAGAGTTCCCTCCAATGGGGTGATTTCAGCTGGCAGCTGGTGCAGCCTTGAAACGATCCAGTTTGTTTTCCTGCTCCCTGATATGTAGAGGTCACTGCTGATTACAATGTGGTTGCTATTCAGTATTATCTGGAGTGTGATAATGAGGCAGAATTGCCTTGAAATGCTCTTTTTCAAAAAATCTTGACATTGACTCTGCATTGACCCACAGATGGGTCACACTAGATGCACATTTCAAAGCATAAGGGTATTTACATTTTAAAAATAAGAATGACCAACAGGAGCAGTAATGGAGGGGATGGGGGGATAAGCATTATACTTTGTCTAATTTGTAGCTGTTCAATCAATAAATTAACATTCATTATTCAAACTGCCTGGGTTTGAATCTAGGCTCCACCACTAAATGTGTGTCCTTAGGTGTGCTTACTAATCTCTCTATGGTGTATTTGAATCATCTGTAAAATGGGACTAATAATATTTACCACATAGACTAGTGATGATTAAAGCTTGAACTCATACATGTAAAGTGCCTAGAAAAATGTCCGGTACACAGTAGCCCTGTGACATAAACTTGTGATGATTAAATGAGCTCATACATGTAAAAGTGTTTAGGAAGATGTGTGGTACACAGTAGCCCTGTGTAAGCAAAACCTTTGATTGTTTTGGAATCATGTTCTCTCTTGACAAATCACTTTCCTTCCACCCCTCCCTGACTGCATTAGGTACCCCTGTTGTGTGTCTCTCTGGCATGCTGTACTTTCCGATGGCTACACGCACTTAACTGGAATTACAGTTTAATTTTGTGTTGAATTACCCATGTCCCCCAGTAGCTGTAAACTTCCCTGATGGCTCAAGTGGTAAAGAATCTGCCTGCAATGAGAGAGACACGGGAGATGCAGATTCAGTCTGGGGGTCAGGAAGATCTCCTGGAGGAGGAAATGGCAACCCACTCCAGTATTCTTGCCCGCCCGCAGACAAAGGAGTCTGGTGAGCTACAGTCCACAGCATTGTCAAGAGTCGGACATGACTGAGCATTGCAGGTGTGGATGCCCAATAGCTGAACGCTCTGGGCAGGTAGAGACCCGGTCCTTATTGTGCACCGCTGCATCCGCGTGTGTTGGAGGCCTGCCTCACCTGCTGTGCTTTGAGCAGGATAGTATGAGGATGCAAAAGTTGCCGACCTAACCTACTGGGGAACAAGGAGCAGGCAGGTGTTGACTGAGATTTACCAGGACTTTACAGAGACTTAGAAGAAAGCTTGCCAAGTCGTAAGCATGCAAGCATGCATTTTGAGCAGGGAATAATCTTAATTTGAGGTCTTGTAACATTGCTGCTTGAGGATGATGTAGCTACCAACTGACCCACTAGGAAACAAAGGCACACAGATTCATTATCTTGTCTTTGAACCCTTTTCTTTGCATGTAAAGAGATTCATTTGAATTCGCTTCAGAAAGGTCTGGTGGGAGAGCAGAGAATATATAAGGATAGCCTTGGTATGCCTCAGAACCCAAGGGCAGGAACACAGCTGAGTCCCTTGCCAGACTCCCGTCAGGAGCTAAGGCACCCTTTGACCTCTCTCTTTCTCTCTGGAGCTAGATGCTTCCTTGATCCTGGATCTCCTTGCCCCTCTGCTTCTTCTTTTTCTTCACTTCTCTGTTTAGTGCAAGAAAAGTGTCTCAGCTTCTGTGGTTAAGTATCCCTCTGTTCCAGCTGTACCCTGAGAATAACGAGCAGCTCCTTAGCTGCCAAACTTAATTTTCAGGAGAGAATCTGATTGGTTCAAATTGAGCCAGCTTCTCACTGGATCTGGTTTATAGTTGCCCAGGACCATCTATCACAAACCAGGTTGCCAGGAGTCTCCTTTCATGGTTGAGCAATTCACTGTGAATGGGTTCACTGAGAAATGGGCGGGTACTCCATTAGGCTTCTGTTAAAACAGTATCATTCAAAGTGGTCTGCAGTATTCTGCACGATTGGGTAAGGCAATAATATTCCTGAGAGCAGAAAACATCTCAGTGAACCAGAAACCACTGCCTTTGTGTAACTTTTGAAAATTGTCCTTTTAATGGCATTGAAGAACATACAAATAAAACTTCTTTTGGATGGGACATCATTCAAAACGAACTACACAGTTCTCTGAAAACAAGAGAACACATGCTCCCTGCTTTGCCTGGAACTTTCATCATGCCTCCTTATACATTCAGCTAGTTCCTACCCACCTTTCAGATCTCTCGTTTACGTATTCCCCAGGTGAAGAGCATGTTTTGTTTCCCCCCACTCCCCGCCAAGGAATTTATTTGGCTCAATCAGGGATGGGGAGGGCCTTGCATCTAAAAGGTGGTGTAGGGCTTCTTGATAAGCCTGGTTTGTGCCGTGCAGGACCCAAGGAGCCAGTGGGAACTTGATCTTGGACTTGGAAAGCTGCTTGACTACCAGTCAGTGCCACTTTGCTGTCTGTCAGCTCTTCCACCTTCATGATCTGAATCAATTGGACCATGCCAAGTGCCCATGTCATGGTGGCATTGGGTGACAGCACCTGCAGAGGTCAAATCTGAATACTGGCAGTATACCTGCAAACTATTTTACCAAAATCCTGGAGAATATGTTTGATTAACAAACTCAGGTATGTAAGGTATGAGCACTTAGCTTTCCACAAATGAACATGATTTCTATTATAAGCCCTTGTCTGGATTTGAGTGATTGCCAGACCACTTTCCCAGTGTTACACTGAACACTGGTATTGAGTGTTTAACTACTGGAGAGAATGGTGGGGATGGGGCCAAGTCAAATGCCTGGTTTCTGTTTGCTGGCATGTGCAGGAAGTCCTCATTTTCACCTGGTCTTTAGCTGTTAATCCACAAAAGTCCTAGTCATCACCCCCACCTCGGCTCACTGGATACCTTCTCAGGAGCACTGAGCTCCTGGTTTCCAACATCATACCAGGCCCACATGAACCCCACAGCATTGTTGCTGCCCTTTACTATGCCTACATTGAATTTAGGGGAATCATTTCTGTCCCCATACATACATGGGAGTTGAAGTCCTCAGGAAACATTTCTTGGGCCCACTTGCCCACGCTGCTACAGCCATTTTTAGTCTGAGATCGTGCCTCCAGTCCTCTCTCCACTAAACTCAGAACCCCCATCTCATTTACAGTGTCTGCTGTTTTGTCCCACTGGGACTCTACTGGAGAGAGGCAGCTCAGGTCCCCTCCATGAGTCGGACATGACTGAAGCAACTTAGCAGCAGCAGCAGCAGCCACGTTTAAAACTTCGAAACCTATCCAGGATCTCAGTCCTGGAAGGGAAACCCTCCCATGCCCAGGAAGCCCATGGGAGAAGCACCGGTAAATGTTCTTCTCTTAGAGCCAAGTAGAACCAGTCTAAGCCAAGGTCAGAGAAACTTTGTCTAATCTGGAGATGGCAGGTAGAGGAGGAGGTGGGATAGGAGAGAGAAGGGAAGAGAAATAAACAAGAAACAAATGTAGGAACGGACAAAACTGAGTTTTAAATGGCTTTCTGTGCCTTTCTTTATCGGTAGCAAGATTATAGAATTTTAATGAATTATAAGATTATAGAAACTTAATGAATCCTTTACCCACTTAGGAAAGCAGTGATCACTGGGAGTGAATAAGAATCTACTAGTTAAGTTAACCTTATTTTATTTCATTTTATTTGATCATTTCCAAAGCTTCAAAATGAAGCCTATGCTGGAGGCAGTGATCCCAGATTTCTGCAAGGCAATTGGGAAAGCAGTGGTCATTGGGAGTTGGCAAGAATCTTTAGCATTAATAGGTACTTTTTATGTATGATATTTCATTTAATCCTAAGAGTAACTTATGAGTGGAAGAAAAGCATATATCAAGTGTCAATTGTCTAGTACTATGTAATATACTACACCATAACTTAGTAGCTTAAAACAACCACCATTTTATTTATTCGCAGTGTGGATGGGGCTTGGGGGAAAGCTTATCAGCTGGGGTTGAAACCTCCACTTCCGCAATGGCTCATTCTCGTGGTCATCAAGTCTGTGCTGGCTGTCAGTTGGGAGCCTCAGTTCTTGCTCTCAGCTAGAAGGACGGTTAACTTTCTGTGACAACATGACTGGCCTAAGGCATGCTCTCAGATAACTGGTAAAATATTATTTCTAGGTGTGACTTTGAGGGTGTGCCTGGAAGAGATTAGCATTCAAATTGGTAGACTGAGTAAAGATCAACCTCACCAGTGTGGGTGTGCTTCATGCGATCCCCTGAAGGCCTGAATAGAACAAAAAGGCAGAGGAAAGGTAAGTTTGCTCTTTATGTTTGAATTGTGATATCCATCTGCTTTCCTTGGATATTGACACTGCTGGTTCTTGGGGCGCTAAACTCTGGCCGGAACTTAGGACATTGGCCTTGCTAACCGTAGAATTGGCTCAGTCCCTGGTAGCTCAGATGGTAAAGCGTCTGCCTACAATGCCAGAGAACCAGGTTCAATCCCTGGGTCAGGAAGATCCCCTGAAGAAGGAATTGGCAACCCACTCCAGTATTCTTGCCTGGAAAATCCCATGGACTGAGGAACCTGGTAGGCTACAGTCCATGGGGTTGCAAAGAGTCAGACACGACTGAGCAACTTCGTTTTTTTGGTTTTTTTTTGTTTTTTAGTTTGTTTTGCTTTACAATACTGTATTCGTTTTGCCATACACTGACATGAATCAGCCACGAGTGTACATGAACTCCCAATCCCGACCCCCACCTCCCCCCTCCCACCCCACACCATCTCTCTGGATCATCCTCATGCATCAGTCCCAAGCAACTTCGTTTCACTTGCTTGTTCTCAAGCCTTTGGGCTTGAGCTGGAACAAAACATCAGTTTCCTGGGCCCCAGCTCATAGATGGCAAATCATGGGACTTCTGAGCCTCCATAGTCATGTGAGCCAATCCCTTATAATAAATCTCTAGGGATGTCCCTCATGGTCCAGAGATTAGGACTCCATGCTCCCAATGCAGGGACACTGGCTTTGACCCCTAGTTAAGGAACTAGATCCCACACTAAGACATGACACAGCCGGATAAACAGATAAATAAATACTTTATATATATATATATATATATATATATTTGTTTATCCTGTTGGTTCTGTTTCTCTGGAGAACCCTGGCTAATTAATACAGCTAGGTTCCTCAGTTCTATCCCATATAACTCTTCCTCAAGATTAGCTTAGGCTTCTTCACAGCACAGGGTAGTTAGACTTGTTTTACAGTGGCCGGTTTCCAAGAGTATAATAGCTGTAATCTTAAGCCTTTAGGGCCAGAACTTACACAACGTCACTTTTACCATAATTTATTGGTTAAAGTAAGGCAGAAGGCTGGCACAGATTCAAGGTGAGAGACTATACAAGGTATGAATACTGGGAAACACAGTTCACTGCAGTTACTAAAGTAACACACTGGGCTTGGGATTTACTGGCTCACATTAACGTCAGGTCCGAGAAGTGTAGCTGGCTCAGGAATGTCAGTAACAAAGCGTTCAGATGAGGTCAGCATGAATATGCTTCTCTTTGCCTCTCACCTCTTTCCCCTCTGTTTTGGCACCAGTCTCAGGCAGACTCCTTGCTGCCGGTGGGAAGATAGCCACAGTATTTCCGACTTGCAAGGATCCACGGAGAATCGCGGATCCAAACATCCAAGCGCCTGTCCTGTGACTGGAAGGCTGGACTGTGCTGATTGGCTAGCCTGGGTCGTGTGCTTACCTATGGCACATGCTGCTGCTAACTGCCTCCCCAGCAGCATTTCCCGGCCCTCTTCTCCATTGAGTGAGAGTCTGAAAAAGCCAAATACTCAATTTCTCTGCTTCCCTTCCAGCTAAGGATGTTCATATGATTGAGTCTGGCCATTGAAGTGATGTTCAGACTTCGAGGGAAAATTTTTACCGAGAGTTTAGCTACTCCATGGTGCTGCTGCCTCGGCATCTCCTTCGTTTGGCAAAGTGACCTGTGGGAGACTTAAACTAACACTAGCCCCGTCATGCAAGCTCATACCCTAAATCATAAATAGCTTGCAGGGTCACAAGTAAATGTCAATAACTAATATGACTTCCCCAATAGCCTCTGTGATAAATAGTCCCTCCTACCTTGCAGGGTCTTCCCGCTATGCCCCTCCCCCCCTTAGATAAGACCCCTGTTGATACTTTCCAAAGCCCTGATCTTTTTACTTTTTATATTTTTTGACTTTTTATTTTGTATTGGGGTATAGTCAGTTAACAGTATTGTGTGATAGTTTCAGCTGAATAGTGAAAGGACTCAGCCATACATATACATGTATCCGATATTCTCTCCCAAACTCCCATCCCATCCAGGCTGCCACATAACATTGAGCAGAGTTCCATATGCTATACAGTAGGCCCTTGTTGGTTATCCATTTTAAAAATAAGCCCTGCTCTTTTGAATGGACCATTTCAGCCTTAGCCTGAGTACGCCATGGCACTCCACCCACAGAGCCTGATAAATGTGTATACCGAAGGTGCTGTCTCTCTTTCTGCTTGCACCCTGCCTTAACTTCCCCATGTGGCCGATCAAAGAGTCCAGTGCACTTCCTCTAGTACTTGTGGAGGGAATAAACCTCTCTTTATTTATATATGAAACTAATCTCTATTTCAATTCCTCTTGTGCTCTTTTGTCCAACATCCTGGGGGTCTACTTAATAAATATCAATTTAACAAAGTCATAACAATCTCCTTCCTTGATTAAATGAGAAACTAGTCTTCCTTTGTGTATAAACCACACCCCCACCCAGCAACTTCCTACTTTGACATTAATTTTTGATGATGAAAAGACTGGAGCATGACAGTGAGGAGAAGGCCAAGAGAACCTCAGAGATGCAGACCTAGAGTCTGACATTGTTCAACTGATCAGAAACCTTCTTTTGTTTTGTTCAGTTGCTCAATTGTGTCCCAACTCTTTGCAACCCCATGAACTGCAGCATGCCAGGCTTCCCTGTCCTTCAGCATCTCCTGGAGCTTGCTCAAACTCATGTCCATTGAATCAGTGATGCCATCCAACCATCTCATCCTCTGTTGTCCCTTTTTCCTCCTGCCTTCAATCTTTCCCAGCATCAGGGTTTTTTCCAATGAGTTGTGTCTTCACATCAGGTGGCCAAAGAATTGGAGCTTCCGTTTCAGCATCAGTCTTTCCAATGAATATTCAGGGCTGATTTCCTTTAGGATTGACTGGTTTGATCTCCTTGCAGTTCAAAGGACTCAAGAGTCTTCTCCAACACCACAGTTGGAAAGCATCAATTCTTTGGCACTCAGTCTTCTTTATAGTCCAACTCTCACATCCATATATGACTACTGGAAAAACCATAACTTTGACTATACCCACCTTTGTAGGCAAACTGATGTCTCTGCTTTTTAATATGCTGTTTAGGCTTCCCTGGTGGCTCAGACGGTAAAAGCACCTGCCTACAATGAGGGAGACCCAGGTTTGATCCCTGGGTGGGGAAGATCCCTGGAGAAGGAAATGGCAACCCACTCTAGTACTCTTGCCTGGAAAATCCCATGGACGGAGGAGCCTGATAGGCTACAGTCCATGAGGTTGCAAAGAGTCAGACATGACTGAGTGACTTCACTTCACTTCTTCTGCAACTATACTATGAACATTTCTATAGTTGAAAGTCACTTGTTTTCCCTTGCATCATAATTGAACACCATTCCTAGGGCTGGGGAGGTGGTATCAAGCTTGCTAAATGATATGGACTGAGAGTGTAGGAGGGGTGATTCCCCCAGAAATTCTAGTACTGTTTCCAGAAGAAAGGGACAAGGTTTGAGTAAATGCTTAGCAGTGAAAAATGTCCATTTTAGCTCATAAGTCCTAGATCTAGGAACAGGTCTGAGGTTTGTCCTCAGAGGCCCATGAAACCAGCATGCTTTAAAGACATATGTATGTATGCATTAAGGTGTAATAGTTTATAGTGTTATACAAGCTTCAGATGTATAGCATACTGATTCACAATCTTTAAAGATTATACTCCACTTGTAGTTATTATAAAATATCGACTGTATTCCATGTGCTGTACAATATATCTTATTTATTTTATACCTAGTAGCTTGTACCTCTTAACCTCTTACCCCTGTCTTGCCCTCCCCACTTCCATCTCCTGAAACCAGCATTACTATACTCAATTTGCACATGAAGAAACTGAGGCTGAAAGACATTGGGAGATTTTCTCCTTGTCACTAAATGCCTAGTTGCAAATCTTGGTTCTTGGATTTTGATGTTGTTGTCCTGCTCCTTCCATGAAGTGGCACAAGCAGTAGGGATAATTTGTCATCCTGAAAGAAAATTAAACTCCCAGAGGATTTTGACAAGCTAAAACAATGTGCTAAGTCAGCAGAATGTGAAAGAAAATGTAACAGAAATATTATATGACCATAAAATCAGCGTGAATCAACGGGGTAATGTGACAGTCAAAATGGTCAGTGTGAGATTAGCGATGAAAAATCCATCTGTTGATCTAAGAAATAAATGGAGAGTTTTATTCAAGTCAAAATTTGAAGATTATAACCTGGGAAGAGCATCTCAGAAAGCTCTAAAAGCTAATTTGCCTGCTAGATGTCAAGGCACAGCTGTATAAGTTTTTTTTTGAGACAAAGGGCTGTACATCAAGTGATATATTATTAACAGTTTACATGATCCAGATCTAAGGGTCATCCTAGTAGGTCATGTGACCCCTTACAAGTTCAAGAAGGATCTTCCAAGCCCTCCTCCATGGGATCTTCCCAGCCCAGGGATTGAACCCAGGTCTCCCACATTGCAGGCAGATTCCTTACCATCTGAGCCACTGGGGAAGCCCTATGCTAGGCGAATGGTGCTCTTTATGGCTGAGCAGGTATTCCTGCCGATGGGAGAGTTTTGGTGGATGCATAATGCACAGTATGGAGAGAGGGGAGGCCAAAGGGCAGAGAACTTTTTAGTTTAAGTTTTTCCTGTCTTTCCATAAAATACGAATTTTATTTCATGGGGTGGATGTACAGTTGTTACACTTTGATTATATTAATAGTCTGTAGTGGGGCATAATCAATTATGCTCCAGAAGTAGCAGCTTCAGTTCAGTTCAGTCACTCGGTCATGCTCGACTCTTTGCAACCCCAAAAACTGCAGCAGGCCTCCCTATCCATCACCAACTCCCAGAATTTACTCAAACTCATGTCCGTTGAGTCAGTGATGCCATCTAACCATCTCATCCTCTGTCATCCCCTTCTCCTCCCACCTTCAATCTTTCCAAGAATCAGGGTCTTTTCCAATGAGTCAGTTCTTTGCATCAGGTGGCCATTAAGTATTGGAGTTTCAGCTTTAGCGTCAGTCCTTCCAATGAACACTCGGGACTGATTTTGTTTAGGATGGACTGGTTGGATTTCCTTGCAGTCCAAAGGACTCTCAAGAGTTTTCTCCAACACCACAGTTCAAAAGCATCAATTCTTTGGCACTCAGCTTTCTTTATAGTCCAACTCTCACGTCCATACATGACTAATGGAAAAACCATACTTTTGACTAAGTGGACCTTTGTTGGCAAGTAATGTCTCTGCTTTTTAATATGCTGTGTAGATTGGTCATGACTTTTCTTCCAAAGAGTAAGCATCTTTTAATTTCATGGCTGCAATCACCATCTGCAGTGATTTTGGAGCCCCCAGAAATAAAGTCTGTTGCTATTTCCATTGTTTCCCCATCTATTTGCCATGAAGTGATGGGACCAGATGCCATGATCTTAGTTTTTTGAACCCTGAGTTTTAAGTCAACTTTTTCACTCTCCTCTGTCACTTTCATCAACAGGCTCTTTAGTTCTTCTTCACTTTCTGCCACAAGGGTGGCATCATCTACATATCTGAGGTTATTGATATTTCTCCCAGCAATCTTGATTCCAGCTTATGCTTCATCCAGCCCAATGTTTCTCATGATGTACTCTGCATATAAGTTAAATAAACAGGGTGACAATATAAGCCTTGACGTACTCCTTTCCCTATTTGGAACCAGTCTGTTGTTCCATGTCCAATTCTAACTGGTGCTTCTTGACCTGCATGCAGATTTCTCAAGAGGCAGGTCAGGTGGTCTGATATTCCCATCTCTTTCAGAATTTTCCAGTTTGTTGTGATCCACACAGTCAAAGGCTTTGGCATAGTCAGTAAAGCAGAAATAGATATTTTTCTGGAACTCTTGTTTTTTGCCTGATCCAATGGATATTGGCAATTTGATGTCTCTGGTTCCTCTGCCTTTTCTAAAACCAGCTTGAACATCTGGAAGTTCTCAGTTCACGTACTGCTGAAGCCTGGCTTGGAGAATTTTGAACATTACATTACTAGTGTGTGAGATGAGTGCAATTGTGTGGTAGTTTGAGCATTCTTTGGCATTGCTTTTCTTTGGGATTGGAGTGAAAACTGACTTTTTCTGGTCCTGTGGCCAACTGCTGAGTTTTCCAAATTTGCTGGCATATTGAGTACAGCACTTTCACAGCATCATCTTTTAGGATTTTGAAATAGCTCAACTGGAATTCCATCACCACCACTAGCTTTGCTCATAGTGATGCTTCCTAAGGCCCACTACACTTCATAGTCCAGAATGTCTGGCTCTAGGTGAGTGATCACACCATCGTGATTGTCTGGGTCATGAAGATCTTTTTTGTACAGTTCCTCTGTGTATTCTTGCCACCTCTTCTTAATATCGTCTGCTGCTGTTAGGTCCATCCCATTTCTGTCTTTTATTGTGCCCATCTTTGCATGAAATATTCCCTTGGTATCTCTAATTTTCTTGAAGAGATCTCTAGTCTTTCCCATTCTGTTGTTTTCCTCTATTTGTTTGCACTGATCACTGAGGGAGGCTTTCTTATCTCCTTGCTATTCTTTGGAACTCTGCATTCAGATGCTTATATCTTTCCTTTTCTCCTTTGCTTTTTGCTTCTCTTCTTTTCTCAGCTATGTGTAAGGCCTCCCCAGACAGCCATTTTGCCTTTTTGCATTTCTCCTTCTTGGGGATGGTTTTGATCACCACCTCCTGTATAATGTCACGAACCTCCATCCATAGTTCTTCAGGCACTCTGTCTACCAGAAGTAGCAGCTTAAAACAAATATTTATTATCTCAGTTTCTGTGGGTGAGCAGTTTAGGACTGGTTTGCTGGGTGTTTCTGGTTCAGTGTCTCTCACAAGGTTGCAATGAAACTTTTGGCTGGGCTGTGGTCGTTTGAAGGCTTGTCTGAGGCTGGAGGAACCCTTCTATGGTTGCACAGTTGGCTGTTGTCTGGAGGCCTCAGTTCCTCACCATACGTTTTTTATTAGGGCTTTTGGGGTTTTCTCAAGACATAGAAGCTGACTTTCCCCAGAGGGAGTGATCCAAAAAAAAGCAAGCAGCAAAACTACAATGTCTTTTATGAGCTAATCTCTGGAGTGGCATTCTGTCACTTCTGCTTTTTTTCTATTCATTAAAAGCAAGTCACAAGTTCAGCTCATACTCAAAGCACCTTTTTAAAGATGCTGCTGCTGCTGCTAAGTTGCTTCAGTTGTGTCCGACTCTGTGCGACCCCATAGACGGAAGCCCACCAGATTCCCTCGTCCCTGTGATTCTCCAGGCAAGAACACTGGAGTGGGCTGCCATTTCCTTCTCCATTTTTAAAGATAGTGGCAAAGAATTTGTGAATATATTTAATCCACTCCCTATTAAGACTGGCAAGACCATACATGAAGCATTTTGTATGATTCTGAGCACTGCAACTTAAGAGAAACATATAATAGTTTTTCTTTATAATACTTTTTATTGTTGTCACTTTTTTGTGTGACTATATACACAATATTTTTCTCTCCTCCTGGATTGTAAATCTCCTTAGGAGAAAATGTAATGCTTTTCTCATCACCTTATTCTCAAGGTCTAGTTTACTGTTTGACACAAAGCAAGTGCATGATTAATCATTTGTTGAATGTTGAAAGGGTTCACTGAACAAAGGTCCAAAGGGACTTACTCTTCATGCCACATGAGAAATAATTGGAGTAAATTTGATACTTAGCCTGGGAAGAAAAGACTCATTAGGGAAAATGAGAGCTCTCTTCAAACCTGCACAACAGAAGTGATTCATTATGGTTACCACCAAGGGAAGGAGTTGCCATTGACTCACAGGTAGAGTAATAGATAATAATAGATTTTCATCTGACTATAAGGAACAACTTTGTAACAACCAGAAACATTTTACAATGGCCAGAGGGCTTAAGGAGGGGGTGAATTGTTTGAGTGCCTGCTGGAAGATCAGTTGTTTAGAAAATTACCAAAGCGATGAATATCTTAGAAAGGATGTGGGATCAGATGACTTTTATGGGACCCTGAGATTATGTGACTGTGTGATCTAGGGATTTATGCTAGTTTACCTAATTTTAAATGCCAAAAGAAGCAAACACTATCTGTCTGTCCCCTATGGTATATACCAGTTGCTTTATTTATCTACCATGTACTCCCATTTCTTTTGGCAAATGTTTCCTCCCTTGGTTTTGAGGGGCTGCTCTACCCACCAATCTTGTGATTTTAGTGGGCACTGCTAACTGAGCAGAGTGCTCTGCCTTTTCCCTCCAACTAAAGCGGGCATGTGACCCCACGGATCCATCAGAGTGTTCCAGGGGTCTTTCTATTGCAACTGTCATCCCTGGTGTGAGAGTGGGGAGAATGTGAGCCTGGGAAATGCTGGCAGATGTACTCCAGCTTCACGAATGACCTGAACCCAGGCGGGGAGAAACAGAGATGCAGATGGAGCATGGGATAAACTTCTGGTTCCTGATGCCAAATGTTTTTGAGACTCCGTGTCACACCTGCTTTTTCTGCAGTTTGGTTTCATGAACCAATAAAGTCTCCATTTTTGTTCCTAGAAATTCAGATTGCATTTCTGTCACTTGCAATCAAAATCCTGAGCAGCTGCTTCTTCTCTCTTGACTTCTCCATTTCTGTTAACGATACTGTTACTTTCTATTGCAACTGTCATCCCTGGTGTGAGAGTGGGGAGAATGTGAGCCTGGGAAATGCTGGCAGATGTACTCCAGCTTCACGAATGACCTGAACCCAGGTGGGGAGAAACAGAGATGCAGATGGAGCATGGGATAAACTTCTGGTTCCTGATGCCAAATGTTTTTGAGACTCCTTGTCACACCTGCTTTTTCTGCAGTTTGGTTTCATGAACCAATAAAGTCTCCATTTTTGTTCCTAGAAGTTCAGATTGCATTTCTGTCACTTGCAATCAAAATCCTGAGCAGCTGCTTCTTCTCTCTTGACTTCTCCATTTCTGTTAACGATACTGTTATCAAGCTGTGAAACCTCCAAGATTTCTTTTCCTTGCCTCTGAGAGTCTTGCCAGTACCACATGTTATGAATTTATCCTTCATCAAGTCATAAAGTTGAACGTCTGAAAACACTGCTTTGGACTGTTACTTGCTCCAAAACCTCCAAGAATATATGTCTTATTCATATTCTACTCAAACCATGGAGTGATAGAGTGAACGTTTTTATAAAACGTCATCAAACTCTTTGCTAGTTTTTTTTTTTTATGCACATGCTATGTGCTGAGTCACTTCAGTTGTGTCCAACTCTTTGTGACCCCATGGACTGTATCCTGCCAGACTCCATCTGTCCATGGGATTCTCCAGGCAAGAATACTGGAGTGGGTTGCCATGTCCTTCTCCAGGGGATCTTCCCAACCCAGGGATCAAACCCAGGTCTCCTGCATTTTAGGAGGATTCTTTAACAACTGAACCACCAGGGAAGATCTGCAAATGCCTGACAACAATGGGATACTAGACCTGGGAAAGTGGGTTTTTAGTGGTACCTTGTTCTACATGTAAGCCAGGAAAACAGGGAAAGAAGCCTGGACTAGAGAAAGGAGAAAAGAGGGAGAGGTGAAATGGCTAAGAATGGGAGATGCTATGGGACTCATTGGAAAAAAACCCTGATTCTGGGAAAGATTGAAGGCAGAAGGAGAAGAGGATGATGGAGGACGAGATGGTTGGATGGCATCACTGACTCAATGGACATGAGTTTGAGCAAACTCCAGAAGATGCTGAAGGACAGGGAAGCATGGTGTGCTACAGTCCATGGGATCACAAAGAGTCAGAAGTGACTGAGCAACTGAAGTGAACTGCACTGAGGGGAATTTAGCGCCGACAGAGAAACAAAGAGTTATACTGGGGCAAAATTCTTAGATGCAAAGGATGCAAGATAAAGGGATAGCATAGAGAAGCTGGATTCCTTAAGAAGACAGGACAAGGGCTGGGACTCAGATCAAGCAGGACAAGATTGGATAGATACAGCCATGAAAGTTGCAACCATGTTTGGTTGGACTGCTAGTGAAGGAAGCCTGTAACTCTAATTCTTTTCTGTGTGCCTCATGGAACCAAGACCTTCTCATTCTACAGCAAAGTGGCTGTGTATATGCTGATGGAACACACCATTATGGGCACCTGGGGTACCATAAGGATGTATGGGGACAAAGTGAAGGTAGAAATCTCCACAGAACAAAACCTCTTAATACTTTGGCCACCTGATATGAAGAGCTGACTCGTTTGAAAAGACCCTGTTGCTGGGAAAGATTGAAGGCAGGAGGAGAAGGGAATGACAGAGGATGAGATGGTTGGATGGCATCACCGACTCAATGGAGATGAGTTTGAGTAGACTCCGGAGTTGGTGATGGACAGGGAGACCTGGCATGCTATGGTCCATGGGGTCACAAAGAGTTGGATACAATTGAGTGACTGAACTGAACTGAAGCTATACATAAAACAATATTATGGAAGACTATGTAAATATAAGTGTTAGTCAGGACTCGGGCAAGTAACAGATGGAATATAATAATTTCTCATGCCAGGGTTAAGAAAATCAAGAAGGGACTCTTGGTAGTAGAAAGCCATTACTACTCTTATGCCTGAAGATGGGAGGGAAGGAATGATATTTGCAGTTCTCAGTAGGAGAGGGGCTGAAAGCATTTCCAACTCATACAGCTAAGCCTCCGTTTTCTAATTTTCTTCTTCTTTTTTTAAATTGGAGTATTGTTGCTTTGAAATGTTGTGTTAGTTTCTGCAGTACCACAAAGTGAATCAGCTATATTGTTGTTCAGTCGCCCAGTGGTTTTCCGATTCTTTATGACCCCATGGACTGCAGCAGTCCAGGCCTCCCTGTCCGTCACCATCTCCTGAAGTTTGCCCAAGTTCATGTCCATTGCATCAGTGATGCCATCCAGCCATCTCATCCTCTGATGCCCTCTTCTCCCGCCCTCAATCTTTCCCAGCATCAAGGACTTTTCCAATGAGTCGGCTGAGTTCTCATCAGAAAACCAAAATACTGGAGCTTCGGCTTCAGCATCATTCCTTCCAACCTTCAGGATTGGTTTTCCCTTAAGACTGACTGGTTTGAATCAGCTATATGCATACTTATATCCCCTCCCTATTGAGCCTCTTTACACCACCATCCCGAAAAATTTTTCTTAATTTTGAAAATGAAGTGAAGTGAAGTGAAGTGAAAGCGCTCGGTCGTGTCCGACTCTTTGCGACCCCATGGACTGTAGCCTATCAGGCTCCTCCGTCCATGGGATTTTCCAGACAAGAGTGCTGGAGTGGATTGCCGTTTCCTACTCCAGGGGATCTTAAAATTACAGTATTTATTTCAGACTGTTACTGTAAAGAAAAAGCAAAGTAACAATAATTAACATTTGTATAGCACTTGGGACTTAGCAGGCATTGTTTTCAGCACTTCACATATGTGAAGTGAAGTGAAGTAGCTCAGTCATGTCCGACTCTTTGCGACCCCAAGGACTGTAGCCTACCAGGCTTCTCTGTCCATGGAATTTTCCAGGCAAGAATACTGGAGTAGGTTGCCATTTCCCTTTAAAACCTCACAAGCAGTGTATGCTGCAGGCTCTATTGTTATCTCCATTTTAGAGACAAGGAGAGAGAGATTAAGTCCCCTGACTAACGTTACAGAACTTGTAAGTAGCAGAACTGGTCCTGGCTTCCTGCTAGCCTAACTCCAGGGTCTGTCCTTATAAAGCAGTTAGTAGGGTGGCACAGGGTAGACATTCAGGACATCTCAGCCACAGTGCTGATGCTGACGATCAGGTGCCACGGGGATATGCCGAAGAGCACCCAGGGGCATGTCTATTTGGTGGCTTGGAGGGTGGCTCTTTTCCAGTCTAGTTTAAACATGAAACTGTGCACTTGGAACCTCAAGCGAAAAACTCAGGGATAAAAAGGGTTCACGATGGGGGGTCAGGAGTTGTGGGATCAATCGGATGACATTTCAGAAGCCACCCCAAGATTCTGTTCCTTCATTCTTTCCCCATTCTTGGGTTTCTGTTTCCCAGTGGTTGTACTTCCAACTCTCTGGAGCCACGGTTTTTTTTCCCCCTTCTGTAAGGGAGCAGGACCCTATGCGGTTTTCCCAAAACAGACTCCTGTCCCCACTTCCTATGCTTTAGCTCTCCTCTGAAGTACCTAGAGAACAGTATCTGAGGCACACATCCTGAGTTGTTTTACAGATGCTAAGTGAAAGTGAAAATCGCTCAGTCGTGTCCAGCTCTCTGAGATCCCGTGGACTATACAGCCCATGGAATTCTCTAGGCCAGAATACTGGAGTGGGTAGCCTTTCCAACCCCAAGGACTGTAGCCTACCAGGCTTCTCTGTCCATGGAATTTTCCAGGCAAGAATACTGGAGTGGGTTGCCATTTCCCTTTAAAACCTCACAAGCAGTGTATGCTGCAGGCTCTATTGTTATCTCCATTTTAGAGACAAGGAGAGAGAGATTAAGTCCCCTGACTAACGTTACAGAACTTGTAAGTAGCAGAACTGGTCCTGGCTTCCTGCTAGCCTAACTCCAGGGTCTGTCCTTATAAAGCAGTTAGTAGGGTGGCACAGGGTAGGCATTCAGGACATCTCAGCCACAGTGCTGATGCTGACGATCAGGTGCCACGGGGATATGCCGAAGAGCACCCAGGGGCATGTCTATTTGGTGGCTTGGAGGGTGGCTCTTTTCCAGTCTAGTTTAAACATGAAACTGTGCACTTGGAACCTCAAGCGAAAAACTCAGGGATAAAAAGGGTTCACGACGGGGGGTCAGGAGTTGTGGGGTCAATCGGATGACATTTCAGAAGCCACCCCAAGATTCTGTTCCTTCATTCTTTCCCCATTCTTGGGTTTCTGTTTCCCAGTGGTTGTACTTCCAACTCTCTGGAGCCACGGTTTTTTTTCCCCCTTCTGTAAGGGAGCAGGACCCTATGCGGTTTTCCCAAAACAGACCCCTGTCCCCACTTCCTATGCTTTAGCTCTCCTCTGAAGTACCTAGAGAACAGTATCTGAGGCACACATCCTGAGTTGTTTTACAGATGCTAAGTGAAAGTGAAAATCGCTCAGTCGTGTCCAGCTCTCTGAGATCCCGTGGACTATACAGCCCATGGAATTCTCTAGGCCAGAATACTGGAGTGGGTAGCCTTTCCTTTCTCCAGGGGATCTACCCAACCCAGGGATCAAAGCCAGGTTTCCCTCATTGCAGGCAGATTCTTTACCAGCTGAGCCAAAAGGGAAAAAACCCCCAAATGATGACCGTGAGCACACAGCCCCCAAACCCACTTGAGCCTAAGGAGTCACCTCCAACCAATCAGAGAACTGTCCATGAGCTGATCACAAACCCTGGGACTCCCCTCCCTCACCGGGCTTTTAAAAGTGCCTCCCTGAAACTGATTGAGGAGTTCGAGGGTTTTGAGGACCAGTTGCCCTGGACTCCTTGCTTGGTGCCGGGCACTTTCCTTCACAGCTTCGTGTCAGTAGCTTCGCTTTACTGTGCGCAGGAGAGTGGACCCAAGATTGGCTTGGTAATACTTCCTCCACCAAACTTCCCCCTTCAGCAGGGAACATTTCCATGGAGGGGCGGAGGGGGATGAAAACATTTCGAGCATTTAATATCAAATTTGGCCAGTAGGTGTCAGCATCTATCACAAAAATGAGTGATTGCTTAAGCTTTACATTTAAATTGTGTAAAACCAATCAGTTTTTAATCTACTTTATTAGAGCTTAGAAATCTGTAATTCCATTTCCAGACTTCCATTATGCTGGAAGTATGTTGCCTTTTAAATATTAGAAGAAATTGCCTTTTAAACATTAAAAAATATAGGGAAAAATTTGAAGAAAAAAGCTGCCTGCTTGATGAAAAGATTAAGAAAATAATTTTCATACAGGATCATCCATTCATTGGTCCATCAGCCATTTATTTGGCCACTATAATCTGTGTATTCAATGATAAGGAAGAAACTAAGAGTCTTGTAGCCCAGGATCCTCCAAGCTATAGCATACTGAAGTATTTTGGCTACTGGTACCCTTTTTGGTAGAAGTTGGCCTTAGTTCTGGTATTTGTACAACTAACAAGAATGTCCTATTTTAAGAAAATGGAGCATATGAGAATCTGGACCAGTGAACTAAAATATTCATTAAGCACCTATCTTCTGTTCCTTAATGACACCTTGGGTGGATCCCAAAGCTTCCTAATCACACTCAGGTATTAAAAAGCCAAGCTGAGTCCAGCCCAGTGAGAAGCTTCAGTTTCACATCCAACTCAATGCTCTGTCCCTCCTTCCCAGCTTGAATGACCAAGGGGCTTACATGAGGTAGAGGAACACGTCTCCTGCAGGGAAGCAAAATTTGCCCTCCCAAGGTGTGCCTCTTCGGCAGGCAGATTATTTTGAGCTGAAAATAATCAAGGCCCAAGCAACTAAAAACAAAACAAAAACAAACAAAACACACACACACACAAATGCTTTGATCTTCCCCCTAACTGCCTAAAAGAATGTAGATAGAGGACCTGTTCTAGGGAGGGAGCGATCACTACTATAGATCATTATAGCATGAACTAGGCGTAAGATATTTATAGTATGAACTGTATTTTGTCTTTGGCTGAACTACAAGCCTACATAAGAGCATATAATTCAACGTGTTGGGCTAAAGTACCCATAAGTAAAGATGCTGCCTCAACATCAAAAGGAGTTGTAATAGTGTTTGTGCATGCTCAGTCATGTCACTCTCTGTGATCCCATGAACTCTAACCTGTTAGGTTCCTCTGCCATGCGATTTCCTAGGCAAGAATACTGGAGAGGCTTGCAATTTCCTACTCCAGGAATCTTCCTGACCCAGGGATCAAATCCACATCTCCTGCAGCTCCTACACTGGGAGGTGAATTATTTACCACTGAGCCACCTGGGAAGCCCTGTAATAACATCATCGTCATTGTCTGTTTAGTTGCTAAGTCATGTCTGACGCTTTTAGACTCCATGGACTGTAGCCCACCAGGCTCCTCTGTCCACAGGGACTTCCCAGGCAAGAGTACTGGAGTGAGTTGCCATTTCCTTCTCCAGGATGTAATAGCATAACCAGGACAATAGTCATCATTGTTACGTTTTAAGCATGAACCATGATAAGTCAATGTTACCTGACAGAATATCCGGTAGATTATTATGAGGAGTCAAGAGGTGGTCTGTCAGTGTTATGCAGTCGTGAGAGACTTGTTGGTGATGGAGGAAAAAAAAAGTATTCAGATTAAAGTTATTACAACATAAAGAGTTATGAGAGAGGCAGCTGACAAAAGGGGACTTTGTAGGAGCTGAGGCAGCTAGTTAAGAAATGTTGAATGTTATGAGAATTCATGAAAGCTTCCACTGAGTGAGGTACCAAAGTAGCTAAAGGAGATCCCACAAAATCTTTCTTGAAGGTCCTAATGGAAAGGCAGTGGCCATAATGGCTCTAAGGCAAGGCACACAGCCCTTTGCCACAGGGTTCAGTTACTGGCTTTAACATCTTATGTGTTGATATTAGTCTTGGTGGTTTTGGGTGAGTACTCTAAGAACATTCTCTTCCTTTTCATATAAAAGAAAGGAAAAATGGAATCTGATAACTGAGATGCCCAAGAGTAGGGAGGTTCATCAAACTCTCCTTAAGATATTGAAAGCTCAGTTGGCCAGTTCTTCCCATGAAACTGGGCCCAAGTTGTTACTGTTTAATAAAACAGACAGAGGCTTGGCTGTTAAGGAAGAAATTCAGAATCGATTTCAGGAATAACCAATTATCCTGAGAAAATCTCATAGTATTCTTAGTTTGGCATTTGGGGAAACTTAAGACACCATGAAGTATATCTGGATCTATGTTCTGGTATCAGAAGCCCTAACTATCAAACCTGAATTTCAGCAAACTGCAATTTTTCTTTGGTGATGTTTTGTCCCTTTAAGGCTAAAAGCTTTAGCAAGTGGATGCTGTCTTCCTGTGAGGAGACTTGGGTAGAGCAAAGAAGCAAATCATTCACAGAGTGCAACAAAGTCGTGCCTCTAGGGAGCTTTATGCCATTCAGATCAACCTTCAGAATTTGAGAGAAATAAGAGAGAATCTCAGTAAAACCCTGAGGTATTGCTGTCCAGGTGAACAGTTTTTCTTCCAAAGTGAGGGCAAAAAAAGTATTGGTTACCTTCATCAATTGGAATACCAAAGAATGCACTGCAAAAATCAATTACAGTAAAGAATTTGCTTCCAGTAGGGATGGATCTTAGAAAAGTATGAGAGTGAGGAACAGCTGGATGTTGACAGATAACAATGTTGTTTATGACTTGCTTCCCAGGTGGCTCAGTGGTAAAGAATCTGCCTGCAATGCATGAGACCTAGGCTAGATCCCTAAGTTGGGAAGATGCCCTGGAGGAGGAAAGAGCAACCCACTCCAGTATTCTTGCCTGAAAAATCCCATAGACAGACGAACCTGGCAGGCTACAGTCCACAGGGTCACAAAGAGTCAGACACGACTGAGAACACACAATGTTGTTTATTGCTTGGAGGTCCTGGACGAATCTCTGTCCTTGACCCTTAGCTTTTTCACCAGTAAAGAGAGTGTTACAGACGCTACTACAAGTCCTTGAACCTTGTAATTTACTATGGGTTTTATGCCCTGAAGGTCTTCTTTAATTGCAGGGTACTGATTAATTCTAGGAAGACAATTTGAGGGATATATTTAAATCTGAAGGGAGGTGCACTGTGAATTTTGCCCGTATCAGTTGAAGATTTTGGTCATAAGGAAACTGCTAACTGATTCAATTGGAACAAATGATCATTGTTTCCAGAATCAGCTCACTACAGAGATGGAAGAAATAAGAGATGTCAAAGGGTCATTTAATTTATCTGGTTGTTTACTTTGATGACTCCTATCAAATTCTGGAATTAGTTCTCCCTTTTGGAAGAAAGAAATTATGGAATGATATTTCTCTGAGAAGTCTCAGCCTAGAGAATTGGATAGGGTTAGAGGAATAGTGTATTGCTCAAAGGGGCTAAAAAAAAATAGGTTCAGAGACATGAACATCTTAAGGCACATTAGAGATCCCCACTATTTCAAATGTTTTAGCACTCTGAGGTGGTGGCTGCTTTATAGTAGTGAGGCTGAGCACCAAGGGTATAGTTCTAGTGTCAGTTAGGACTGGAAGAGATTCAGCCCCAATCTGGGGAAATGTTTCACCAAGCCAATTAAGAGAGAGGATTGGGAATAGCCCTCATATTTACTCAGAGTCTTGTCATTGAGAGTTGGGAGGACTTCAGAAAGGCAATTAGAGGGCTAAAGGTGCCTAAAACGCTTACATTTGTAACAATCGCTTTCCCAATGTCCTGACTCTTTGCAACAGCAGAAACTAGGGCAGTTTGTTTCATTTAGGAGCCTTCAATTGCTAGAGTTGAAAGTTAAGAATTTTGATGGTCTTCCTTGGAGGGGACTCATCTAAAGTCTAAGACAGCTGGTTTGCCATATTAATTAACTCTGGACATAGTTTCCCATTCCATCTGGGTCCTTTTTTTCTAGAACTGAAAGGTCCCAGTTCAGCCCATTAATAAACACAGTTAAAAGCTACCCTAGGTGAAATCAATATCTGTAAGAAGACCAGAATTTTCTTCTCCTTACAAACTATTTGAAGTCAACTGCAATAGTCATGAGCAGGTTCAGCAGATTTTTCTTTCTTTCTTTCTTTCTTTTTTTTATTTTATTTTTTTTTTTGAACAGAGAAATATTTATTGCAAAGGCCAAGCAAGGGGCATGGGGGTGGCTCATGCTCAAAAGACCCAAACTCTGGTTCATCAGAATTTTGTATACAAGGTTGAATTTTGCTTCAACAAGCTTTGAAAAAGCCCTTGGAATTGCTCAAGGAAGTCACATAGCAACATGCCAGATTGTATAGTAAGTTAGTAGGCTAGTGTTTCTGTTGTAATTCTAAAAACCCTTTAGGATTTTACCACTTAGTGATTTGCATTCAATGCTGGGCCTGGCCTTCACCAACAAGCATGAGAACTAGCTGATACAAGTCAGAGAAATCAGGCTGTTAAGTCTGAATGATTGTATTAAATTTCTCAATAAATCTGTGAAGATCTTCAGTTACTTTGGGAAAATCTTGACTATGATTCACAGTTCAGCTTTAGTCCAGGCAATGTAAGAAATTAAGGTGTTAGCCTGTGGATCCTCAGAAGGACTGATTTTAAAGCATCAGGCTCTGGCAAGTTCAGAGGAAAAGGCAAGAGGTAAGTTTCAGAGAAAGGAGGAAGTTCAATGAAAGAATAAGTATAGGGAATTGAGAGTATAGAGGAGGTGCAGGCAGTGGAGAAGGGAAAGAAGAAATGGCGCTGGAGGCAGAATTTGACATGTGAAGCTGAGAGAGACAAGATGACACTGGAGGTGTTGACTGCTTGCATACTAAGTTGCTTCAGTCATGTCTGACTCTTTTGTGATCCTATGGACTATAGCCCGCCTGGCTCCTCTGTCCATGAAATTCTCCAGGCAAGAATACTGAAGTGGGTAGCCATTCCCTTTTCCAGGGGATCTTCCGAACCCAGGGATTTAACCCTCATTGATTATGTCTCCTGCATTGGCAGGCAGGTTCTTTACCACTAGTGCCACCTGGGATGAGCCTGACACAAGCAGGAAGCAGAGCCTGAGGCCTCAGGAGACATTTTATCTTTAAGTGTTTATTTGCCTCAGGAGGGGAGTTCAGGATTGGGAACTCATGTACACCAGTGGCGGATTCATGTCAATGTATGGCAAAACCAATACAGTATTGTAAAGTAAAAAATAAATAATGAAATCACTGTTGTTAATATATATTATATATATATATATATATTGAAGAGAGGAAATTATAGGTCGTGACAATGTTTGCAAGCCTCAAAATACCAATCTACCAATCAGAACAGGCATTCCATTCAGTTGTAGAAACTTTTTTGAGCTATTATAACTCAACTTTAGGACTTCCCTCATAGCTCAATGGGTAAAGAATCTGCCTGAAATGCAGGAGACCTGACTTGGATCATTGGGTCAGGAAAATCCCCTGGAGAAGGAAATGGCAACCCACTCCAGTATTCTTGCCTGGGGAATCCCATGGACAGAAGAGCCTGGCAGGCTACAGCCCATGGGGTCACAAGAGTCAGGAGTTAGACAGGACCTAGTGACTAAACCACCACCAACTCAACTTTGTTTTAAAGGTATTAAGTTTATGGTCATTGAAATTCTAAATTTCCTTTAATCACGTCAGTCCATTCAATTAGATATGGGCAGGAAGGACTGTGGTTTTTAAACATAAAAATCTGCCAGAGTCCCTGTGTGTGGGGAGCACCCTCAAAATATTTAGATAACTTGTATCCCATTTCTCAGATGTTTCTCTCTAGAGTAAAGGAACAAGTTTCAAACAGCTCAAAGCAAACACCTTAGAAACTGATGCCAGCCAATTTTAAGGAAACTGCTTGGTTCCAGAGCAGCCAAAGACCTAATCAGCCAGTTTCCAGAGAACAGCCCCTTTTCCAAAGCAATGAGGTTTGGCTTCTCAGCCAGCTTCAGTTGAAGCAGTCTGATCTCAAATCAGACAAAAGAGCTAAATGAGTACTCACAGAACAAGACCTTAACTAAAAAGAACAAAACCTTAAAAATAAGTCCTGAATAAAGCCTGGAAAGCTTTCAATGCAAAGAGAACATAAGCTTGGAGCCAGCCAGGAGAAATACATAACTTCAAAGTCCAGGACTGCTGAGGAAAGCATTGAGAACAATGAGTTCACTTTGTAGGGTACCGCACCTGTTTGCTCACTGGACCTGGAATCATGGGGAGTTTCCTCTGTTTTCCATACAGGCCAGCAAAATGTTGACCTGAAATAAGCAGTCTGCCAGATATTTCTGAGCAAAGATGGGTTTATTAGGGATCAGCAGGGAATTGCAGTTCAGGTGTGCAACCCTAGCAAGTCACATGGAAGTCCCTGCAGGGCAAGGGAAGAACGCTTTTATAGAAGAGAAAGATGCCAGGAGGAGACAGCTTTTCACTGACTGAGTCCTTGCCAGCAAAGAAGAGGAGTCTGTCTTCTTCTTGGACCCTGATATGGTCACAGGGCATGAGAGGACACTGTTCTAGTCTCCTGAAACCATTTAATTGAGGTTTCTCTTTATTATTATTGTTGTTATTATTATTATTATTATTTTTACAATTGACCTAAAAGTTGACTCTTATGGTGCTAAGGACCTAGGTATGCTTTCTCTTCTAATATCCATTGAATTCACTGCATCAACTAGTTTTAGGGAAAGTTGTACTACAGCCTGTATTTATTATTTGAATTACCCAGATTTGGCAGTATTTCATTGAATTGCCACAAATGTACTGATTTTTTTGGCTAAAATGAATAGATTTTCTGAAATCATGTTAATTCCATCAGGATTGAAGTATGCTTAAACCAAGATACTGCATTCATTGTAGACATGTTCATAACATACCTATCATGAAATTTATCCAAATAATAAAAGATGATTATAATACACATTTTGATGATTTGAACATGAATATTAGTAACACGTTTGGGTACCAAAGTGTTCTGTATTAATTCAAACACTGGAATACCTCTTATTAATACATACAAGACATGATATTCAGAATTATGAAGCAGCCTCTTTTCTTAGCTGCAGACACAGTTATCTTATTCACTTCTGAATCCTCAACATTTAACTCAGTGCCTGGTACTTCATTCTGACAAGTAAGAATGGATTAACTATGTAAGTAAGTAAGAGAAGTGAAAATGAAATGATGGGAGAGTTCAGAGCCAGTACTATCCCCTTGCATGTTCAAGAGTGTTTGTGTAGGCCCACAGAGAATGTTGTCATGCTTAATGTGATGTGCCCAGTTACTAAGTCTAACACTAGTCTAGGTGTAGAGATGAGGTATTTTGTAGCTGTGGTTAACATTTATAATTAGTAGACTTTAAGTAAAGGAGTTTATCCTCAAAAATATAGATGGGCCTTATCTAGAAAGCTGAAAGATCTGAAGAGCAAAATTGAGGTTTCCATTAAGAAGAAACTCTGCCTCAATATTTCAGCCTGAGTTTCAAATTCCACAACTGCATAACGGGTTTCCCCAGTGGCCCAGTGGTAAAGAACCCGCCTGCCAGTGTAGGAGACAGAAGAGACACAGATTTGATTCCTGGGTCAGGAAGATACCCTGGAGAAGGGAATGACAACCCATTTCAGTATTCTTGCTTAGAGAATTGCATGGACAGAGGAGCCTGGTGGGCTACAATCCATAGGGTTACAAACAATTGGACATGACTAAGCAACAGTTGGACATGACTAAGCCAGAGCCAGACATTTTGGAATGTGAAGTCAAGTGGGCCTTAGGAAATATCACTATGGACAAAGCTAGTGGAAGTGATGGAATACCAGTTGAACTTGGAAAACTCAGCAGTGGCCACAGGACTGGAAAAGGTCAGTTTTCATTTTAATCCCAAAGAAAGGCAATGCCAAAGAATGCTCAAACTACAGCACAATTGCACTCATCTCACATGCTAGTAAAATAATGCTCAAAATTCTCCAAGCCAGGCTTCAGCAATACGTGAACCGTGAACTTCCAGATGTTCAAGTTGTTCAAGTTGGTTTTAGAAAAGGCAGAGGAACCAGAGATCAAATTGCCAACATCTGCTGGATCACTGAAAAAGCAAGAGAGTTCCAGAAAAACACCTATTTCTGCTTTATTGACTATGCCAAAGACTTTGACTGTATGGATCACAACAAACTGTGGAAAATTCTGAAAGAGATGGGAATACTAGACCACGTTACCTGCCTCCTGAGAAATCTGTATGCAGATCAGGAAGTAACACTTAGAGCTGTACATGGAACAACAGACTGGTTCCAAGTCAGGAAAGGAGGACGTCAAGGCTGTATTTTATCACTCTACTTATTTACTTACATGCTGAATACATCATGTAAAATACCAGGCTTGATGAAGCACACGCTAGAATCAGGATTGCCGGGAGAAATATCAATAACCTCAGACATGCAGATGACACCACCCTTGTGGCAGAAAGCGAAGAAGAACTAAAGGGCATCTTGATGAAAGTGAAAGAGGAGAGAGAAAAAGTTGGCTTAAAACTCAATATTCAAAAGACTGTTCTATACATCTGTGTCTCTTTGGACTCTGTGGGAGAGGGAGAGGGTGGGATGATTTGGGAGAATGGCATTGAAACATGTATAATATCATATAAGAAATGAATTGCCAGTCTAGTTTCAATGCAGGATACAGGATGCTTGGGGCTCGTGCACTGGGAAGACCCAGAGGGATGGTATGGGGAAGGAAGTGGGAGGGGGGTTCAGGATTGGGAACATGTGTACACCCATGGTGGATTCATATTGATGTATGGCAAAACCAATACAATATTGTTAAGTAAAAATAAATAAATAAATAAATAAAAAGAATTAAAAAAAAAATTCAGAAAACTAAGATCATAGCATCTGGTCCCATCACTTCATGGCAAACAGATGGGGAAACAATGGAAACAGTGATAGACTTTATCTTTTCGGGCTCCAAAATCATTGCAGATGGTGACCACAGCCATGAAATTAAAAGAGGCCTGCTCCTTGGAAGAAAAGTTATGATCAACCTAGACAGCATATTAAAAAACAGAGACGTTACTTTGCCAACAGTGGTCCATCTAGTCAAGGCTATGGTTTTCCCAGTAGTCATGTATGGATGTGAGAGTTGGACTATAAAGAAAGTTGAGTGCCAAAGAATTGATACTTTTGAACTGTGGTGTTGCAGAAGACTCTTGAGAGTTCCTTTGACAGCAAGGAGATCCAACTAGTTCATCCTAAATGAAATCAATCCTGAATATTCATTGGAAGGACTGATGTTGAAGCTGATACTCCAATAATTTGGCCACCTGATGCGAAGAACTAACTCACTGGGAAAGACCCTGATGCTGGGAAAATTGAAGGTGAGGAGAAGGGGAAAACAGTGGATGAGATGGTTCGATGGCATCATAGACTCAATGGACATGAATTTGAGTAGGCTCTTGGAGTTGGTGATAGATAGGGAAGCCTGGCATGCTGCAGTCTATGGGTTTGCAAAGAGTTGGACATGACTGAACTGAACTGAACTGAACTGAGCAATGAAACAACATTCCCCCTTTGAACCAGGAAGAAAAGGACAGCTGTGAATGTCTAGAAAGTCTTACCAATATAGAAGACAAAGACCTAAATCTGCCTAACAACCTTACCCTTGTTCACTGGGCTTTTCCTGAAAACGTCACATAACTGATATCGCAACACCAACATCTTTGGTCATTAGCTGGGGGTGATAGTTAAGGTGATGGCTCGTGCCATTTATGGGAGTCACCAGTTTTCCTGGGTCTTTCCCACGTGTAAGGAAGTCTATGTGTTATTAATCTTCTGTTTGTTTTCTCCTGTTTATCTGTCTTATATCACAGGTGTTCTCAGGTAAGAACCTAGAAGGAAAATCAGTTGTCACAAATGGCTGAATTTCCTTCTTTTAAAATTAAAGGTGGAATAATATTTCACTGTATCTACATCTATACATATAGTATGTATGTATGTATGTATGTATGTGTATCTCACATTTTCTTTTTCCATTCATCTGTTGAAAAGGACCTAAGGCTGTCTCCATATTTTGGCTATTGTGAATAATGAACATGGGAATACAGATCTCTTCAAGACAGTGATTTTATTTTCTTAGGCTATATATCCATGAATGGATTTAAGTGATCAAATGGTAGTTCTATTTTTAATTTTTAAAGGAATCTCCATACTGTTCTCCATAGTGGCTGTACCAACTTACATTCCCACCAATAATGCACAAGGGTTTTGTTTTCTCCATATCCTTACCAGCACTTGTTATCTCTTGTCTCTCTCTCTCTCTCTCTCTTTTTTTTTTTTTTGGCTGTGCTGGGTCTTGATTGCTCTGCATGGGCTTTATCTAGTTGTGGCAAGTAGGGCTACTCTACAGTTATGGTGTGTGGGCTTCTCATTGTGGTGGCTTCTATTGCAGGGCATGGTCTCTAGGCATATGGGCTTCAGTAGTTTCTGTTCCCAGGGTCTAGAGCCCTGGTTCAGTAGTTGTGGTGTACTGGCTTAGCTGCCTCATGGCATGTGGTATTTTCCTGGACCAGGGATCGAACCCGTCAGTCAGTTCAGTTCAGTCACTCACTCATGTCAGACTGTTTGTGATCCCATGGACTGCAGCATGCCAGGCCTCCCAGTCCATCACCAACTCCTAGAGTTTACCCAAACTCATGTCCACTGAGTTGGTGATGCCATCCAACCATCTCATCCTCTGTTGTACCATTCTCCTCCCACCTTCAATCTTTCCCAGCATCAGGGTCTTTTCCAATGAGTCAGTTCTTTACATCAGGTGGCCAAAGTATTGGAGTTTCAGCTTCAACATCAGTCCTTCAAATGAACACTCAGGACTGGTCTCCTTTAGAATGGACTGGTTGGATCTCCTTGCAGTTGAAGTGGCAAAACCAATACAATATTGTAAAGTAAAATAATAATAATAGTAATAATAAATTTAAAAAAAACTAAAAAAAAAAAGTCTTCTCCAACACCACAGTTCAAAAGTATCAATTCTTCGGCACTCAGCTTTCTTTATAGTCAAACTCTCATATCCATATATGACTACTGGGAAAACCATAGCCTTGACTAGATGGACCTTTGTTGGCAAAGTAATGTCTCTGCTTTTTAATATGCTGTCTAGGTTTTTCATAACTTTTCTTCCAAGGAGTAAGTGTCTTTTCCAATGAGTCAGCACTTCACATCAGATAGCCAAAGTATTGAAGTTTGATCGAACCCATAGTTCCCTGCATTTGCAGGTGGATTCTTAACCAAGGAAGTCCTCTTGTTGTTTTAATGATGGACATCATGAGGTGACTGCTCATTGGGGTTCTGATTTGCAGACAATATTTACTTTAAAAAATAAAGTTTAGCAAGTACCTGGCATATACAGACATTCAATAATGGTAGCTACACTATGAAAATAATAATTTACTTTCATAGCTTAAGATTATCACTTGATAAAATAAAAACAGTATGTGCTCCATTCTAAAAACACAATTACAAAGAGACTCAGAAGCCATGCATTATCCCAGTCATTCTCAGTTCTTGATGCTCATCAGAGCCATCCAGGTAGAGTATAAAAACTGTGTGGTCCCAGGTGCCCTGTATCCTCTTGCTTCCCCCCTCCCAAACACATTCTGGCACCAATTGATCCTAGGGCAGCCACGGTTCTGATGTCCTCCTCTACTGCAGCCTCTCTTTTCAGGTCTAGAAATTGATTCTATGAAGGTCTCTCCTCCCTTTGTAACCTTAGATCATCTTTTGACTCATATCTTTGAAAGAGTGACAGATTCTCCCCTCCAAGGGTTCAGTTCAGTTCAGTTCAGTCACTCAGTCATGTCTGACTCTTTGTGACCACATGGAACACAGCATGCCAGGCCTCCCTGTCCATCACTAACTCCCAGAGTCTACCCAAACCCATGTCCATCGAGTCGGTGATGATATCCAACCATCTCATCCTCTGTTGTCCCCTTCTCCTCCTGCCCTCAAACTTTCCCAGCATCAGGGTATTTTCCAATGAGTCAGCTCTTCACATCAGGTGGCCAAAGTATCGCAGTTTCAGCTTCAACATCAGGCCTTCCAATGAACACCCAGGACTGATCTCCTTTAGGATGGACTGGTTGGATCTCCTTGCAGGCCAAGGGACTCTCAAGAGTCTTCTCCAACACGACAGTTCAAAAGCATCAATTCTTTGGCACTCAGATTTCTTTATAATCCAACTTTCATATCCATACATGACCACTGGAAAAACCATAGCCTTAACTAGATGGACCTTTGTTGGCAAAGTAATGTCTCTGCTTTTTAATGTGGGTTTCTCCAATCAGTAGACCAGTTCAAGCCTCAAGGGGTTCTAAAGGCAAGCAGCACTTTTTCAAGTGCCAACAGAGTGAACAGTACCTTTATCTCACTGTTTTAGTACTGCAAGAAAGAATAACATTGAAACATACATTCAGTTCAGTTCAGTCACCAGTCGTGTCCAACTCTTTGCGACCCCATGAATCTCAGCATGCCAGGCTTCCCTGTCCATCACCAACTCCCGGAGTTTACCCAAACTCATGTCTATCGAGTTGGTGATGCCATCCAGCCATCTCATCCTCTGTTATCCCCTTCTCCTCCTGCCCCCAATCCCTCCCAGCATCAGGGTCTTTTCAAATGAGTTAACTCTTCACATGAGGTGGCCAAAGTATTGGAGTTTCAGCTTCAGCATCAGTTCTTCCAATAAACACCCAGGGCTGATCTCCTTTAGGATGGACTAGTTGGATTTCCTTGCAGTCCAAGGGACTCTCAAGAGTCTTCTCCAACACCACAGTTCAAAAGCATCAATTCTTCAGTGCTCAGCCCTCTTCACAGTCCAACTCTCACATCCATACATGACCACTGGAAAAACCACAGGCTTGACTAGATGGACCTTTGTTGGCAAAGTAATGTCTCTGCTTTTCAGTATGCTATCTAGGTTGGTCATAACTTTCCTTCCAAGGAGTAAGCGTCTTTTAATTTCATGGCTGCAGTCACCATCTGCAGTGATTTTCCCATATGTAGAGTAGATAGTCAGTGGGAATTTGGCGTATGATGCAGGGAGCTCAAATCAGGTGCTCACCTAGAGGGGTGTGGTGGGGTGGGAAGTGGGAGAGAGGTTCAAGAGGGAGGGGACATATGTACACCTATGGCTGATTCACAGTGATGTATGGCAGAAACCAACCCAATATTATAAAGCAATCATCTACCAATTAAAAATACATGTTAACTTTAAAAAGAAAGGATAATATGTTAATAGAAAGAGGTAAAATATGAGTTGGAAATGGTCAGAAAAAATAACAGTAATAACAATAGAGGAAGAGAAAATGCAGTCAAGGATTGTATCAACTAGAATTCCTTTGCTGCAAGCAACAGAAACAGTCTCAACTAACTGAAACAAAAGGAGAATTTAATGACAGGATATAAGGAATCTTCCCAGGTCAAAAGGAAGGCTAAAGAACACACCTAGGGAACGGAAAATCCAGAAAGCCTTGCTGGAGGAATATGTTCACAGTTTTAGCTGGCACCATCCCTGTAATAGGGCTTCCCTGATGGCTCAAGTGGAAAGAGTCTGACTGCCAATGCAGGAGACGTAAGAGACATGGGTTTGATCCCTGGGTCAGGAATCCCCTGGTGGAAGAAATGGCAACCCACTCCAGTATTCTTGCCTGGAAAGTCCCATGGACAGAGGAGCCTGGTGGCTACAATCCATAGGGTTACAAAGAGTCGGGCAGAACTGAGCATGTGACGGATGGATGGACTCCTGTTATAATGAAAGAAAGACAACTACCTATCTCCACTCCAGCTCAAGATTCAGGATCTTGGAGATGATGTCCTGTCCTAGCTCTTTATCTCAAGGCAGTGAGTGCATGAAGAGCTTCAGATAAGGGGCTGGCACGGAAGTAAGAATATATTCCATCTCCCCAGACTCTACTCAAAACAGAGGAGAGGAAGTTCCCCCAGGGAAATAATGATATTGTTAATTAAGAGACATGAATGCTGCAATGCCAAAAATTGGTAAGCATCCACTGCAGAGGCCCCAGAGGCCTAATGGATAAGGCACCAGCCTCCTAAGCCAGGGGCTGTGGGTTCAGTTCCCACTTGGGGTAAGAGTACCTTTGGGTTTCCCAGGTGGCGCTAGTGGTAAAGAATCCACTGAGATATGGGTTCGATCTCTGCGTCAGGAAGAACCCCTGGAGGAGGGCATGGCAACCACTCCAGAAGTGAAGAATCCCATGGACAGAGGAGCCTGGTGGGCTACTACTCTCCATGGGGTCACAAAGAGTTGGTCCCGACTGAGTGACTGAGAAGAGTGGCAGGTCCACTACAGGGACATGAGCACAGGCTTGAGAGAAGAATCAAAAGGGAAAGAATAAAAGCATAATTAAATCAAGAGCCTAAAAACAACATCATCAGTATACGTGCCAAAGGAGAGCAAATACACTCAGGTGTTTGCTTTTGAGATCCAGCAGTGACTAAAAATGATAATATAAGAAAAGTGAAATATTCTTCAAAATATTCAAAATATTCTTCAAAATATTCTTCAAAATAGTATATTTTACAAATATTAGTATATTTGTAAATTCCTCCAAAATTTACTACTACCTCATTCTTCCCAAGTTTTATTTATTCTTATTTAATTTATTAATTTTTAATTGGAGGATGATTGCTTTACAATATTGACTTGGTTTCTGCCATACATCAACAAGAATCAACCATAGGTATACATATGTCCCCTCCCTCTTGAACCTCTCACCTACCTCTCACCCCATCCCACCCTTCTAGGTTATCACAGAGCACCAGTTTGAGCTCCCTGAATCATACAGTAAGTTCCGACTGGCTATCTATTTTGCATATGATAATTTATGTTTCCATGCCACTCTCTCCATTGGTCCTACCCTCTCCTTCCCCCACCCTCAGCCCCCGCTTGTGTTGACGAGTCTGTTCTCTATGTCTGCATCTCCACTGCTGCGTTGTGAATAGGCTCCTCAGTACCATCTTTCTAGATTCCATATATATGTGTTAATATATTTGTTTTTCTCTTTCTGACTTACTTCACTTCGTATAATAGGCTCAAGGTTCATTCACCTCATTAGAATCTACACAAATGCATTCCTTTTATAGCTGAGTAACAGTCCATTGAATGTATATACTACAAGTTCTTTATCCATTCACCTGTCAATGGACATCTAGATTGCTTTCATATCCTAGCTATTGTAAATAGGGATGCAATGAATATTCGGGTACATATGTCTTTTCCAATTATGGTTTCCCCAGGGTATATGCCCAGTAGTCGGATTCCCAGCTCATATGGTACTTTTATTACTAGTTTTTTAAGGAACCTCCATACTCTTCTCCAGAGTGGCTGTATCAATTTGCATTCCCATCAACAGTGCAAGAAGATTCCCTTTTCTCCATACTCTAAAACTCTTAGAGGAAACACAGGCAGAACACTCTATGACAAACTGCAAAAGCCTCTATGACCTACCTCTTAGAGTAATGAAAATATAAACAAAAAAAACAAATGGAACCTAATGAAATTTAAAAGATTTTGCACAGCAAAAGAAACTATAAACAAGGTAAAAAGACAGAGGAGAAAGTCCTCAGAATGGGAGAAAATAATAGCAAATGAAACAACTGACAAAGGATTAATCTCCAAAATATACAAGCAGCTCATATCAGAAAAACAAACAACCCAATCAAAAAGTGGGCAGAACAGCTGATCTTTCAACAGAAACTCTGCAAGCCAAAAAGGAATGGCAGGATATATTTAAAGTAATGAAAGGGGAAAATCTACAACCAAGATTACTGTACCCAGCAAGGATCTCATTCAAAATTGATGGAGAAATAAAATGCTTTTCAGACAAGCAAAAGAGAATTCATACCACCAAACCAGCTTTACAACAAATGTTAAAGGGACTACATAGCCAAGAAATACAACAGAAGAAAAAAGATCTACAAAATCAATCCCAAACAATTAGAAAATGGCAATAGGAACATATATATCAATAATTACTTTAAATGTAAATAGATTAAATGCTCCAACCAAAAGACACAGACTGGCTGAATGAATACAAAAACAAGACCCGTATATATGCTGTCTACAAGAAACTCACTCCAGACATCAAGACCCTTATATAATGAAAGTGAGAGGTTGGAAAAATATATTCCATGAAAATGGGAAGCAAAAGAAAGCTGGAGTAGCAATCCTCTTATCAGACAAAATAGACCTTAAAATAAAGAAGATTACAAGAGATAAGGAAGGATACTACATAATGACCAAGGGATCAATCCAAGAGGAAGACATAACAATTGTAAATATCTATGCACCCAACATAGGGGCACCTCAATACATAAGACAAACATTAACAGACATAAAAGGAGAAATCGACAGTAACACAATAATAGAAGGAGACTTTAATACCCCACTCACACCAATGGACAGATCGAAAATTAATAAGGAAACACAAGTCTTAAATGATATATTAAATGAGATGTAACTCATTGATATCTTCAGAATATTCCATACAAATGCAGAAGATGTACCTTCTTCTCAAGTGCATATGGAACATTCTCCAGGATAGACCACATCTTGGGTCACAAATCAAACCTCAGTAAATTTAAGAAAATTGAAATTGTATCAAGCATCTTCTCTGCCCACAATGCTATGAGACTAGATATCAATTACAAGAAAAAAAAAACTATAAGAAACACAAACACATGGAGGTTGAACAACACATTTCTAAATAACCGATAGGTTACTGAAGAAATCAAAAGGAAAATTTAAAAAGTTCTAGAAACAAATGACAATGAAAACACAATTCAAAACCTATGGGATGCAGCAAAAGCAGTTCTAAGAGGGAAGTTTATAGCAATACAATCCTACCTCAAGAATCAAGATAAACATTGAATCGACAACCTAACTTTACACCTAAAGCAACTGGAAAAAGAAGGAGAAAAAAAAAACCCAAAATTAGTAGAAGGAATGAAATCATAAAGATCCAAGCAGAAATAAATGACAAGAAATGAAAGAAGCAATAGTAAAGATTAATAAAAACTAAAAGCTGGTTCTTTGAGAAGATAAACAAAATTGACAAACTCTTAGCCAGACTCATCAAGAAAAAAAGAGAGAGGAATCATATCAACAAAATTAGAAATGAAAATGGAGAGGTTACAACAGATAATGCAGAAATACAAAGTATTACAAGAGACTGTTATGAACAACTATATAGCAATAAAATAGATAACCTGGAAGAAATGGACAGATTCTTAGAAAAGTTCAATCTACCAAGACTGAACCAGGAAGAAATAGAAATTATGAACAACCCAATTACAAGCACTGAAATTGAAGCTGTGATCAAAAACCTCCCAAAAAACAAAAGCCCAGGACCAGACGACTTCACAGGAGAAGTCTATTAAACATTTAGAGAACAGCTAATGCCTATCTTTCTAAAACTCTTTCCAAAAATTCCACAGGAAGGAACATTTCCAAACTCATTCTATGAGGCAACCATCACCCTGATACCAAAACCAGACAAAGACAACACAAAAAAAGAAAACTAAGGCCAATCTCCCTGATGAACATATATGCAAAAATCCTCAATAAAATTTTAGCAAACAGAATTCAGCAACACATCAAAAAGCTCATACACCATGATAAAGTTGGGTTTATTCCAGGGATGCAAAGATTCTCCAATATACAGAAATCAATCAATGTGATACACCATATTAACAAATTGAAGATAAAAACGATATGATCATCTCAATAGATGCAGAAAAAGCCTTTGACAAAATTCAGCACCTATTTATGATTAAAACTCTTCAAAAAATGGGCATAGAAGAAACCTACCTCAACATGGTAAAGGCCATATATGATAAATGTATGACAAACACTATTCTCAATGATGAAAAACTGAAAGCATTTCCCTTAAGATCAGAAAGAAGACAAGAGTATCCTCTTTTGCCACTGTTATCCAACATAGTTCTGGAAGTCCTAGCCACAGCAATCAAAGAAGAAAAAGAAATAAAAGCAATCCAGACCAGAAAAGAAGAAGTAAAGCTCCCACTGTTTGCAGATGACATGATACTGTACATAGAAAACCCTAAAGATAGTATCAAAAAATTACTAGAGCTAATCAGTGAATTCAGCAAAGTTGCAGGATACAAAATCAATACACAGAATCACTTGCATTTCTATACACTAACAATGAAAAATCAAAAAGAGAAATTAAGGAATTAATCCCATTCACCATTGCAAGAAAAAGAATTAAATATCTAGGAATAAACTTACCTAAGGAGACAAAAGAACTGCACACAGAAAATTATAAGGCACTACTGAAAAGAAATCAAAGATGACATAAACAAATGGAGAGAGATTCCATGTTCCTGGGTAGAAAGAATCAATATTGTGAAAATGACTATACTACCAAATGCAATCTACAGATTCAATGCAATTCCCATCAAATTACCAAGGGAATTTTTCACAGAACTAGAACAAAAGCTTTCACAATTCATATGGAAACACAAGAGACCCAGATTAGCCAAAGCAGTCTTGAGAAAGAAGAATGGAGCTCGAGGAATTAAGTTCCTGACTTCACGTTCTACTACAATGCTACAGTCATCAGGACAGTATGGTACTGGCACAAAAACAGAAATATAGACCAATGGAACAAGATAGAAAGCCCAGAAATAAACCCATGCACCTATGGGTACCTTATTTTTGACGAAGGAGGCAAGAATATACAATGGGGCAAAGACAGTCTCTTCAATAAATGGTGCTGGGAAAACTGGACAGCTACATGTAAAAGAATGAAATTAGAACACTTCTTAACACCATACACAAAGATGAACTCAAAATGAATTAAAGACCTAAATGTAAGACCAGAAACTATAAAACTCTTAGAGGAAAACGTAGGCAGAACACTCGATGACATAAATCAAAGCAAGATCCTCTATGACTCACCTCCTAGAGTAATGGAAATAAAAACAAAAGTATACAAGTGGGACCTGATTAAACTTAAAAGCTTTTGCACAGCAAAGGAAACTATGAGCAAGGTGAAAAGACAAGGCTCAGAATGGGAGAAAATAATAGCAAATGAAAAACTGACAAAGGATTAATTTCCAAAATATACAAGCAGCTCATACAACTCAATACCAGAAAAACAAACAACCCAATCAAAAAGTGGGGAAAAGACCTCAACAGACATTTCTCCAAAGAAGACAAACAGATGGCTAACAAACACATGAAAAGATGTTCAACATCGCTCATTGTTAGAGAAAAGCAAATCTAAATTACAATGAGGTGTCACCTCACACCAGTCAGAATGGCTCTCATCAAAAAGTCTACAAACAATAAATGCTGGAAAGGGTGTGGAGAAAAGGGAACACTCTTGCACTGTTGGTGGGAATGTAAACTGATACAGCCACTATAGAAGACAGTATGGAGATTCCTTTAAAAACTAAGAATAAAACCACCATGTAACCCAGCAATACCACTCCGAGGCATATACCCTGAGGAAACCCAAACTGAAAGAGACACATGTATCCCATTGTTCATTGCAACGCTATTAGCAATAGCTAGAACATGGAAGCCACCTAGATGTCCATGACAGATGAAAGGATAAATAAGTTGTGGTACATACACACAGCCATAAAAGGAATGCATTTAAGTCAGTTCTAAGGTGGAGAAAGCAATGGCACCCCACTCCAGTACTCTTGCTGGAAAACCCCATGGACGGAGGAGCCTGGTGGCCTGCAGTCCATGGGGTCGCTGAGGGTCTTCACTTTGCGACTTCACTTTGACTTTTCACTTTCATGCATTGGAGAATGCCATGGGCGGAGTTCCTCACGCTGGCCCCCGGCATCACTCCAGTGTTCTTGCCTGGAGAATCTCAGGGACGGGGGAGCCTGGTGGGCTGCAGTCCATGGGGTCACTAAGAGTCGGACACGACTAAAGCAACTTAGCAGCAGCAGCAGCAGCAATGAGGTGGATGAGCCTAAAACCTATTTTACAGAGTGAAGTGAGTCAGAAAGAGAAAGATCAATACCGTATTCTAACACATATATACGGAATCTAGAAAAATGGTACTGAAGAATTTATTTACAGGGCAGCAATGGAGAAATAGGCATAGAGAACAGACTTATGGACACACGGAGAGAGGAGGAGAAGGTGAGATGTATGGAAAGAGTAACATGGAAACTTACATTACCATATGTAAAATAGATAGCCAACAGGAATTTGCTATATGGCTCAGGAAACAAACAGGAGCTTTGGATCAACCTGAAGGGGTGGGATGGGGAGAGAGATGGGAGGGAGGTTCAAAAGGTAGGGGATATATATATACCTATGGCTGATTCATGTTGAGGTTTGACAGAAAACAGCAAAATTCTATAAAGCAATTATCCGTCAATAAAAAATAAATAAATTTTAAAAAGTGCACAGAAGACCTAAACATTTATCCAAATAAGACATACAGATGGCTAATAAACACATGAAAAAATGTTCGACATTGCTCATTACTGGAGAAATGCAAATCAAAACTACAATGAGGTATACCTTGACCCCAGTCAGAATGGCCATCATCAAAAAGTCTACGAACAATAATTGCCAAGGGTTTTTACGCTGAGCTAGGTAAAGGTGGTGTGGGATTTTCTAGTAACTTCCTCCTGCAGCAGAGAAGACAGAAACGCTGCAGCCTGTGTGGTATTTTTGTCTGTGGAGCCGGATATAGGCATTTACCAGAAAGCTTGTCAACACATCTGGGTGAGGCAGGACCCTAGAGAGCGGCAGTACTGATACCTTAGGCATTATTATTTTGATTGTTTCTTATTGAGATCAAAGCTATTTATAATAACAGCTTAGGCTCACCACTCATCTGAGCCTCACATGAGTTATCCTGAGGTACTGGGCTGAGCTGATCTTAGAAGTTAAAGAGAAAACAGAAACAAATCTACAGAACTACGTTTTGTCTGCTGCTTTTTCAAATTGCAGCTTGGAAAGAGAAAGAATATACTGGAAGCTTTTTTATTATATGTATTTTTAAAAAAGCTGAAGGAACGTACAAAGAGGAAAACAGGAGACATGGTGACATCTGCTTAATAGAAACGACTTCTCCGTGGCCTGTTTGACACAGCATAGAAGGGTCTGGGCTTTTTGTGACAGCTATCTGAACACTTGAGGTTGAAAATAAAATCACACAAGTCCTGAATTACCCAAATGATCTGCCCACATCAGCAAGGAAGTATAGACCAAGGAATTCTGAGTGTTTGGGCTTCAAAATAGCTTTTGGGACTCTCAGAGGAATGGTACATGAAAACAAGATATCTGAACAAGTCTAACTAGGTTTTTCTTTTCTTAATTTTTTAAATTGTTCAAAATGTCTTTTTTAAATTAATTTAAGTTGACTGCGCTGGGTCATGTATATGTGCTCTTCTCTAGCTGTGCCGAGCAGGGGCTGCTCGCAAGTTGCCTGCAATGTGGACTTCTCATTGCAGTGACCTCTCTGGTTGCAGAGCGCAGGCTCTGGGCTTCAGTGGTTGAGGCTCCAGGGCTCTAAGGCACAGGCTCAGTAGTTGTGGCACATGAGTTTAGTTGCTTTGCAGCATGTGGGATCTTCCCAGACCGGGGATCAAACCACTGTCTCCTGCATTGCAGGCAGGTCGTTTGCCAGTGAGCCACCAGGGAAGCTCTGAAATTATTTTTCTAACAGCTTTATTGAGTAGCTGCAAATTTAATATGTACAATTTGATGAGTCTGCACATATACATGAGTGATTCTTCATTAATGGGTTTAGGTTCTGCTATCTTTGTGTAGCAGAGGTGTTAAGAAAAGGCTTCAGACACAAGCCAAACCTGCATGTGATTCCCAGGCCCCTTCCTTACCATAAACTGCTCTGTGCTTTGTTTTCTTCATGGGGTTATTATAAGAATTAAGTAACACAAAACATGGAAGGCAATCAGAACAGTACCTGGGACTAGGGCTTTCCAGGTGGTTCAGTGGTAAAGAATCATACTTCCAATGCAAAAGACACAGGAGATATGGGTTTGATCCCTGGGTTGGAAAGATCCCCTGGAGGAGGGCATGGCAACCCACTCCAACATTCTTACCTGGAGAATCCCACGGACAGAGGAGCCTGGCAGACTACAGTTCATGGGGTTGAAAAGAGTTGGACACAACAACAGCACAAGTTATTTTTATTGTCATTAAATACCATGAATAGGTAAAATTGTGATCACAAAGGCAATGAGAGGTTATTGTTACCTTGAGAGGCATACTTTGAAATCAGCCAGGTTTACACGTCACAGAGTTCACTCTGTCTTTAACAGTATGTACATTCTGTCTGACATTTCTGTGCAAGTTTTTGTTCACATGTATCGTTCACTGATAAGACTGTAAACAATAAGAGGTCAGAGCCCACCTCTTACTCAAATGCTCATGATATGAACCATATTATACTAAGTAAAAACAGCAGTCATGCTTTACTTTTGTTCCAGAACTATGAAACTGTACAACTTCTTCTTTTTAAGAAAACCTAATAGAAGAATAATGACCCAAAACTATTGATCTTATCTAATTGTCTTCAAATACACTGTGATGAGACTCCTCAGTGATGGACTACAGCTGGACCTTGTTGATCTTTATTTCATAGTGTAAAAGCATTTCTGGTTTTGTTTGTTGCTAATTCATGTCCAGTTCTTGGCACCCCATGGACTGTAGATTGCCACGCTCCCCCGACCCACAGATTCTCCAGGAAAAAGTACTGGAGTGGGCTGCCATTCCCTTCTCCAGGGGATCTTCCAGATACAGGGATCAAACCTGAGTATCCTTTATCTCCTGCATTGATTGGCAGGTGGATTCTTTACTGCTGAGCCACCTGGGAAGCTTGAAAGCATTTTTACCCAGGTTAAATTCCCCAGCCTTAAAAAAAAAAAAGAAAGAAAGAAAAACAACTTCTGTGATTCAAAGTCTCTTCTCTGTTTCAAAGGAAAAAGCTGTGTGGAGGTATATCATAGCGTATGTATCAAACAGCCAGATATTTTATAGAGAGGTACTCTGGAAACTAGGAAAAACTAACAAATATTGCATACAAAACAAGCTCTGTTTTGCTCTAGTTCTTATAAATGAAGGGAAGATTTTCCTAAATTATCTTTGTGACCCCATGGACTGTAGTTAACCTGGCTCATCTGTCCATTCTCTAGGCCAGAATACTGGAATGAGTAACCATTCCCTTCTCCAGGGATTCTTCCCAACCCAGGGATCGAACTCATGTCTCCTCCATTGCAGGCAAATTCTTCACCATCTGAGCCACCAGAGAAGCCCATTTATGAGCTAAAGGTTGCCTAAAGTTGTTACTGAAACATAGCAGTTAAAACCAGATGACATTATGAGACTTGAATCACTAGTACTGTACTCAGCCACTAGTGCATTTTATAGGCGACTTTTACAGTTACGTAGGAATATAGTTGTCCCTTGAACAACATGGGCTTGAACTATGCAGGTCCACTTATATGCAGATTGGTTTTCAATAAATACTGCAAAACTATACTCCCTGGGCTTCCCAGATGGCTCAGTGGTAAAGAATCTGTTTCAGTTTTAAAACATATCCAATTCATCTATTTACTTTGTAGGGCTAATGGGAAAATGTTGATCAACAGTACTTTCAGAGACTAAAAGAAAACTTACTTTAATCTATTAGAATCTTAAAGCTGCAAATATATCAGATTGGGTTTGTCGTTCAGTCGCTCAGTCATGTCTAGCTCTTTGCAACCCCATGGTCTGCAGCATACCAGGCTTCCCTGTCCTTCACAATCTCCCGGAGTTTGCTGAAACTCATGTCAATTGAGTTGATGGTGCCATCTAACTATCTCATCCTCTGTCAGTGTGGGTTTTCAGAGTATTTATGTTCTTTTTTATCCTCTATGTGGTCTTTGGTGTTCTGTTTCTATTTTAACTGTATTGTTTTGTGCCCTTTATTTTAAAAGTATTGCAAATAATTTTGGAGGGAGATGGGTACTGACAAAAATAAAATAAAACTGTTAGATAAAGGCAGATTATCAGTGGAAGAATATCCACCAGTGTCTCTATTGTAACTATAGTCTTATTATTGAATCTCTTTGCCTGAAAGGACTTGGGGGTTGTTGTCTGCCTGGGGGCGGGGGGGGGGAGAACATGTTGAGAAACTCTTAACCTTTGATAACCTTTACAGTATTTCTTCAAGTTTGCCATTGCTGACAAGAGAACATATCCAGACAGAGGAGAAAATTCATTAGACTTGAGGGTTTCAGATATCTCTATCAAGGACAAGGACAAAACGGCTGTCCCAGAAGAAAGCCTGGTACATGGGGGCTCAATAACTGCCATTTTTCATCTGGGTCCAATGACCCGTTCCATGAAAATGCCAGCACTGTGTTGTTTCATCCATATGAACTGGGTTATGCCATCAAGATAAATGCTGTTTGCTCAGGAAGCCTTGAAACCCAGCACTGCTGATAATATTCAGAAGCTCCCTCTCTAGAGCCAAAATGACATTTGGTCCCAATGGCATTTGCAGAATTTGGGGCCTACGTCTTTCTGCCTCCCAAAGGCAAAAACTTGAGTCAGTGGGGCTTAATCCAGGTTTAAGTTATGGTACACCTTAGTAGTCAGATGCAAGTAGACACTTGATTAATGAGTAGTAAATGAATAGCAACTATAATTCCAAAGCTTTTCAGTTCAGTTCAGTCACTCAGTCGTGTCCGACTCTTTGCGACCCCATGAATCGCAGCACACCAGGCCTCCCTGTCCATCACCAACTCCCAGAGTTCACTCAAACTCACGTCCATTGAGTCCGTGATGCCATCCAGCCATCTCATCCTCTGTCATCCCTTCTCCTCCTGCCTGCAATCTCTCCCAGCATCAGAGTCTTTTCCAATGAGTCAACTCTTCACATGAGGTGGCCAAAGTACTGGAGCTTCAGCTTTAGCATCATTTCTTCCAGAGAAATCCCAGGGCTGATCTCCTTCAGACTGGACTGGTTGGATCTCCTTGCAATCCAAGGGACTCTCAAGAGTCTTCTCCAACACCACAGTTCAAAAGCATCAATTCTTTGGTGATCAGCCTTCTTCACAGTCCAACTCTCACATCCATACATGACCACAGGAAAAACCATAGCCTTGACTAGACGGACCTTAGTTGGCAAAGTAATGTCTCTGCTTTTGAATATGCTATCTAGGTTTTTCATAACTTTTCTTCCAAGATTGCTGGGAGAAATATCAATAACCTCAGATATGCAGATGACACCACTCTTATGGCAGAAAGTGAAGAGGAACTAAAAAGCCTCTTGATGAAAGTGAAAGAGGAGAGTGAAAAAATTGGCATAAAGCTCAACATTCAGNGAAAAACCATAGCCTTGACTAGACGGACCTTTGTTGGCAAAGTAATGTCTCTGCTTTTGAATATGCTATCTAGGTTGGTCATAACTTTTCTTCCAAGGAGTAAGCATCTTTTAATTTCATGGCTGCAGTCACCATCTGCAGTGATTTTGGAGCCCCCCAAAATAAAGTCTGACACTGTTTCCACTGTTTCCCCATCTATTTCCCATGAAGTGATGGGACCAGATGCCATGATCTTCATTTTCTGAATGCTGAGCTTTAAGCCAACTTTTCCACTCTCCTCTTTCACTTTCATCAAGAGGCTTTTTAGTTCCTCTTCACTTTCTGCCATAAGGGTGGTGTCATCTGCATATCTGAGGTGATTGATATTTCTCCCAGCAATCTTGATTCCAGCTTGTGTTTCTTCCAGCCCAGTGTTTCTCATGATGTACTCTGCATATAAGTTAAATAAGCAGGATGACAATATACAGCTTTGATGTACTTTTTAACAATGCAAACAATACAGAATATATAAAGACAGTCAGAAATATAAAAATAAAAAGGTAGTTATCCCATCCCAGTCTTAGATAAAACCAGTGTTAAAAAGATTGATGTTTCCCTCTATACTTTTTCCAATGGTTATAGAAACACATATGTATAGAGGTTTTTATTTTTATTTTTATAATCACAACCACATATATTTTTCAGCAACTTCCAATTTACAATGGATATTATTATCTAGCTCATTTTTTTTAGGTAGTTGTACAATATTATATCACTGCAGATGGTGACTGCAGCCATGAAATTAAAAGACACTTACTCCTTGGAAGGAAAGTTATGACCAACCTAGGCAGCATATTAAAAAGCAGAGACATTACTTTGCCAACAAAGGTCCATCTAGTCAAGGCTATGGTTTTTCCAGTGGTCATGTATGGATGTGAGAGTTGGACTAAAAAGAAAGCTGAGCGCTGAAGAATTGATGCTTTTTAACTGTGGTGTTGGAGAAGACTCTTGAGAGTCCCTTGGACTGCAAGGAGATCCAACCAGTCCATCCTAAAGGAGATCAGTCCTGGGTGTTCATTGGAAGGACTGATGCTGAAGCTGAAACTCCAATACTTTTGCCACCTGATGCAAAGAGCTGACTCATTTGAAAAGACCCTGATGCCGGGAGGGATTGGGGGCAGGAAGAGAAGAGAGTGACAGAGGATGAGATGGTTGGATGGCATCACCAACTTGATGGGCATGAGTTTGAGTGAACTCTGGGAACTGGTTATAGAGAGGGAAGCCTGGAGTGCTGCAGTCCTTGGAGTCACAAAGAGTTGGACTGAACTGAACTGAACAATATTATATAGTATTAAGGTACTGTTTTTGAAGCCATACTTTTATTGGTAGATAATGTAGATTTGTCCAGTTTTGGGTCATTATAAACAATGCTGAAATAAGTATCCTTTGCATGTATCTTTTAAAATTATGCCGCTTTTCTTAGAATTGAGTCCTTTAAGTGAGATTATTGAGACAAAAGACATATGCGTTTCTTATTTTAATAGATAATACCGGTAGAGAGTATGTGCCATTTTGTTTTTGTCACCCAGCATCCACTTCCTCTTTTTCTGGTATCAAATGAGTCCCCCTTCTCTCTTAATCTTTGGGGTTACAAATGGCATTGATTTGACTGGCTTCTGTATTTGGTGACTGATGATATAATATCTCACTAGTTGTAACTGTTCTATCGTTCAGAGATGGGCACATGACTCAATTCAGGTCAATAAGAATTAGATCAAGGATATTTTTTCTCTGCTGGATTTGTTGTAGGAATATAAGCTCTCTTTTTGAAGAGAGCCCTTTACTGAAAATGACCTCCACTCAGAGGAAGGAAGAACTGACAGTAGAAAGAAACTAGATTCTAATGATAATACTTAAGTAGATTTGATTTGGTTGTGACTAGATTTTCAAGCACGTGACTATAAATAATTTTCAGATTTGACTTGAGTTTTTTGTTACTTAACGATCAAAGATGTTTTTAGTGACACACTGTCAGGTTACCTCTAGAATTATGGCACTTCACACTCTACTCAATGGTAGAATTTCTCTTTCTCCATCTCTTGCCAAGACTAAAGCATGAATCTTAAGTTTTTGTCATGGTAATATATATTAAATACTGTCTCACTCTTACTTTAATTAGTGTTTCCCTAACTACCAGTGGGGTTGGACTCCTTTTTGTATATTTTTGGGGTGTTCATAGGCTTTGCATGTTTTTGTATTGTCTTCATCTTTTTCTGATCTTTTTATAGGGTCTCTTTTATGTTAGGTCTTTTAACTCTTGGTGTTCCATATAGGTATGTGCTACTTTTTTTTTCATAATAACCCTTAGCCTTCGCTCACAGTGGTTTTATCATAAGTTTTAATTTTTATGTTGTCAAATCTGACCTTTCACTCTTAAATCCATTGTAATTAAGTTCATGCCACCACAACTCCATTGAAACTGCTCCTGGAAAAAGTCACCAGGACCTCATAAATGCCAAACACAATGAACTCTTTACAGTCCTCAACAAACAGTTATTATCATATATTAACTGTGCTATTGATATAAAAATAAGATATTGTCCTTGTCCTTAAAGAACTTACAATTTAGTGCAACAGTCAAGCAGATGAACATAATGTCAATATGTAATTGATGCTAGATGTTGAGTTTGTGTTATGGACTGAATTGTGGCCCCCTCCCCCTGCAAAAAAAAATCTTGTGTTTAAGTCCTAACCCCCAGTACCTTAAAATGTAGTGTTTGGAGATAAAGTCTATAAAGAGGTGATTGCATTCAAGTAACATCTTTAGGGTAGGCCCTAATCCAGTGTGACTGGTGGCCGTATAACAAGATATGTGCACCCAGAGGGAAGACCATGTGAAGACAGAAGGTAACCATCTGCAAGCCGAAGAGAGCAGCCTCAGAAAGAGCATCCTGCCAACACTTTCATCTCAGGCTCCTAGTCTTCAGAACTGTGAGAAAATAGCAATAGGTTCCTCTTGTTTAAGAGAATGTGTTCCACTTAGTCTGTGGTACTTTGTTATGGCAGCCCTATCAAGCCAATGGTTTGTCTCCATAACATCTCTTCCATCGCTCCCCCTTGTGTACCATCCATGTGGTTGTGGAAGCAAGGATTAAATTCATCCCAGCAATGAACTCTGGTTATTTAAGCCACTCAAGGCAATCCTGTACAGTAAGCAGTTTACAAAACCCAGACTTTGGCCAATTTGTGTCAGTGAAACTTGAAGAGCTGGTGACTCTCAGAAAACTTTTTCCTTGTTCTTCAAAGAAAGCTAGTAAAAGCCTGCTTTCTTTCCATTTGGATGGAGAGAGCTGAGACCGTAAACCCTGGGATTACTGCATCTACTGTTCTCATGAGCAAAGCTAGCTTTAGAATCATGCTGCTTCTTTGGAAGGCAGAGCAAAGAAATGGAGGAAGACTGGATCCTTGACATCATTTAGCCACCAAGTCAAATTAATCCTGATACCTACCCAGTTATGTGAGCCGTAAATCCCCTTTGTTATTTAAGCAATTTTGATTTTAAAATTTACAGTGCAAAAGATCCTAACAGTTATAGGATTCACAGGGAAAGGAACCAACCATAGATTGAATTCCTGAGGAAATATACTTTGACATGGGAGATTGGCGTGCAGAAATTTCATTAGGGGGTGCTTTGGGGGTTACATCTGTGGAAAAAGTGAAGGAAGCAGGTTTGGGGAGAGGAAGAAGTTGAACTGAGATGGCACAGTGGTAAAGAATCTGCCTGCCAACACAGGAGATGCAAGAGATGCTGGTTTGACCCCTGAGTTGGGAAGATCCCCTGAAGGAGACCATGGCAACCCATTCCAGTATTCTTGACTGGAGAATCCCATGGACAGAGGAGCCTGGTGGGCTACATTCCATGAGGTCACAAACAGTCAGACACGACTGAGCCTGCATGCACTCACACACACACAGATAGTCTAACAAAGGCCTCAGCCATTCCTACGTGGAGATCTGAAGACTTTATGCCACCTAGTGTCAAACTTTATTTTTTGGGGCTCCAAAATCAATGCAGATGGTGACTGCAGCCATGAAATTAAAAGGCACTTACTCCTTGGAAGGAAAGTTATGAACAATCTAGATAGCATATTGAAAAGCAGAGACATTACTTTGCCAACAAAGGTCCATCTAGTCAAGGCTATGGTTTTTCCAGTGGTCATGTATGGATGGGAGAGTTGGACTATGAAGAAAGCTGAGCGCCAAAGAATTGATGCTTTTGAACTGTGGTGTTGGAGAAGACTCTTGAGAGTCCCTTGGACTGCAAGGAGATCCAACCAGTCCATTCTGAAGGACATCAGTCCTGGGTGTTCATTGGAAGGACTGCTGCTAAAGCTGAAACTCTAGTACTTTGGCCACCTCATGTGAAGAGTTGACTCATTGGAAAAGACCCTGATGCTGGGAGGGATTGGGGGCAGGAGGAGAAGGGGATGACAGAGGATAAGATGGCTGGATGGCGTCGCTGACTCCATGGATGTGAGTCTGAGTGACTCCGAGAGTTGGTTATGAACAGGGAGGCCTGCGTGCTGCAATTCATGGGGTTGTAAGGAGTCAAACACGACTGAACGACTGAACTGAACTGAACTGAACTGAATGACCAATCATATTAACTAAAACCAGAAAAGCAAGGTGACTTTCAAGGGTAAGTTCTGGAGAAGCATTCAGTTGAAAACTATCAATCAGCCTCCAACAATTCCCACAGCTGGTGGAATGGCTGCTTCAATCCTGAATGGGGAGATCTCTGCACCAGGATGTTCACAACTGACCACCCATTTACATGTAATAAGTTCTAGGAACAGCGCTTCAAAAATTCTGTTGGGTAGCTGTACTCAGGGAGAAGCTTACTAGAAAATAATTGGTAGGATTAACTACAGCCCTGGAGGCTGCTCTTGGGGCCATAATTGAGGCAGATCATCCATTTCTACTCTTTGTAGATGGCCCTCACTCTGTTGGTCTAGGTAGCTTACTTAATGCAGTGATCCAGACCCTGTTCACTTTCACTAAGGCGCCTGACACCTTCATCACTAGGTCCATTTCTAGTTGTGGCTACTGCTGCACCTGTCATGTACCATCTGAATTCAGCAAGTGAAAACCAAGACACAGATGGATTACTTAAATATCAAACATTTTCCTTCTTATCCCTGTTGCTTAACAGCTATCTAACGAAAATCAAGGTCAATTTCCTTGCCTGCTGGTTTCTTGGAGGAGCCTGAAGTGACCAGGCAGCAGTTAGGGTTTAGTAGGACTCTTCCTGGAAGCATTTCTCCTCTGGAGGCCAAAGCCTCTAACCTCTAGGGAAAAAAGGTTAAAAATTCCCCAGATGAATCACTGGGAACCAGTATACAGAGGCACTCCCACTTCCAACCCTTACCTAGCAAACTCACGTATTCTTCCTATTGGAGATCCTGTGCCATGTAATGAACATCGATTTAGAGTGGAACTTGAATCCTGGAGAGTGGTGCCCCTCCTTACAGGGTATTCTTTGTAAGCTAGCACTTCAGCTGAATCTTTACAGGTCCTTCCAATGCTCTGTCAGGCAGTTTGTCTAGGTGGTGTAGTAACTGAAAAAATCAATGGAGTCCATGATCATGTGCCCACTGCTACACTAACACCCTGGTCAGTAAATCACACACTTTAAACCCTCAGTGATCTCAGTGATACTGGCTAATTCCCTTCAAGCAGGAGGTCTAAGTTGGAATATGTCTAAATTCCAGTCAAGATAGATTGATACTACTTCCAGGAGGGAATAGGTCCAATGTAGGGGATGGGTCCAACATGCCACCAAGCATCTGGTAGGTTTCCTACGGGGATGGTACCATATTGAAAGCCAAGCATTTGGTCTCTGTTACTGGCAGTTGGGTATTTGACAATGGCCATAAACAGAGAAGTCTTGGTAAGTGGGAGCCCGTGCCACTGGGTCCATGTATTATCTCCATTCCTGCCCTCATTCTTACCACAAACATGCCCGTTTCTGTTGGACAAGCAGTGGTATAGCCAGTGGCAGAGCCTGGCCACTGTCATCTGGACGCGTCATTGTTTCCTGCGGTTGTTCAGTGCCTGTTCTGTGATATAGATGCTCTCCACTGGGCAGAAACGTGAAACAAAGAGCTCCATATTTCATACTGTTTTCACGAGTATGAAATGTCTCTTTTTCCAGACCTCTTTATTTCCCCTCCCCCCACCTTTCCCCCTTATATGGTTTTTCACCTCATGAGTTAGTGGGAGCTAGGGCTGTATTCCATCAAATACCTTTAAGTAGTCCAAGTCTGGGCCTCACTTGATCTTAAATATTTAAGCAAAGTGCTTCACATGGTTCTACCAAGAGAAGCAAGGAGAACCCTGGAAGTGGTAGGGGCCCAGATGTGGTAAGGACTTCAGGACAAGTTGTTGTTGATACATTTATGGAAGAAAAACAGATAATGCAGCTCACTTCTATAGAAATTACCAGGAATGTGGATGTCCTCACAGCCCAAGACCACTTTCCTGCCTGGGTGTCACTAGTTAACCACAATGACTGCTTGCAGACCAGAAAGGGCCTCAGCTATTCAAGTTCCAGGACCTGCCCCTCGACTTCTTTGGCGGCTCTCTGGGAAAAGTCAAGAAATTATTCTAAATACAAAAGGTACATAAGCTCTTCTGCAAATGATATGCTCTGATTCCAGAACCCTTGGTAACTGTGTTGTTATCTCCCATTGGGGCTTACCATAAACTTAAATTTTTACGCACACAAGAAGTTTCAAATTTTAAAAATTCATGAGGGAAAAATCCATACAAATCTCATTATTAGGGACAATTCCTGTCAAATCATTAACATCCCAGTGAGCCTCTTTTTAGACCTTATATATATTCACATAAATAAAATGACCTATGTAATTTTACAATCTGCTTTTTGAGTCAACAATTTGTCAATGAATCTGATCTACATAAATTATTTAACCAGTTTGCTGTAGTGTTAACTGGGTGGTACTGCCCTCTAGAGTACATTTTGTGTCTTGAATATTTACACATTGAAATACATATTATTTTATTGCAAATTACTTTCTCTTCTTTCTCATATATATTAGGTATATTTTGTTGCGGGTATCTATGACTTTCATTTCAGGACTATAAAGGGAGTGTTATAAAATATTTATTGTAAGAAGGGGACTGAGTTGGCTGGGATTGAAAAGCTTTGCTTGTAGATGGACATGGAGTATTTCCTATTTTCAATATTATGAAAGTGCTGATGAACATCTTTATGCAATCATCTTTTGGAGTGAGTTCGCTATGTTAAAGGGTATGCATTTTAAAATCTTCACACACTGCACCAATTTACTCACATACCAGCAAGACACAGGAGCGCCAGTTCCCTCACATACTCACCAACAGCAGTGTAATCTTAATGCTTGGAAGCAGCTCTTCAGAGGTAGATAAAATTGTCTTAAAACTTGTGTTTTATGTCCTGGGGTAAATCTAGAGGTCTCCCCACTCCGCTCCATATTCTGAAAGTTCCAAGAATGTATTCTCATTGGTGTACAAGAGTTCCAACTTCTGCACACTCAACAACACTTGTAATTATTTTTTAAAGGAAAAAACTCCTTATTTCATTTTTATTTGTACAGTTTAGAGATATAAATGTGAGACAAAGTTTAAATCCATATTTGGAAATAATATACATTGGATTTAGTAGGGCTGAAGGGGGTCTGAGGGATTTTTGGGGGGGTTGTGGATTTTTTAAATTTATGTTTTAATTGAAGGATAACTGCTTTATAGAATTTTCTTTTCTGTCAAATATCAACAAGAATCAGCCATAAGTACACCCATGTCCCCTCTTTTCTGAACTTTTTTCCCATCTCCCTCCCCATCAATCTAGAAGATTGATACAGAGCCCCTGTTTGAGTTCCCAGAGTCATACAGCAAATTCCCATTGGCTGTCTATTTTCCATATGGTACTGTAAGTTTCCATGTTACTCTCTCCATACATCTCACCCTCTCCCTCCTCCTTTCCCTGGGGTCCATAAGTCTGTTCTCTACTCAGCAATCCTACTAGGCATATATTCTGAGGAAACCAAAATTGAAAAAGACACATGTACCCCAATATTCATTGCAGCACTATTTACAATATCTAGAACATGGAAGCAATGTAGATGTCCATCAACAGATGAATGGATAAAGCAGCTGTGGTACATATATGCAATAGAATATTACTCAGCCATAAAAAGGAAGGCATTTGAGTCAGTTCTAATGAGGTGGATGAACCTAAAGCCTATTATACAGAGTGAAGTAAGTCAGAAAGAGAAACATAAATATAGTATACTAACACATATGTATGGAATCTAGGAAGATGGTGCTGATTAATTTATTTTCAGGGTAGCAATAAAGAAACAGACATAGAGAACAGACTTTCTGTGTTTTTAATTAGAGCCATTCTATTGTGAATTTGTATCGCATTGTGATTTTATTTGCCTTTCCATGATAGCTAATGATGTTGAACATCTTTTCATATGTTTATTGATCATCTATGTATTTACTTTGGCGAAGTGTCTACTCAGAACATTTACCCATTTTTAATTGGGCTATTTGTCTTTTAATTATTGATTGTAATAATTCTTTATATATTCTAGATGGACTTCCCTGGTGGCTCAGATGGTAAAGCGTCTGTCTACAATGCAGGAGACCTGGGTTTGATCCCTGGGTCGGGAAGATTCCCTGGAGAAGGAAATGGCAACCCACTCCAGGACTCTTGCCTGGAAAATCCCATGGATGGAGGAGCTTGGTGCAGGCCACTCACCGTCCATGGGGTCGCAAAGAGTCGGGCACGACTGAGTGACTTCACTTCTTCATATTCTAGATACAAGTCCCATATCAGATACATATTTTGCAAATATATTCTCCCATTCTATGAATTATCTTCATTTTCTTGATGGTATCCTTTGAAACATAAACGTGTTTAATTTTGATGGTATCTAAATTTATCTGTTTCTATCTCTTTCTCTTTTTTTCTTTTTTTGGCTGCTCCACAAGGCTTGTGGGATCTTGGTTCCTCCACCAGGGATTTAACCAAGTGAAAATGTCAAGTCAAACACTAATACGGTATATTAACACATATATATGGAATTTAGACAGATGGTAATGATGACCCTATATGCAAGACAGCAAAAGAGACACAGATGTAAAGAATAGACTTTTGGACTCTGTGGGAGGGGCAAGGGTGGGATGATTTGAGAGAATAGCACTGAAACATGTATATTACCATATGTGAAATGAACAAGCAGTCCAAGTTCGATGCATGCAGCAGGGCACACAAAGCTGGTCCACTGGGACAACCCAGAGGGATGGGATGGGGAGGGAGGTGAGAGTGGGGTTTGGGATAGGGGAGCACATGTACACTCATGGCTGATTCATGTCAATTTATGGCAAAAACCACGACAATATTGTAAAGTAATTAGCCTCCAATTAAAATACTATTTTTTCTTTTGTCATTTGTGCTTTGATGTCGTATCTAAGAAACCATTACCTAATCGAAGATCACAAAGATTTATGCCTATGTTTTCTTCCAAGAGTTTAATAACTTTAGCTCATACATTTAGATCTTTGATCCATTAATTTTTGTATGTGTAATGCATAAATTTTGTGCTTTTGCATGTAGATATCCGGTTGTTCTAACATCATTTAGTGAAAAGACTTCCGTCCCCCATGAAATCATTATGCAGCTTTGTCAAAAATCAATTGGCTATAAATGTGAGGCTTCCCAGGTGGCTCAGTAGGTAAAGAATCCACCTGCCAATGCAGGAGACACAGATTTATTCCCTGGGTAGGAAAGATCCCCTGGAGAAGAAAACGGCAACCCACTCCAGTGTTCTTGCCTGGAGAATCCCATAGACAGAGGAGCCTAGCATGGGGTTGCAAAGAGTAGGACACAACTAATTACAGCATGGGACATAAATGTGAAGGTTTATTTTCAGACTCTCAATTCTATTCAATTGACCTATATGTCAGTTATGTCAATTGATCTTATGTCTTAATTATGATAGTAAGTTTTAAAATTAGGAGGTATGGGTTCTTCAGCTTTGTGTTTTTTTTCAAGATTGTTTCAGCTAATCTGAGTCTCTTGAATTTTCTTATGAATTTTGGGATTAGCTTATCAATTTCTGCAAAAAAAAAAAAGGCAGCTGGAATCTTGATAGAGATCAGTTGAATCTGTAGATCAATTTGGGGAATATTGCCATCTTAACAATATTAAGTCTTCCAGTCTGACACCTGGGATGCCTTTCTGTTTATTCAAGTCTTCTTTCATTTTTTAAAAAATAATATTTTGTAGTTTCCAGTGTATAGTTGTATGAGGTTTTGGTTATTTTTATTTTATTCCTTTTGATGCTATTGCAAGTGGAATTGTTTTCTTACTTTTGTTCCAATTTGTTCATTGCAAGTGTTTATAAATACAATTGAATTTTGTGTATTGATCTTATATCCTGCAATCTTACTTAACACATTTATTAGTGCTCATGGTTTTTTGGTGGATTCCTTAAGATTTTTTTATATACAAGAGCGCATATATATGTATATATATCTGCTCTGCAATCTTTTCTATACGTAGCTGCATTAGATTTGTTAGTTCACTCCTGTCTTTTGCAATTGATTTTCACCAATGTCCAGCTATTAGCCCAAATATGGAGCAGGGCTACTTCTCCTTGATTTTCCTCCAAACACCCCTGTGGTGATCTTTTCTCATTTAGCTGTTGCTTGAAATCTGAACTTCTTGTGAGTCTTGATAAGGAGAAAAATCCATTTCTTACTGTAAGAATTAAAGCAGTTCACTTCTGTAACTTACCTTGGTTCTCAGGCAGGGGTGTACAATCAATCGGACACACGCTAGTTTGTACATAATTTGGGATCTAGCACCATTAAAAATAGGGTAAGACTCAGTCTCTCTCTCTCTCCACAGCTGTGTTTCCCTATCAGAACCAGGTTTGAGGCATTTCAGTGTTTTTTCCAAGTCTAAATCTCTAGCTCTCCTAGTGCTTCCTTGAGCTGCCCACTATCCTTTCAGTAAATCTCTTTTTGCTTAACTCAATCAGAGTCCGCTTTTATTAATGGCAACTAGTAGCTTTGTCAGATAAAAGCAAGACATTAATGTTACTCAACTTAAACTGCTAATTCAGGAAATGATGTCAGAGATTCATCAAAGAACCATACAGCAAATAATTTAAAATTGAATATTTGACTCCCCTGGTGGTTCAAAGGGTAAAGAACCTGCCTGTAGTGTAGGTTCAATCCCTGGGTCGGGAAGCTCCCCTGGAGAAGGAAATGGCAACCCACGCCAGTATTCTTGCCTGGAAAATTTCATGGACAGTGGAGCTTGGTGGGCTACAGTCCATGGGGTCACAAACAGTTGGACACGACTGAGCGATTAACACTTTCACTTTAAGAAAAGAACTTTGGCCATTTCTCCCCACACAAGCTTCAGTCTTCTGAAAGGAGCTTTACCCCATTCTCTGTTTTTTCCTATCTCTACCCGATCCCAAATCCCTGTTCATTTCTTAAGTAGAATGACATACCTAATTCTCTTTCCTTTGCCAATCCTGAATAAGTTACCAAGATCTTTTCACAAATAAGGCATCTTTCCCTAAAGCAAACTAGTCACATATTTTAAAAATTTCACCAACTAGATATTCCATGTTGCTTTGTCATAACCAACTGACAAGAAACAAGGATATCACACTTATAAAAGCTTACATTTGTTGAGTCACTTCATTTTTTTTTTAATTGAAGACTAATATTTCTTCCTTTTGGCAATTGCCTGTGATTTTGCTCACAGTTTTTTTTTTTTTCTCATTACTTTATAAATTCTTTCAAGTCCTTTATGTATAGGGAATATTAGTATATGATCATATATATTGCAAATAATTTCCCCAAGTGGTTGTCCACCATTTTTGTGGTTTCTTTTTTTCCTGTGGCTACACTGCATGTGGAATCTTAGTTCCATAACCAATGATCTAACCCATTCCCCATGCAGTGGAAGCTCAGAGTCCTAACCATTCGACCACCAGTTCAGTTCAGTTCAGTTGCTCAGTTCTGTCTGACTCTTTGCGACCCCATGAACTGCAGCACACCAGTCGTCCCTGTCCATCACCAACTCCTGAAGTCTACCCAAACCCATGTCCATAGAGTCGGTGATGCCATCCAACCATCACATCCTCTATTACCCCCTTTTCGTCTTGCCCTCAATCTTTCCCAGCATCAGGGTCTTTTCAAATGAGTCAGCTCTTCCCATCAGGTAGCCAAAGTATTGGAGTTTCAGCTTCAACATCAGTCCTTCCAATGAACAATCAGGACTGATTTCCTTTAGGATGGACTGGTTGGATCTCCTTGCAGTCCAAGGGACTCTCAAGAGTCTTCTCTAACATCACCAGAGAATTTCCCACTTGGCATTGTTTATAATGAAGTTTTTTTTTGTTTGTTTGTTTTACCACACAGAAATTTTGGTTTTGGTCTTTAGAAAATAAAACCTTTCAAACTTTTCCTTCATAACGTCCAGATTTGTGCCATGCTTAGAAAAGCTTCTCCCATTGACTATGGCCCCAAGGTCATATAAATGTTTACCTTTTTTTCTTCTCCATCTATAATAAATTAAAATTTAAGAAACTGATGTCCAGACTGATAAAAATCACTTTCCATGTTTATACACTAATTAAAGGTAGAAATAGACTATGGAAGAGATGGCAGTCCTATTCATAGCAGTTATAAATAGTGATACTTTGTTTAACTTAAAAATTTTATTTAATATTGAGTGAGATTTTTTATCCTTTAAAAATTCTAGTTATTTTCTAGTTGCTCTTCTAGGAAATAGGAAGAAAATACTTTCTCAAAAATACAATCCAAAGGACACAGTGGGATTTATTAGACAAATATATACTCAGCCTTGAGAATTCCTTTATTAAAATACATGGGAAATTTTGCATCAGTTTAAGAAACCAGTCGTGTAAGTCCCATAACTCAAGAGCTACCCTGTAATAGAGCATACAGAAGACAGGGTATTCACTACCATATTCTTTTTGAAATGATATTTGGCACTTAAAAATTTATACACTCATATTCAGCTAAGAGCACACTTTAGCCAGCTACATAAATTATTATTAATTTTCAACGATCAGAACATGAAAGAAATTCTTATCTTATTATTTTTAACAAGTGTACTTGAACACCTCTCAAACAAGCAGAAGATTAACATTCACTGGATATATATTCATTTCTTCTGAATTCACAAATTACTTCCACTAATTTCTGCTTTCTATTATAGGTTCATTTTTAAATAAAAGAGCATATGTCTGTGAGATGAAATTATTCTCAGAAAGATCTATTTTAGTATACAGATAAGCAATAATTGATTATTTTCCAAATTGACTCTTTTCTTAGGTGAATTTAGTTTTAAACTAATTTAGTCTTGATGCTTTATATAACAACAAAAGACTTTTAAGTACGGTCTTTACTTTGATTAGGCTTCCCCAGTGGCTCAGTGGGTAAAGAGCCTGCTT